>CM075194.1:17283491-17653491 GCA_037577475.1 Chaunax sp. Z400 | reverse complement strand
TCTGTTTGCGTCTGGGTGGATTTCCTCCCAGTGAATTAATAGTGTCTCAGTGTTCACCAGTGTGTGTGTGTGTAGTTGAAACATGACACTTTAATGATCTGGAGAGCACCCAAATACTGCACACCCCCACACCTTTTTTTTCCTTCTTTCTCTCCCCTTCTCTTACGAAACTTTGTCTGCAATCGGCCCAGCAGAATAGACTTGTTTGTGCGTCAGAACACTGGGGTATGGGATGAAAAACATCATCAAACACACAGCCAAAGGGTGTCTTCAGGGGGAGGTGGAGCCCACAATGGACACCCACATGAGACATTCCTTGGAGAATGAGAGCTGTAAACAAACATGTTTTGCCTCAGGGGCTCCCAAACCCAAAAAAAAAAAAAAAAAAATAAGAGAAAAAAAAAGGAGCGAGTGAAGCCCAATGTGAGATGTTTTTAATGAGAATATACTGTAGTACAGGAATGGAACGCTTCCCAAAGGCTGACATTCATTATTCTTTTCACGAGGAGTGAAATAGTAGTGAAACTTGCCCTTTTTACCCCGACCATGGAATGAAGGGGGAAATAGTCTGGTATGTTACACATAGTATATTTACCATGAATAGTTGCCTTTTAATAATGAGATTTTCCTACATGGAAAGATGATTTTAAGGCGACTCTGAATGGTTGTCGTCCTGTCCATAACACATATCCAAAATAATATCAACTACTAAAAGCTACTAAAAGCATTAGCACACACCCCGTCTGAGGTGGGTTTACAAGCTTGAACGTGTGCAGATGCGTTGTTGTAGACAGCATGAACGACAACTCGCGATCTCTGCATACCTGCTGTCTGGAGGTTGCCTCACACACACAATGATATTAAATAATGTCTCTTCAAATCAATTTTGGGGTTCTGGGCTATGCTGAATAAGCTACATGGAGTCATTTTGTTTTTTACGTTATTAAATAAGTCCCTTCAAGCTCCAGAAGTGTTGTGTTTACTAAAAAATACTTGAGCCAACTTTTCATTGGCATGGGAGTGAGTAGATAATGAATAAATATTCATTTATGGGTAATCCTGTTTAATTACGCTGAGCCTTGAGGAAATATTAGACAGGTGCTTTTATCACGGGACAGTTTGTCATGTCACAAAGGGAAAAGCACAGGTGTAAAAAAAACTAAAGGAGTATGGCTTTAGTGTCAGGGTCCTGGTATTGTACATGCTTGGTCTCAGCCACACACTCATGTCTTGCTGGTATCAATAGAACATTCACTAATAGAAAATGACATGTATAACAACACTGGAGGTTAATGAAACAGCACAAGGTAGTGTCCCAATAAGGTTTATTTCAATTCAATCAATATTGTTAAAAAAAAACAAAAAAAAGCCATGACAAAGCTTTGATATTTGTCTTTGTACAACCTCACTCACGTTATGATCTCTGAAAAAGCTTCCTGCAAAAACAAGTAAGGCGAAGAGGAGACGGTTCGTCTACAATTTGAATCCATGCAGGCAAAAGAAATTTCCTCAAAATCCAAATGAAATGTATGAAATTTACACATTGAAAAAAATATTTACAATTCCTTCTTTTTTTTTTTTGAGCACGTTTGTTTCATAACAAAACATCTTGAGAAACATGGCAAATGGGAGAAATCATATCCGCACTAAAGCACTTTTGGAGTATCACAACATACATTCACTTCACCTTAGAGATAAATGTACGTACGGAAGAGAAGGCGAGATTCAACATCAGGTATTTGTTACATTGCTACTCTCCTTGGATGGTTCAGTCATGAATATCTAGTGTTGCCTTTCCTTGTGCCTGACTGCACATTAGTGCCCTTCATTCCAGTAAGCTACGGAGAGGGAAACGGTGAGTGTATGCTTTCTTTCTTTTTTTTCCTTCCCTAGTTTACATCACTGGAGTCATCCTATCCACAGTGAGATCAGAATAATGAGACCCCTTTTGGTTCACAACATGTAATGCAAACTACCGCTACAATCAGCACACAAACAAAGAAAAGACTTTGTTTCATAAGAGCACAAAGAGTCTGCAGTGTTTAAATCAACACTTTATATGGCAATGTGGTGATTAAAAAAGGCCAGTCTATACATCTTTGAGCATTTTTAAGCTACATGAGGTTGAATATTTTTTTTAGACCTCAGGTTTTATTGTTCCTGAGTTGTTACTTCTGCAGCCGGTGCAAGAAATTCCCTACAATTCTGTAGCTGAGCTACAGGACTTTTTGCCTATTTGGGGCAATGAGGAGATCAGAGCATGATAACCAGGTAGCTTTACCTGCAGTTACAATTATTTTTGATTTATTTTAAAACAGCTGCAAATCAAAATAAAGCATCTCTTACTTCATGTGTCAACCACACAGGTTTGGATTAGCTTCACCTTCTACTTAAACCTGTCAAATACTTGAGCCACTTTAGCTTCAACACTGTTTGAAATGTCTCTTAAGCCAAAAGACAAGAAAAAAATAAATGCTTATCAGTGTTCATTTTGTAGCCTTCCTACACAAGAGCTATTTTAATATTAAACAGAAAATTAACAGAAGATTGCGACCTCCCCTGTGCAAACAGAGAAAAGGTGAGCTTGAAGGTCACTTATCAGGGAGTGTGAATGACGAGGCTCCCAACATTGATAAGCACACTGATGCACATGTTTGGCTGCTTCTCCGACACCTCATCATCTCATCACATTCAGGAAATGAAAGACAATAAGCAAATAATGACGAAAGGCGGGACAATGGTGACCTTTGCTGTATAAACTTAAGAGGTCTTCATAAAAAGGTTAAAAATGATCGAGAGGGGTTCATGCATTAGGGTTCGCTCTAGATGAGGAGAGAAGGAAAAGAAGTCCAGAGTTTTTTTTTCTTCTTTCTCGTGAATGAGCTCATCAGTCCCGGTGCAGGGGAGGGGGAGGTGTAAGGGGTGTGTAGAGGGGGAGGTTTACGAGGAGAGGGATGTCAGGACAGAGGAGCTTATTTGACCAGCCGCTTAGCTACGTCTCCGTATGCGATCTCGATCTCCTTGTCACTGGGGCAGGTGTTGGTGAACTCTTCCCGCATGTAAGCGTTATTCAGGTACTTCCAGATGGCGGTCATCTCTTTGGGGATGTCAAAGCCTCTGTACTTCTTGGCTACCACCTGGAGGAGGAGGTGTAAGAAGATATAAATCTGAGCTATGAGCTCCGAGATACTCAGAACCATTAGAAGAGCTGGTATTGGTGGTGAAGCACCATGAAGGAATAATTTTTTTTAATTCCCAAAAAATTTAAAATGTCAAAATGTGCAACCTCTCTTTGTTGTTTATAATAGTAAACTGAATATCTTTGGGTTTTGGAATGTTACTTGCTACAAAACAAAACAAATGAAGGCATTAGTTTGGACCCGAGGAATCTGTAATGTGTGTTGTGGGTTTGTTTTTTTTACCATTTATCTAAATAAACCAACTGATTAATAAACAAAATATTTTTTCTAGATAGCTTGATCTCCATTAATTGGAACCCCACAAAGGATGGGTATCATTTAAACATCACAATAGCAGTATCCTTAAAGTGAAGCAGATACCCATAGAGTACTTCATGTGATACCTCTGAACTGTCAAATACACTGTGCTTGTATCTTCACTACATCACAGACTTTATAGGCTTTGGCTGCTGTGGTAGTGAGCCAATCACACTTTGCATTAAAATGAAGAAACCATGACAATAGTCATGTTTGAACAAAAAGAACTGAAGACAGGTATTGTCAGACTGGAGAGGATTCAATAATCCTCGGTACTGGAATATTTTAGTCAAAATCCTAAAAAAAAGTGTTGAGTACTGCTCACAGCAATAGAAAATGTGGGTCATGGGACGATGGTTAATTTTAGTGTTGACAAGCGTAACCACTCAGAGTATGATTGGCATGATAATTACAATGTTAAGAACAATTTATCAATTAATTGTCCTCGTGTTTATTTTGGTGTATAAATATTGAGATGAGTGTGTAAATTACTCCCATGCTTACCTTGACTATATGCAGTTTGGGCAGCAGGTTGCAGTCAGCCAGAGTCATTTCATCGCCATCCAAGAAGTTGCGATTGGAGACCTTGATGTCTTCCATGCTGTTGTGGTCGATCTCATCGGGCAGTGGCGAGCGAAGATACTCATCCAGCTTCTGGAGTGTCTTCAGAAGGCCGCGCTCCAGGGCTGCAAAGAGAAATGAGATACATAACAAAAACAACAAGAAAGATCGTGTCCAAGGACACAGATCCTACCACTGGGGGGAAAGTCCATTTGTGCTGATGTGGATAGACCGTAATCTCCATCATAGGGTTATTTGATATTTTATTTAAAACACAAAGGCCAAAATTGAAATAGAGGGCGTTTTCCTTTTCATAGCCACAACGGGAGGAGTGAAATTTAAAAGAAAAAAAAATAAATTTGATTTTCATTTCCTGTTTTGAATAAGAAAAAATTAAATCAAGGCATGCATGAAATTCCATTGAACTATATAACCCCTAACAAACCTGTTATGCAAGTTCGTACAGATGAAAAGATGAGGGTAACCCTATACGCCCCCTTTAGTGGGGGCATAATAAAAAAAAAATCTAAGTTTAATTATTAGTAAGTCATTTTTAACGGTGATAATTGCCCTATGGCAGCAGCTTCATGAATATGCTGATCAGCCACATGGGGGCAGTATTTCATAAAGAGACAAGCCCTTGTATACAATAGAAATATGGAAACCGATAGAATCAGCACCTGTACAGTTTAACAAAATATATTACAATAGCACTGTACTATAATGGGTCTGCTGCTGAAACAAATGCCATCTTTAAAAACCTCACTACCCACCACAAGTTTCAATGGATTGCAGTTGGTTGCACAGGTGTTATACTGTCCTCACCCATAATCAATCCATCTACACATTAACAATCCATTCCATTGTTGAAAAATATGACATGAACACTCGATTCAGTCGTTCCACAGCACACTTGAACCGTTTCCTTGGTGAACACTTATCACTGATCCATGAGATGCAGCCACAAACTCTGTTGACACAGTCCTGGGTTTCATATCCAGCTCACCATGGTTCAATATTTTCACAAGGTGGAGAACAGCCAAATAAAACATGACACAAATTCTTGGTATTCTCAGAATACCAAGATCTTGTCATGGAAACGATTCCACAGACTGTTTCACCCAGGATGCAACAGGACAACAGGAGACAATAGACTACATATTGCTCATGCTATTCCAATAAATGCATCTCTTAAGGTGTGTGATATGACCAGCAGGGATGAAGCTGCATGAATCAACACGAAGGATGTGACTGTGACCCCTACTTGATCCTTCAGGTGTGAGACGGGAAGTTTCAAGACACAAGGAGGCAGCAGAACAAAAGCTCTGTGTTCCCAACTGAGGCTGAAATCGACCAGTAGGAGCAAAGCTGTCAATGTCAATTACCAACGAGACAGGTTTCTGGATCTCTGCTCATAACCAGTGTGCCCACCATAGTGTGTGTGTGTGTGTGTGTGTGTGTGCATGTGTCAGACATACTTATCTTACCCTCATTTGCATCTGGTTTTGAGTTCTTGATGTATGCTGAAAACTTGGCGAAGATGTCCATACCAGCTGTGTTTGACTCTGGGTGTCTTGCGCCAAGCTTGATGTATCTGCACACAGATAAACGCACAAGTAAAGACAAATACAGTACTGTATGCATGGAGTATTGTGTGTGTAGTCAAACACTGATAGTGTATTTCCCTGTGCCATAGACCTCCAAAAACTGGAACTATTCACTAAAGCACTAAATGTGTATTATTTCACAGCTGAAAGTGTTCTAATGCACCATTTACTCCTGTCTGAGTAATGTTTGCTAAAAACTACAGTGGCCATCTGTTTTGAGCAAACTATTTATCCATATATGTGACACATAACTGAAGATTTTGTCATCAATTGGAACAAATGGGCAAAAGTACTTAGACTGCCACATTGTTGGGTTTGGTCTTTTTATGGGATTTGCTGACATTAAGAAAAAATACAGATATTACAAGTCTTATACTACTAGAAGAAAAAAATTGTCTTGATTCAAATCCATTGAATGCCTCGACCCTTCATTAGAACAACATGCTCGTGAAATGTCAGTGTGACGCATGTCAGAGTGCTGCCACAAGAGTGAGAAAGTACTCACTTGGGAGGACAAAGGATGTCCTCAAGGAACTCCTCGATCTTGTTGACATCAGTTTTGACTTCGCCGTTGAAGGTAATGAAGGGTGGGTGGGTGCCCGGGGCCAGGTTCTGAAGGTCTGCAGGCTTCCTGGAAGAAAGTGGAGCAACTTAAAGACCACTGAGGTAAAACAGTAAACATCACTTTACATAGTTTGATGCACTTTTAAGTCCTCCTCCTCCAACAACTGTAGCTGCTAATTGCGCTCTCTTTGACTGTGTGTGTGTGTGTGTGTGTGTATGTGTTTGTTTGGCTGTCTCCATCAGTGCGTCCTCCCTCCCCAGCCTTCAGACCAGCACATTTTGTACCAGATGTCTCTGGCGGGCAGATCATACTGACACAAAAACAAAAATAAGCATTGAATGAGCAGTGTGAACATAACTTACTTGAAATCCCCAGAACCCAGAGGATTAAATCCATTGAGACCAAAAGACAACGAAACACACAGCAGCTCCTCAGCAACTATCGGAGCCCAATCGATGGCGGGACACAACATAAGTTATCCCATGATCCTCACACCTCCTCTTTTTAGCCATTACATTGTGATCCACCTATAATTCCTGATATGTTAAAGCAAATAACTTGTCTATTGACAGTTTAAGTTTTATACAGAAAAAATGGAATTGTAATGTAAATGCAACATCTATCCACTTACACCGAAACGGTCTTGGCTTTGTGAAAAGACGTTCAATACGTTCAATATGGTGCCTTGAGTTTTGAGACAAGACATCCAAGGGCACATAAAACAAGTAATGATTGAAACTTGTCATGTGAATGGGAAGTGGAGCACTCATCCAATGATATCACTCAGGAATGGATGACAAACTGTCTTGAGAATCGCAGGCTTTCATCTGAGAAACAAATACTAACAATATCCTTGACCCAAGAGAAGACTGACTCATGGATTTATGGCAGCGACATGTGACATGTCCACCTAAAGGCGTAACAACATGCGCAGTTCAGCCATTTAAATACACAATAAAACGGTCGTAAACATGACAAACGCGCCTTCTTTTGCAATACATAGTCACTTTATGCTTAAAGATTACAGACACTATATAGCAAGGACAAAACAATGCTCCAATTCCTCTTGAAAGAAATGAAAAATAAAGCTCTAAGTAGTGGCTCCGGCTGAACAAAGGGTTGTTTGAGGAGTGAAGTGTAAACTGACACTGCTAAGCGGGCGGATATCCTCCATTGCCATTAACAGGATATCGGCAAGCTTTCGTTTCTGTCAAGGAAAATAATATGCAAATATATCCATGGCTATGCACTCATCTTTGAATGTGAAAGCGTGCATGAAAACCAAATGACTATGCAAATGGCCGATGTTTTCCTCCTTTTACCATTTACCAGAGGAGGAGACAGCTGTCAGAAATCTAAAGTCTCTGAGTCAAACACACATGACGAAGAGAGACCATTTGAACTCACCATCTGACCATGTCTGGAAATAATGTGGCAGTTGCTTGTCTAAACTTAGCAGGTGGAAAAATATTTAGGGAGCAGTTAGATGAATCATACAGATAGAAAACAGTGGGTTTGGTAAAGAGCTTATGGTACTGGAATCCACGCATGAAAGCACCTTCTCTTGCTCCGGGGATGACAAATAAAATCGCAGTCAGAATTCTTGGTAATAACAGTTTTCTGATCTCAAGAGGTGAAAGATAATTATGTAGCCTACAAAATACTAAGCAGGAAGTCAGAACTGAAAAACCTAAAATACCCTGTCCAGAGTCAGAATGTTTATTTTTCTCTCTTGCCTGGGAAAGGGTCATGGGAAAACCAAATAAGAAGTCGGGAAGCAGCGACCATGTTAAAGGTGGGACTGGATCAAAGCGCGAGGGAGTCGGTGACGCCTTTGTGGAAACGCTCCGAGAAAAGCAGGAGACCATCAAAGGAGAGGAATATTTTCATACTGGTTTAACAGCCAGTGAAAGGAGGACAAAGAGGATGGGAGGATGAGAAATGGGAGTGGGATTCACCTCTTGAGGTCCACCGTGGTGACGTTGAAGACAACTCCTTTGAGCCACAGGATCATGAAGAGCCTCTGGGAGAAGGGGCAGTTCCCGATGCTCTCTCCATCACTTCCCGCCTTAAATAAACAGACAGATTAGGAAGTTAGAACAGGAGTAGTTTATCTATGAGACATATATTGCATGGAGACCATTAAAAAGAGGGTGGACACGTCCCAGACAGAATGAGTGCAGACATAAAACACGAGCCAGCAGACAAAGTTCTTAAAAACATCTGTAATAGTTTTCTAACACTGATTGTACTTTGCTTATACAATATATATTTACAACCAAATTGAAAAAAGGTCCCTGTCAGCGTGACATGTCACATCTCTGTTGCACAACCTTATGTTATGGCATTTTACTGCACTCACCCAGAGAGGGCCCATTTAAGACAATGACTCTTTATTACACATTACTGGCTGCCCTTGAATAATAAAAAAAAAGAAAGACTTTAGGAGGAAAAAAAAAGTGGCACGCCCTTGTCTTAAATGCCTCGGCACACTTCCCCTCCCATTAGTCTGAAGGACTACTGTCTAAGAGTAAGAGGAAACGTCTAGAGTGATTAACAGTAGGATGGCCTCATTTCTACTTTTGCTGGACTGCACAAACACGAGGCCGAGCAGTGACGCTGGGAGTGGGATGAATGGAAGCAACGTGTGTCCTCCACGTTAATAACAAGCATGAAAAATACCCAGGATCCCCCCCGCCACTGTGTAACACATACTCTCACTCTTACATACATACAACAACTCTTACACAAGTTGTCCCTGTTAATTGAAATCCTTCTTAATTACATATCCACGGCAAAGTTAAAAAAAAACACGTCAAAATTCCAAAAAATATCAAAAAGCTCCTCTCCAGTACATGGGAGATGTGTAGGCCTATATGAAGTTCTATAAAAAAAAATATTGAAACCCCTGGAAACCCTCATCAGAGACAAATCCCGCTCACAGAATGAGCCTGAATTCAGCAAACGTATGATTTCACATGGGTACTGGAAAAAAACAAACAATTAAAGTTCCCCTAAATAGCAAAAGCTACCACTTCAGTATTGAGATGTGTGTAGAATGTTTTGTGGAAAAATGTTTTGAGTTGTGCTGTGGAAACAAAAACTTGACTGACAGACAGACTGACTCCTCGCCTATATCGCCCTCCTCATGTCATTTATGCAGGGGATAATAAATGCTCATCACTTAGCAACACATTAATGTTACTAGGGTGGGAATTTCCCCCCTGTGGGTATTAATTAAGTTCTATCCATCTACTACTAATTACTGTTTTTTTAAGATGAAGTCATTGAAAGAACCGATCAGTCCCTGGAGGATGAGGAAAAAGTAGCAGAAACATTTACAATCTCCTGATCTCACACACACAGCAGTAAACAGAGGAGCTTTAAAAGGGTGCTGCAAACTTTCAGAGACATCTTCCAAACAGTCACCAGTCACTTTGTCATGTGCTCTCCTGTCATTATGTGCAACACAGGAAAGAATATGGGTTGGACTCTACATTAGAAGGCAGAATGAGCCTTTCATTTGATTAACTGAGCTTTGCACAGTATCTTAATGAAATCTGCAATGCTGGCCGAAGCAGACAAATGTCAGCTCCAAGACAATGTGATTTCTAGTCAAATCACCTAGCGGGCAAAATCCAGAAACATCACTATGAACCTGAAATCAGATATTGTTTACATTTTCTCATTTCCATTCACAATGCATTGGCAGAAATGTTTTTACTTCCTAAACACCACTGAATCACAACCTTTATGAAATACTTCAAGCTAAGTAGCTCTATGGATACCACTCTCCATGCAAGGTGGGCCAAAAAAGTAAAATAAATTAAGGCACAATATTCCTCTATTGTAAATTTCCCCACTGTGGGACTAATAAAGGGATATCTTATCTTATTCACAAGGACGAGCATGAAGGTCATTCAAGTCTTGGCAGACTGGAATGCGCTTCATTTGATGCATTACTGTAGCAGAGCCTCTTTAAAATGACTGATAATAACCATCAGGTTCTTGTCTGCCTCTCTGCAGTCACTCCTCATTCCCCAGTCACTGCAGTTCTCACCTAAGCATCCGCCCTGCAGGGGGTGATATGCAAACTGGCTGAATGTGTGAGGCGTACACATAAATGATATTTTTTCACAAGCACTGACAGATTTTCAAAGGGTGCTGAACGAAAATAATATTCAAATCTTTTTATCTGAACAACTGTTGTTTCATATCACATGTCGGGTCTGCATCTTCTTAAAGAGCAGACTTTGTTCTGGAGCTTCCAGTCAGTGCAGCAGCTACTTGCTGGTGAGAGGCTGGCTGTTGTTGTGCTCTGTGATGCCCAACAGGGTGGCTCTGTTTGATCTGCCTGCTGCACCCACCGTCTCCCTCCTTCTGAACTGAATATCTGATCAGACAATGTCTTTGTTCGTCAAATGAAAGTCCCCTTTTCATTTTACAAGGTCCAATTTTAAAACTAAATGTTTGTTCATGGCCATCACTGGGTAGATGGGCATTAGCTGATCCTAAGGGTATGGGATGATTACTCCATTTTCCCCACTGCACTACACCTACAGAGAGCCATTCAGTTCTGGATTAAGGGCGGAGATGCAGCACAGCAACCGTTTCCATGACAATGACCAGACACATATGGCATGGAAAGCAGAGCACACTGTGCGGAGGGGATTACCGAATCACAGGTAATCCGTTTGAAGTGAGGTCTCTTTCTGATGAGACGAAAATGCAAACCACATGACGCAATGTCATTTTTAATCAAAGAGTCGTTTACTGTACTTCCAACACAATGAGCTGCTTTAAAACTGAGCTTTTTTTTCTTCAAGTTCTGCACCTCAAGTGGCAGAGAGAAGGCCACACCATCTGACAAAGACATATCACACTTTCCTGTCTCTCTCTGTCTTTTCTCAGAGCCATGGCAGTGCTCCTACCCTCTGGAGTCTGCTCTGCTGTCGACTCCCTGCAGCTCTCTGCTAGACACTGACAACAAAGATCTGCTGCAGAGAGAGATGAACAGCATGAGAGGGAGATATTACAGGAAATAGGGGCAGATCAAGAGATCATATAGGGAGTGCTAATGGACACGAAGGAGAGCAGGCGGTGATAGTTGCTTTAAGTAGAAGGAAGGTAAGGTAGCAAGCTTCAGAGTTTGAGTTCTGTTTGGCATGTTGCTCGTTTCTTCCTCCTCCCATTCTTCCTCATTTATCCCTCTCCCCTTATACTGGGCCCCTTTGTGGAGTCAGAGGGGAGGGGGCTTGGGTATTTGGGGTGGAGGGAAAAACTATTCCAGAAATGTCCTGTTACTCCCGCCAAAGAGGGTGCTTTGTTTAGTTTTAGAGATGCTGCTGGCTGGAGCTGCATTTCCGTTGCCTGTGACATATAAACTGCTGCACTGCTAAGGTACGACTGCCCCACATTTAGTTGTATGTGGAGTCTGCAGCAATCATTTGACAGAGTAACATTTCACAATAACACCTTAAAGAGTGACTTGAGTAAATTGATGAAAATTAAAGCTTGAAACTATTTTGTAAGGCCTAAGGCCCAAAACTAAGTCTGAACTGGTTTGAACCCTTTATTCCCCTCCATCACTTTACAACTTCCAGAAGGCCACTTTATAGTGCGACACTCAGAAAAGAGCTTCTGGAGAACCTTCTATACAGCAACAACACAAAGCGCTTTTTGTTTATAGAGTTTTAAGCACGTCACCATGTTAGCAAGGGGGGAAGAGAACACCCCAATAAAAACACACAAGCCAGGCAAAACAGATTCTGAACAGGCCCTTATAAGGCAAGGCACATAAGTTGAAAAGACATTTTCCAAGAAGTAAACCAGCATTATGATTCCAAATACAAGGAGCATTTACAGGAATTCTTAGTGGTGCCCAGTGTGTAGCCTGCAATTTTGCCTTCGGTGTCAAAAAATGATTCACATCTTGCAGATGGTTACACCATCTTTCACAGAGAGTCAAGAGTGATTTCCCCTGATGTGTAACGGCTATAATAACAACTGGGCGACAGAAGCAGCAACAGCTGACTACTGCCAACAGACTCTCAAGCTTTATTTAGGCTTAATGGATGGACTATGAGTCAACAGCTGTCTGTTTATTTAATGCCAAACACACACAGCTGCCCAGTGGAGGGTGTGAGTCATGCTGAAGTCAGATGTTATCTTGGAGCCTGTGTCCAGGACAGGGTGGCCCTGAAGAGGAACAATGAGACCTCAGTTAGCACGGGGACCAATGGTGTCGGCAGAGCACTTTCTTTACCTCTTTATCAAGCCCCCTTAGACTATGCTCAAGTAGCCACTGATCTAAGGGATAAGGTGACTAATCTCAGATATAATGATGACACTAGGTCTTATATAATTAGCTTGAACATAATATGGCCATATACCCACGTGACATGTGCTTTTTTTAACAGGCACAATAAGATATCCTCTTCACAAGTTCAGTCCTATAACGTTTTACGAGCAGTCACATAAAACGTTAAAGAGATATCCAGCTCAACCTCCGCCCTTTTGAATTCTCTCACTTTCACAAATTATTTACCTCCACTTTTCTGAAAGCACTTTCGCATTAGAGCTCTCTGTCCTTTATTAGGACCAGTTCCCCGTTCCTGAACGGGTAGTGGTCAGCGTTCTAGGACAATGGATCCTGTTAGGTCCTCCCCGTCTCTGTGCACAGCCTAATTTTAGCAAGAAAGAGGCGAGAGCCTTTGCCTCCTCAACTTCATATTCTAAATTGGGTGGGCTGTTCAAGTTCAAGGCACAGTTTGACCGAATAAGGAACTGACGATGTAACAAGCACCGCAGCAGGAATGTAAGCTTGAGAGTGGGCAGCCATGGTAACGTCATAGCAGCAACGCCTCTCCCTGTCTGTTGGACAAGTATGCAGGGTTGGGGTTAGTACTCTCAGTGGACTGAGCAACTGAACCAAAAGCTATTCATTTTAGACAGGACTACTCAGCCAACAGCGGCCCTAGTTAAGATCGCTGCACTGAACCAGGCTCAGGGATTAACTTGGCCAATTTAGTGGAGACTGCTAGGCCGAATTTAGAGAAAAAATACTCAGCCCCAAAACTAAATTACACTGTGTAAAAGAAACGGCACAAATCACTACATCGGCCCCCAGCCTCAGACGTTTATCTTTTATGGCAACATGTGGTGTACATTTAATTCTGGACAGCTCAAGCTTAATGATGGGTTGACACAGACTGTCAGTGGCACGACTTAAAACTTCAAAGCTCCTTTCTGCAATGTTTTTGTTGTCTCACATGTTATTTTGTAGGTTAGCCTGTTGAACTTAGCGCTAGCGTAGTCGGCCGCAGTCTGTTGGACAAAAAAACTGCTTTTTCATGCTGAAGCACTAGCTCAGCTAGCATTAGCTTTGTTGTTATTCAGAGGTCTGCCGTCTGTGTATGCTTGCCAGTATGGGTGTGTGATGCAAGCCTAGACATTTTACAAACGAAGCAATTCATTGATTAATTGAAAGAATAATGAACATATAAATATAAAATATAACATAGCTGTTTATTGCAGCCTTAGATTGGTATCATTTCAAATTTGTCAATACTAGTGCCAATCTGATAACTAGCTTCAGTACTGTGACTAAAAACATTTTGGTTTGATTGATATTTTACCTTGAGGGAAATAACTGATTTTCTACAAAACACTTATTTTTATTTCAGAAAAGACGCCAAACTTTTCAATTATTTGTGGTCTAAATACAAGAAGTCTTTCAAGACCTTTCAAGACCAGCTTATGGTTTAAATCAGAAACTATACGCCTAAACAACTACAGGGGCGCTGAATAGAGTGCATAACTCCTACTAAGGCCCAAACCATGCCTTTTAATGTAATTAAACCTTAATCCAAATTCCAACAAGGCATGAGTGCCAGAATAATGGCTGCTCTCAGTGTTTTGTTAATGTGAGAAAAAAAATGGATTCACCACTTTCATCTACTATCAAATTCAATGGTTCCTTTTTTTTAGCAAAGCCCCAGTCTTCCACCAAGTTAAAAGAAAATCCATCAAGTAGTGTATGTGTAATTGATTAAAATAAAAAAATAAAAAAAGGAAGTGACTTCATGGATCCATCCCTTTATGTGGCTCCACTTTCTTCAATGGCACATGCCCCACCCTTCCACACAGGTTCATGGCAGTCCCTCAAGTAGTTAATGTGGAATTGACATACATTATCCAAAAGCCAGATTTCGCAATGTTCAAAAAAGTGGGAAAAAAATAAAATCCTGAATCTGTACCTACATCCTGATCCACTCCGAAATTTAATGGGTTCTTCCACGTCATATGCCCAACACTTCCACCAAGTTTCATGAAATCCATCAAGTAGCCTTTTGTGTAATCCTGGTAATAGACAGACAAATCATTGCCAGCAAAATCATAGCCTCCTTGGCAGAGGTAACAAGTAAAGAAGTGTAGTCAATATGATGTCACATTACTCAACAGTTTTCAACAATCTGTGCCACAGGCAAATTTAGATTTTCACCAGAAAGGTCATAAATATGATGGCACAGAAGAATCAAGATGCTGTTGTAACATGAAAACTCCATCACATCCTGGGTGTGGCTCTGACTCAGGCTGACATCAATCTGTGGAAACCTCAAGACTTCCAGTCAGACATAGGCCTACAGTATTGGAGCACATGAGCACCGTCTAAGGACCACCAGTGTCTGTGGAAAGTTGGAGGATGAAGTATAAAAGAAGCTAACTACATGCCTATGTAATGTCAACGATGGAAGCTAAGTCAATATTGTTATAATAGCTGCATTTAGCCTCAGTGTGAAAGACAACAACCAGTTCTGGTTGCAAGAGGATCAGTATGGTGTTTGGTGACGAGTAACACAGATCCAAAACGATGGAGAATAACAGAGTGAAGGTCATTGTTGGTTCATGCTGATCTCCCACATGACTGACTGTCGTGTCAAGCGCCTAACAACTCTCCACCTGCTTACAAATTCATAGACCCACAAGCTAGGGAAGACTCGTGTATTCATACTTGCACACAAGCAAACATAAAAAACAAACACCTTCTACATCTTCTCTGGTTTTCCTTGTCTACTGTATAACTTATATATATATTTAAAAATGGAAAATAATGGAAAATCTACAACTTCAAAATCATATTTTTCAACACAGGGCCGAATTCACATTTCAAGCCTAAATGAACGCTTCAGGAATTTGATCAGGACATTTCTTCTGAGCAGACAGTGCATCTCTCTAGCCACTTTGACCTGCAATGGAGTTGCCCGTCTGTACCAGTCTCAGACAGAACTGCCTCCTCCTCCTCCTCCTCCTCCTACTCAAGGAGCAGCTCATGCACAAGCCTTTTAAGCTTACACAAGAGTAGACTCCTTATCATGCATTATATTACCATGCAATGATATCAGAGCAGTATTGAAATATTTCACTTGGAATTTCTGCTGCACCTCAAAGAAGCCCTTTTTACACAGCCTGTTCAAGGCAGGACTGTCGTGCTTTTACTGCACCTCACCGTTCTGTATTAATGTTACAAAAGCGTAATGGGGGGGGGGGGTCATTTTTGCTTCTAAGACGGCAGCATAACAGTGCCAAATCGGCATCTCTATAGCTCTAGAGCCAGCAAGGCGTTAAAACGGGATCTCCAAATTGGGGAGACAGCACAAGGTCGGACAGCTTCTTACCCCACAAGCAGCGGACGAGGTTAACCTCTACGTAACAGGGAAGGAAATTTGTGAACAAAATATTGTACGAGCAAAGTGATGATCAACACATAGGTTACATTTTTTTATTTTTTTTAAAAATCACACTAAGGGTCTTCATTGCAGCACAATGGCAAGATCTCTGAGTTAAAAAGGGCTGGAATCACACCGTCGATACATTAGCCAATGAAATGCAGTAAAGTTATTTTCGAATCAATACTTCAGATTAATGTCAGTCATAATCATAATCATATAGAGAATAATTGATTTAAACCTTGACGGAGCAGCTGTAATTGGGGTTTTAACAATGACAATTTAAATGGTCTTCTTGTTCCAGAGTTTCAAAGACAGTTTGACAGTTTGCATGATCATCTGAGAACCCAAGGTTCACCGTGCACCTTGATGGGGGTGATGACTAAACAAGAAAGATGTCATCCCTGTCCTCCATGATCGGGTACTACACTTTGGATTACATACACCTCAGTGGGGTGTGCACAGCATGTGAAACAAAAGCAGACTGGATCATGTTGAGACGGATTGAGTTACATGTGTGGTGGGCAGGGCAGATTCTACTCCTGTAAAGGGCCAGACACCTCTCATGACAGTGAGGATGATGTCAACAGAGGTAGAGTCAGACGCTTATTTTTTCCTCTGTATCCCGATCAGATAACTATAATTCATGCAGTAAACTGTAAAGCCATGTTACTTAACAACTAAAACACACCAGTCCTTACAAAAGTATATGTTAAGACCAAATCTTGAATGTCTCTGATCTAGATTGGTCTAGGGTGGCCTCACTTCCTGTTCTTGAGCTCATAGGAAAAACGCCTCATTAGACATTGGCTTCCTGGCCGGGCAGCACAAATAAGAAACACTTCCTCCTCCTAACAGGCAAAACCGACCCTTTCCTTTGGATTTATAATGTAAACATGATTTTATACAACACATTTTTATGGTTTTCAGACAGACACAGGAACGATCCAGCCCATTTTCTACTGACAAGAACATGAATTAGGCTGAGTATGTCATCCCATAAAAATGCAAATATTGATTGGAAAGTCCCTGGTGTAATAACACACTGCCAGATCAATTTGGCTGGTGTCCAGAGTCAGTCAACCAGACAGCAACAAAGGTAAAAGCTGTGACCAGGCCAGGTACTGCAAAAGCAAATTCAAAGCTCAGAAACAGCAGCTCACAGAAACAACACAGCCCTCTAAAACAAAGAAACCATTAACCCTTGTCCCCTAACTCATGATGCTGACTGCGGTGCTACTATGTGCTCAGGAAACATCAACTGCTCTATCAGGAAACATCAACTGCTCTATTGATTTTCTTATAAAAAAGAGGCAGAACTCATTTGCCTAGAATGCCACCCTAGGGTAAAAAAAAAAGATTTATTTTAAGTGGAAAGGCAACATGCAAACAATAAGCAAATTAAGCCTGAAATTTAAGTCTTGTCATTATTACCACTATCTGTGTGCTGGTAGAAAAAAAGAGAAGAAAATTCTTGTCCGGGGACACAGATTCCTCCACTACTTGGAAACTTGCAGTGATGTGGATAAACCATTCCCTCTATCATGGCAGAACAACAATCAATCAATAGATAAATAAACAAACAAACAAACACACACTCAAATGTATCAAAAAATGTTAACACACAGACACACTAAATACTAACAAATACTAAAAAGACCACTGTGTTTCCATGAAACAGCAAACCATACAGCACAAAACCGACTGTCACAGGTTGCAACTGATAGTACAGAACAACATGAGCAGCTCTTCCAAAGAACCTTTGAATTAACTTAACAGAGTCATGTTTCTTAGAAGAGACTTTAGCCCCATTTCCACAGCCGTTTCAAGACGGTACTGGTGCTCCTTCAGCCCCCAAGTTCTGTTTAAACGCAATGAAGGCGTAATACCCTGATGCTTTATTGATGCCTTGCCTTTGTCACAGTCCATGGTTCCCTTGGGATTGTACTTAAGGATAAACACAAACACAGACAGGCTCTTTTTGCCAGCCAGACCTTAAAAAAAGCATTTCTCCTTTATGTTTACTGGCTCTGCTGTCACTGCTGGCAGGCGTGTCGAGGTCTGGAAGCAGCAGAAGGCTTTGCAACCAGTAGTGTCAGCTCGGCACACTTGCAGCCAAGAGACGACAAGTGAGATAAAGCCCATCTGTTTCTCTAGACTCGTCTGGATTCTGTTCAACACCACACAGTCAGGTCACATACACTGGTGGTCAGGTCATCACTGCATTTTTGACTGTCTTCCATCCTTCGTTCAAGAGCTTCTAAAGAAACAAAACCTTTCAGTTGCTGGTCACTTCAGCTCAGCTGAGAGGTAGAGCAAAAGTCCGTTTAACAGAGAGCTAGAGGAATTTCTTTTGTGTGTAACTATTATTCATTATTTCGGCGCTTGAATACTTATGTCTTAAGAGAACATTCAATTTATTATATGAGCACACAATATACAGATATAAAATACTGAAGCACTAGGTATAGTTCATGTTAGATTTAATTGTATGCTCAAAGCGAACACATGGTAATGCCCGTACAGTTGCTATTGACCGATTGACATCATTTGGCCATGAACCTCTTCAGTAAGCAAAATGTTGCGCCATCAATTTGGCACATTTTGGCTTTGAGCGCGACAATGAGGGGCAGCCAGCACACCTGGATGAGGCAGTATGCTGCAATTATGTGCAAAAAAAGCATGCATGATATGAGGAAATACATCTAATCCAAGATCACATCTTAGAATTAATCATCCTGCTGCAGGCTTTCGATAAACACCATGTACTTCCCGACCCAGAGCCGGTTGTTCAAACAGCGATCCCTGAAATGTATCCGAGAGATGCGCTCTGGAGGAGAGGCTGAAGAACAGCGCGATGATGGGGATAAAGACAGTGCCGTGCGTATCTTGATAGTCGGAGATGGAGGAGCAAGCAAATTAATCTGGCAGACCTGCTCGGTGAAAAAAAGAAAAGAACAGAGCACCACTCCGGTTCCAAAGAGAATGGTTAGGACTTAAAGCTTGTGAGGCGTCTGCAGGTGGAAGCCCTCGATTGGCTCTCTAGGCTTGATTCCCTCCTCTGTCAAAGGTTGCCAGAAAATTTATGAGCACTTTCTTGGAGCACGTATTCAGTGCTGCTGGCAATGTTGTCACTCCGCTGAGATCCTCCTTTTAACACATACAAAGTAAACATGTTGGTTTTCCTGGCAAGAAACATGAAGAACGAAATATAAAGCAGCAGCACTTACAGGACCGATTCATTGACTTCCCCACAGCGACGAGTACTTAATGTAAGCTCCATTTGTTACACTTTGTTATTGTTCTTACTGACATACAATATAGCTTACTTTCCATTGGCGACTCAATGTGTCTGAATAGTCTAACGTTCCATCTTCATTTACAAGCTGCATTTTTTTGGTTAGTTGTTTTTTTTAAAGAGATTGTATTTTTTTTTTTGGTGGGCTGCCACGGGGGTGGCAGCGGTTAACTGCCATCCCGCTGCGATAGATTGCGTTTGTGGGAAGAAAAAAAATCATACTGCCAAAGCTTGTAGATAGAAAATGACTCACTGCCATGCTTTAAGTAACTCAGAGTTGTTAAAAACAAATTAAGACATAACAAAACTTGTTTAAGTGCGTCAGTGAATCTACTTCACCATCCTGGAGAAGGTGAAACAGACATGGATGGATGCTGGGAAGTCACTCTCTACTCACACAACTACTGTTCACCAATTATACTACAAAACAGTATCTAATCTGCTGTGCTGTGATGAGGTCATGGGTTGTTCCTCCCTCTTAAAAAGTCAACATGCTGAGAGTAATATAAAATGACAATGACAAGCTTCATGTCCAGGCCCCATCAAAGATGAACACAATGGAAAATGTTCCCATAACAATGTGACAACGGTTGCTATAAACACTGCAGATAGAACGGATCAATGGATCTCTTAACAGTCAGCTACTTAGAATGGGTAAACAGTGTTGTTACTAGTCAGTCTGTATACGCACATTGGCACTCGTGTAAAAAGAAGTGTGATTAGACCAGCGCCAATATGTAGCAGTGCCCTGACAGATCTGACACTGCTGTGTGTGGAGAGCACACATAGTTTGTTATCAGCTGTTCCCAGGGGCCAGCCTCGACACAGTGTGCCTATGGCAACCTGCATGCCTGCTATTATCTCCCATGACTGTGTTTAAGGTAGCACAGTGAGAGCGAGGACGTCAATAATGGATGTGGACATGTCAGACGCTGGTGTATATATAACGCAGAGCCATTCAAGGGGCAAGAGAGATGCACCACCTCAAAAGAAATCACACAGTGGAAGAAACGTCTTTACACAGTCCAATAAGGGAGGACCTGAGGGGTAAGAGCTGGCCACATGTGTAAACCCTCCAGGGATGATGTAACCTCTCCTGTAGGCTTTGAGAGGTAGTGAAAAGAAACGGCCCTGGCCAGTTAATTTTTCCCCATTCAATTTGCCTCTTCACTGAGGGGTCTGCTGCTCAGCCTCATCTGTGCCTCACTCCGAAAGGCTCCTCTTTAAAAAAAAAAAGGTGCCAACAAGTACAACACAATTAGAACAGAGGTTTTAGCTTTTAGAGCCCTGAGCCAATGGTATCCACACCAGACATTGGGCAGGTAAACATGGCAACAAATGCATTTTCGAATCACATTTAAATAAAGTAGATTTGCAAATTATCCTCTCCTCAAACAATTACTCTAATGTGTAGCATTTATATTTTTTCAGGGCTGCAAGCATCCACCATCACCATTACTATAGTGGTAGCTGCTCTGCTCAATGACACTCTCTACACTAGGGGTGATTGATAAAACTGGTTGACCTTACCAATGAGTGTGTGTTGCGTTAGATTTTAAGAAAACCGTTATGCTATGCTATTTAGTTAAAATTGGCAACTTCTGTATTTGTCCAAAAAGTCATATTTGAGCATCAAAATGTCAACAAAGGACTTCAGCAAGCGTGTGTGGCAACATTTTGATTTAAGAAGTTCACTTAAGATGATACAATTGAAAAAAAAACATGGCAGTTTGCAAAGTAAAATTGTCAGGCAGAACATGAAATCTGGAATCACATTTGTGTAGACATCATCCTATGTTAGTTTCAAATGTTTCGATGTCCCAGTTCATGTGCCAAGTTGCCTGAAAATCGTTGTCACTCGTCGTCAAGTAAGAGTAAAGGCACAGTACCATACTAACACTGATGGGATACATTGGCACAAACTACAAATCAGACTCGCCACGAGCACAGATCTTGAAAAAGTTGCAAGGTTTATAATTAAAACTCTTCAGCTTTACAGAATCATTGACTGTTTAATTTGGGGATCTTATCAATGCACTGGACCAAAAAATACATCATGTTAAGCGGGGAACAATTCTCTGAAGTAATAGTACCATGTATGTACAATGAGACACATAAATCATCACAAGTCTCAAATCTGCAGAGGTAAATAAATGAATATCAGACCCTAAACATGTTAAAATAAACATGTCTTATGTGATACGTTGTTAAATATCTACTGTTGAGATGATTCAAAACGTACAAGTTACGAGTTAGTTAACGAACTTTGTTTTCTTCTGTAAACCAATTGAAACCATTATTTTGAATAGTATCCCAGGAAGAGATCAGAAACAATATTTCTGTTGATAGCAGTAGGATATCCCCTTATGCTGTTTCTGCTGTGTTGAAAGAACAGCTACTAATGCGTTAATTTAAAACTTTTAAGGTTAGAACCAATTATTTGGAAGTAAGTTCAAGAATATTCTATTTTCATATCAAGCATTTTTTTTTAAAGTAAAAAAAAACAAAACAAGTGTTGATATTTTTGGACAAGCATTGTAAAAAAAACCATTCTAAATGGTAAATAAATGGCACATTTTCTCCATTTTCTGTGTATGTAATGTCAAAACAGGAATTTTGCAATACATCACAATTTTTTTATCACAATACAATACAAAATATCGCCATATTTACTAAGATGAAAAGTCACTGCAATACCAAAACCTACTCTACACCATCACCCACACTCCCTCCCTGTTCCCCTTCACCAGCCTCACACTCCCCCTTTTCTTTACTCCCCTCTTCCCCCTTTTCCCGCCCTGCAAAGCAGCAGTCTTGAGGAAAGGAAACAGAAATTCACAACCCTACACCATCATCACTGCTGAGAGGGGAAGGGAAGGGAGTTGATCTCGCAAAAAATTATTAGCAGAAGACCATCCCCCCAAGCTCCCTAATATATCATCATATATGAATACTATGACTAGCGCTTTCCAGGGGCAAAAAAAACTCTGTTATACAATATTAAATAGCATTAATTATCTCAAGAACACCATTAATGGCAGATACTTTTTATATACAGCGGCAACAGCCCACTGTTCTTTCATAATATTGTCCTAAAAGTAAAGTAAACTTGACAACTGTCACAACAGCACCAGCAAACTCTCTCAGAGATATCCTATTACAGACTGAATGCTGACAATGTGACACATAGACCAAACTGAACATTTACAAGGTCGGTTTGAGTCTATTCTGCTACCCGTGGCTGAATAGAACTAATGCACGCACTTCCATTATAATAGACACATTGGGACGCTTTATAATTTATCTTACAAGAATAAAAATGCAAATGGAGCAAGTGAGCCAATGTTCCAGTGTTGAATGGGGCTGTTAGGGACCACAAGGACAGAGCTTTTGTTAACGTAGCGCTCAGTTTTCCAGCATGGCAGGCTCCTTTTCCCCTACGATGGAGGATGGGGGGGCTGCATCCGCCCTGCTGGTGCCACTGCAGGCTCCACATGGCCACAGTAGTGCGGACGGTTTAGGGTCTCGAACCGAAAAATGCAACTTAATGCGACACGAAATCTTCTAGCGTCTCTTTTAAATAAAGAAACGCACGTGAGTGAGATACCGACGATTAAAGTTAGCCTATGTCGTCTAAGCGAAAACAAATATTTCACGTAAAGCTATTGAATCCCCTTCTAATGTAAAAAAATAAATAAAAATAAAGCATTAGTTACCACAATGCAGTGTTAGTTCAGCCAAGCGTGAGTCAGTCATGATGGAAAACTTCTCCCGCACGACTTATGCAGCGGTCTTACCTTCACAAACAGCTCGATAACGGGTTCGTTGTCCGCCTTTAGTCCGTTCTGCGGTACCGACAGCGACATTATGAATGCTGCTACTTAAAGTTTTTGCTAGCAAATTGAGCACTCTCTTGCTACCACGCCCGACTTCGCTCGGTCCTCTTCTCCGCCACTCTTTTTTTTTCCGCACTGAAGCCCAGTAGGCGCTTTTTCTCCCCAAGGAGGACCCGGTGTTGGAAGCACAAAAATCTGTTTAACACAGCGGACAAGGAGGCAGCGGTGTCTCCAAGACACAACTGTTTAAAAGCTGTTATATTAACTCAAACTTAGCTAACCTAACGGAACTAAAACATCATTGGACGTGAAGCTCTTTATACGGGGTGAGTGATGATGTTGACCGGTGGGAAGAAGCAACGGGAATAATTAAGGACGTGATGTCATCTGAAGAAGAGAATGTGGGTGGGTTTCAAAAGCCGCTCGCTTAATTTCGAATCCTACTACTGTGAAGGCATGAACCACGCTACTATGCCTGTGATTGGTTAGTACATGTTGCTTTTGGTTGGTTGGGTTTAGCCTTAAGAGTCGATGATTGGTTAAGGTGGGGGGAAGAGGGCGGCCATGTCATCGCCATAGTAGGATTGGAATGAAAATGTTTGAGAAGATTCCAAGGTCAGATATATTCAGTCTCCAAATCTAAATCTCCAACTAGCATTACTTCTTTAAAAAAAACACAAAACCCCAGAGCAGTTTTCCATTTGTAATATCTTTATAGAGTATACCTTTTAGTCTATGTAGTTCTCTCAACTTCAATTCGTATTTGTGCTAATATTCAAATATTTGCCCCTTTCTGGAGTTTTCTTGTATACAGCGCGCATTGTGCCTTTTCTGGTTTTCAGAATTTTTACTTGCAGACTAAAATGCCACAAAATTTAAGAAATTTGTCAGGTATGAATTATGTATATGGATGTAAAGCACCTTTAGCAAATGTGTCATCATAGGGTTTGCAGGGAAATGGGTCATTTCAATTAAACCAGCTCCACCAGATTTACAGTAACTCCCTAGAAACTACTTCCCTCCACTCTTTTCCATTTAAACAAAAAATAAATTCTGTTAGGTTTGACAGATCACATGCCAAACAGACAAGAAAAACCTTGACAAGGAAAGCATACAACCTATTAAAAGGTTTTAATTTTGAAAGGATGACAGTATGACAAGAATCAGGTGTACTAAATACAAATCATATAGCAGTCCAACAGAGATTAGCTTGGGGCAAGTGTGTCAACATAAAATTGCATATCAATCAATTTGGAAATATGAAAGCATTTAACTGTATCAAAGACTGTTTTAGTCTTGACACAAAAAATGTCAGTCAGAAAACAGGAGGTTAAACAATGTCAAACACCTCTATTCAGTTACAATATGGTACAAGGCATTCTGTTACAGCCTTGGGGTTCAAACAACTGTTTCCACTGATTGACAATTGTAACAGTATATCATTTTATGTTGTTTTTTTCTCTACACTCCATTAGGTCAGTGGTTCATGCACATTAGAAATAACCACTGCACATGCAATAATTTCTCGGTTGAATCTATTGCAGGCTGTGGAAAATATTTTAACCCTGCCAAACTCAAACCTCTTAAATTGTTCCCCCGTTTAACATTTTTAAAATTATGGACAACACAAGTTTACAGTTTAGATGCACTAACTGACAAATTAAGTTCTTCATGAAACACACTCTTCAGAATGTACCAAACTAGTAAAATGAAAACAAAAGACTCAGGATTTAACAATCTGTACATTCTAAAGCTGAACCACGTTGATGACAAACATCAAGAGTGAGTGGAAGTTTCGAGAGTGAGAAAGACATTTGTTTTCAGGACATTTGTGATGGAGACATCTGAGCCTTCCTCATGGAGCGCAGGGCCTTTTCTCTTAGGTGCTTCTCCAGGTCATCCAAGCCATCATCTACTTCACTATCTGACTCCTATAATAAGATTAGCATGAAATAAACATCAACATCTGAATACAAATACAGAGTGTCTGTGCATAGTTAACCCAAAACAATATCCACTACATATACTGCATCTTCTGTTGAGCAGAAAGCAGAAAGCCTCTAGCTAAAATCAGATTTTACCTTCCTTGATTCTCCATCCTCCTCCACACCCTGCTGTTCTGGTTCATCTCCAGTCGCAGGAGCACCACTCTTCTCCTTCTTATGCTTCTTGTGCTTCTTGTGTTTCTTCTCTTTCTTATGTTTCTTCTCCTTCTTCTTTTTCTTTTTCTTGGCACCACCATCAACATCTGAATTCTGCAATAAAACCAATTTTTAATGGAGGACAACAACTTAAGTACAACTAAATAAAGCAAACCAGTTCAAAGCAATGCTGGTACATGGAAAGGTTTCAAGGGTTCCCACTCATTTCAAGGCAAAATCCCCATTCACACAAAGTTTTCAATGCGGATCTAGTGTGCCTTTAATCTGCCCCAACGTTCTGTGTGAACGCAATGAAGGAGAAATGGGGTGTCTGTTTGGTCCACCTGATGGCTGCAGAGGTGGTAACCGTGCCGGTGGAACGGTAGGACATCCATTCATTACAAAATGCTGCTCGACGCATACGTTAGACATCACACTAGAACCCAAAGCTGCGGTGTTTAACATCACACTTTAGTAGTGGAAGGCAGGCACGCTTCTTAAAATCATACATCAGAGTGGCGATGTTCTGCCATTGTGTTGTTCAGTGTGAATAAAACAAAAGCGTTGTAGAGAAAGGACTTCGGCGCTGTTGAATGATCTCTGTTTGAAAGAGGCTATAATTTCCAGGGTATTTTAAAACCTCAAGACTTGTTGGAGAACACTTGACAAAAATGATACACTTGCAATAGTTTGCATAAAATCTTAATGGGTATTTTTAGTCAAGGCTGAGGTTATGAACCGGCACATATACAGCTAATATTGGACACCAATATGAGTCAAATATCCAACCTTGCTAGGGGATCGACTGCCAGATCCACTGCTGGGCTTTTTGGCTGGTGGTGGAGACCCACTGGCTGAGCGGGATGGTGAAGGGGAAGCAGATGCAGGGGCTGGACGTTTCTGAGGTGCTGGTTGAGGGGAAACTGATCTGGAGGATGCTCTCCTCATAGGCTGGGGACTCAGAGATGGTCTGTGGAGAGTACAAAGTGGCATTCAAAATGGGGATGGCATATGTACAAAACAATTTCTAGCATCTAAAAAGAGAAAATTATCCATTATTCTGATGTGCTGGCTGCCTTGATTACCTCTGGTTGTTGCGTGGCTCTGGGGTGCGTGACACTCTGCGAATGGGTTTGCCACTGTGTGAAGGGGACTGCTGTCTCCGCTGGTTGGATGGAGATGAACTAGATGTTTCAAAACGTCCCTGAGGACTGGTGGAACCCCTGACAGTGCGACTGCGGTTTGCAGGGGATGGGGAGAGGTGGCTGGCTGCTGCACCGGAGGATCTTGCATCTCTGCTTGGCCTGGCAGAGGACATCATGGGGCTCCTCCTGTGTCTTGGTGGAGATGAGGAGGATGGAGGCGTGCGTCTCCTTTGGCCAGGGGAACCTCTACGCTTGGGGGACCTGGAGGGGCGTCGCTTGGCCACTGGAGAAGAGCGTTTAGTGGGAGAGCTGGACACCCTCCTCTTCTGTGGCGGCAGAGGTGAGGGGCTGTAGCGACGCTGGATAGGGGGAGAATATCGTCTTGGGGATGGTGAACGACGGCGAGGAGGTGGAGATGGAGACCTGGGGAACACCAAAGCCAATTAGCAAAAAAGATTTTTAAAAACTACAATGTTTAAAATGTATATTATTGAAACGATAGCTCAAATGATATGCTTGTACCTTCGTCTAGAGGGAGAAGGAGATCTACGGCGGCGTGGGGGAGAAGGGGAGCGACGTCTGCGGACAGGAGATGGAGAACGTCTTTTCCTAAAGGAAAATATATAAAAACATAATATATATATATATTATATAAATATAAAAAAATATATAAAATATATATTGTGATGTTGGGTTATTATAAACTTGACTTAACACGGTCAACTTGGACTCACTCCAATATAAGTGTTAAATCATGAAGATAAAATGCAAAAGCACAATGTCAGTGTCTGACCTTGGAGAGACATCCCTGTGCCGCCTCCTGGGAGAGGGTGTACGACTACGTCTCCTCCTGACTTCACCGTTTCTGGCTCCTGGCCCTGCTGTTGGCCTCCTGGGTCCCTCATCTTCTGAGGAAGAAGACCCTGTATCTGACATCAAAAAGAAAGTACATCATTATCTGTTTTTATTGTAGCCTCAACTATATGTGTTGAGAAAAAACAAACAAAAAAACAAGGATGAGGTTGGGGCACAGCTTCAACAATCCATGAGACAATCAGTGCAAAATGACATTTCCACTCCTTGGGGAAGGTAGAGGACAGAATGGGGATAAAAACGCTTATAACCTGAAGATGACTGCCGATTCTGCCTGCGATACTGACGCCGCTGTTGCACCGAATCTGTTGTTGCCCCTTTCTCGTTTTTATCCTCCTCTGAAATGTAAAGCATTAGGTGTCCCATCAGTGTTAGCAGAAACGGTGACAGTTCCATGGAAAAGTTACAAATACAGAACAGATTTATATCAATGTGGCCCAAGCATGTAAATGTAGGAGGGGACTATATATATATATGTTTAAGAAAAAGAAGAATTGTCCATAATTTTTATTAAATAATTACCTCCACCATTAAGTGAATGTGAGCAAACTGACTTGAAAAACACCTCAGTTCAAATACGACTAAGAATATTGAAATAAGCAAATTGAGAAACACATTACGAGATGCACAGCTTTAGGGGCCCCTACAAAGCATGAATGAAACTTAATTGAATTTTCTCCAGTGGTTTTTGAGGAGAGGTGGATAGATCCTACCTCATTAAACCTGGACGGACAAGTGTAACCTGTTATGACCCCTTTGGCGGGGGCATAAATATAAAACAACTGTGCTACGTTTTTTTAAATGGACTTTTTGTACCTTATTCCATGAACGTATCAATTACATCTTGAATACACAAAGTACACAGAGTTAATTTCTGACAAGGCCAAGTTGCCATTACTCTTCACAGGTGAGTGACCATCTGCTCTTGTGTTCCTTCCTGCTGAAAACCTGGGCCAACCGACCGTGTCCATTTCTGACAAGTGGGAATGGGCGAGAACTTCAAACAACTGGTCATCTATCTATGTGATGTGAAAGGCCATTATACAGTAGTTCTTCAAACAGATGTAATTTATGTCTTACCTGACTCAGACCCATCAGAAGGTCTGGGCTTGGCATCAGATGGAGATTCACCCCTTCCTGGTTTTCGCTTTGGACCTGTAATCAAGATTTTTAGATGCATTATATTCCTTTATTATATCCTGGAAATAAAGTCTTGAGATCATGAAAATTACAAATGTACAGTAACGCTTTGGTTCTGTGTAAATCTCAATTTAAATTAAATCTAATTTCTAAGACACAGAAGGAGCCAAGGAGATTTAAGATTATTTGTCATGTAGTTGTCAGTACAAGACACAATTTTAGAAGGCAATCAAAGAATTAAGATTATACCAGATAATCTAGCTGGTGATGCAGAGCCTCTGCCCCTTCTGGACCGTGGTGATGGTGATCGTCTGTCCTTCCCTGCAGGGCTGATGGAGTCGTCAGGACGATGGGCCTGTTTTCGGGGTGGTGTGCTAGATATTCTTTTCATTCCTTTTTTTGGTGAGCGAGAGCTGGAGGAGCTGCTTCCAGATGATGAAGCAGAGCGAGAGCGCCTCCTGTAGGTTCAAACACAATAAGTTTATTTTTCTTAAAGTGAAAAAAGTTGGTCCCACATCTGTAAGGCCACTGTACAAAAATAATAAAAACATGAAGGTGTTATAGAGGAATAAATCATACTCGACAACTGTTCCTTTTAATATTAAACTGGAGTCACTGACCTGCGGACAGGGGAGCGTCGATGTCGGTGTCTAGAGCCCGTGGGACCACGTCTGGGGGGGCTCCTTCGGCGAGGAGACAATCTCCTCCTGGGACTCTGTCTTCTACGAGGGGAGTACGATCTGAGGCAGGGAAAAGACGAAGAGCTTAGAATGCTTTAAGCCTTTTTCTATGTTTAAGAAGTTAGAAGATAATTTCCAGACACAATAACTTATCACTTTATTAAATGTCAAAAATTACCTGGAATGGGAGCGTCGCCTGCGAGAGCGGGAATGAGAACGAGAGCGATGGTGAGGTCTTTCTCTCCTGCTGTCCTTCTCCCTTTCCCGGGACCTTGGCCTTTCCTCCTTCTTTTGTATCTTCTCTGGTGAAGGTTCCTTGACCTCAGTCACTGAGTCTGCTCTAATAACCTCCACAACTGTCTCACTACAGGCCAGAGAGAGAAATTAAATTCCATGTTATCGATCAGGATATTTTCTTCATCTAAAAATAAACTACACCCCTACTCTATCTGTTTCCATGGACAACCATCGCCTTTGTTTTTTATCCAGTCCACTGTCCACATTCCAATATGAATCATGACTGGTACACAAACTTCCTAATATGCAATACAAAAGTAGTAGAATAAAACACAAAAAAGACACTTAGTAAAATTATTAAATTCTAAAATTAAACTAAAATTATCAAAATATAACTATCAATTGTAAAGCCAAGTCTTCTGAAGATGACACATGCCCATCACATTTCCATTAAAACAATAAAAAACTGAATATTTAGAAAACCAAAAATGCAAAAAGGCTAAACTACTTATTGTGGTTAATGTATATCTAAAGTTTGGTGTATACTGATAGTTTGGGATATACGCTCCAAACAAAAAAAATCATTACAGACGAAATGAAAGACATTTTGACGACTAAATACCCCGTCATTTTTATGTCAAGGGGGTAAAAAAAATTAAAGCAAAGGAAGTTTTCCACAAACCAGGTGGTTTCTTGGATGACTGGTTCTGGCGCGGCCCGTCCTGATACTTCTGGCTCCACAATCTGCTCCAAAGGTTTTGCGGGCAACTGCATCAGGGGTGGTGGGGGTGAACTGCCACCAGCCGGACTGGGTTTGCGTCTTGGGGAGCGTGACGCACTGCGTTTCCTTTCCCGTTTTACTGGCGATCTTCGTCGCGGTGATGGTGACCTCGTTTTTCGTCTGGAGAGAGAAGTAAACAAAAAATTGCTCTTTTGTCTTTTCCTTTTTAAGCAAAATCTGCTTAAAAAATGAACCTTTTTTCTCACCTCCTTGGGCTCTTTGACTGAGCCCTGTCTCTGGTGTCCTTGTCCTTCTTCTCGTCGACTTTCCTCAGAGAAGCCAACTTCTCCTGTTCAATCTACCGGAAATTGAACAATGGGTAAACAAACGCATCACTGTATGTTAATTTATGGTTCTTATAGGACATTGAGGAAGCTGTAGTATTTACTCCTACAACCAATTTATGACCTTCCTATAACAAAGAGACATAATGTCTAAGTTTATCTTGGGAGGAAGCTCACCTGTCTCTGTCTAATTTCTTCTTTCTTCTGTTCCAGAAAAGCAGAGGGGATACCAGCAATGTTTTCCTGGGCACTCAACAGGAGGGGCCACAGATCCTTCATGAACTCTCGGGCATTCTTCCCATTCAGGAAGCCTGTCAGGTTGATCTGCATCATCTTGCTATCAGGGTGCTGTAACACACACACGAAGGGGGGCGAAAAGAGCACATGGCAAATGAAATACTTGAAGACCAAATATGAGGGGGAGGTAGTATCCCTCAAAAGGGACCACTACATTCTACTCCTCAATAAACTATACCTGTGACTATGCAGTTACCCATTAACAAAGCATGTAAGACTGACTTGAATATTCATCATACATGGGTCCAATACATAACTCAATAACCTATCAAAATAAAAGTGATTAACTTAATATGTACTCACAAACTCATCAAACTGAGAATGTGAGTTAGCAGAGGGGAGAATTAAAGACATGCATGCAATACTTCTGCTTTCCCCATTTCTGATTATTCCTGATATACAATATATCAGACAACTCCCATAGCAGAAAGAATATTGTCATTATTTGAGTTCCTCAGTGCTATCCCCTCTACTTAACATTTCTGTGTCCCTGCCCACCCCTTCCTCTCCGGTCTCCCCACAGTCTACACTTCAGGAGTTTAAAAAATAGCCACAATACAGAGTGCATTAAAACCCAACACTGCAAGTACAGTTCCGGTGTCTTCAGTGAGTCCCGTGGGATCAGTGGGCACGGAGCTCCCTTGGCTTGCTTCCGCCTCCCTACTGCTTGAGACTCAACCACCTTGAGCTTAATGTTATATCATTTATCTAAATTGCAAGAGACGAACAAGCAATAATGAGTACACAGTCACACAAAAAAGGAGTTTTATTCAACAACTGATAGAATAATTCTGAGATACAGTAATCTCAAATGAATGACCCCTTTTTACCTTTATGCAACAGCACCCTTTAAGCTTAGCTTTTTCAGCCCACCCCAACCCCTGAAAGCTATTGCAAAAGTAAGATCAAATGATAAGAAAAAAAGAAATAGTTTATGTGCAGTGCTGGTGTCTAATATTATTAAATACATGCATGGTTTTTAGTGTCTTAGGAGAATGAAAGTGCGTTGTTATGCACACATGACAAAACTTTCAATTCACTAGCATTCTACTACACTATGGGAATAGCAATACAAGTCTAATGAAGCCTACTGTATGTAAATTCCATGCATCATTTCAAATGACCCTTTTTTACCATTTCCTAAAGTAAGCCTGTGCAATAGAAATTACCCAGAAATCTTAAGTGGTTCGACATACAGTACCAGTCAAAAATTTGGACACAGTTTCCCATTCAAGTGGATGGGAAACTGTGTCCAAATTTTTGACTGGTACTGTATCAGTGGGGTATGCAGTATGATTAAAAGAATAAAAGAGTAAATATAAAGGGAAAATCTTACCGATCATAATGACTATTTAAAAATCTGTAGCAAATAGCATATGTTATATACATAATTTATCCTTCAAAAATAAATATATATCATCAGTATATCAGGGCTCAGTATAATGGTTCTACTGGCGAGAAGGACTTTGTTAAAATCAAAAGCATGTACACTGCTGATATTTCAAAGATCTTCCAGTTTTTAAAGAGTAACTTAATGTCAATTTTGGCTGAAAATCTCAAGTCTGTTCCACATCTGTCCATACATCACCAAGATACTGGGTGTGGTCTGGTTTAACAGACTTGTTAAAGAGTAAATCAAAGTCAGATGAAATCTTGTTTTGCTGATCTGCAGAGGCTGAGCTTCTCAACTTTCTGCCGTGACGTAGAGATACACTTGGGCTGTATACATTGCACCCTCTTAATCACTATTAGGTTAGTTATAAGTGCAACTGGTGTTTTCTACAGCACTTGTTCTGACCACACCCAAAAGAGGTGCAAAAGACTTGTAACTTTCAATCAGAAGTAGTAGGTGAGAAAATTCTTTTCAGGTTGGTGTTAAAATACTCCAAAGTTACTCTTTAAAGAATGTAAAGAAGGAGATTTATTACTCTTAACAAGCGTTGGAAAAAAGCTAAAACCTCCCTATTTTCAGCCCATAAATCCAGATATATTTTAAGGGATCTGGGCAGTTTAATAATGCATTGCAAATACCTACGGAGAATATGATTATGGCATTGTTCAGGTGTGTCTTTCACTGTCATGATATAAGTGATCCCTGCATATAACTCACCTCAAACCACACACTGCATCATGAAGGGAGAGTTGGGCTCAGTGACTTTGGGCTCAGGAGAGAGCTAATTAGGTGTTGGTGCTATACTTCTGATGCAAGGTATAACATCCATATTGGTTCAGGCCTTTTAAATCATAAATCACATCATCATTAGAAGACTGCTAAATAGTCACTTAGTCACATAAAAGCAAAACATGGTTATGTCATTATAAAATCACCAATTGTTACTTTACCCATTCAATTTCAATTTGACTAGGATGTGCAATTATTTGATTGTATTCCTTCTTACTATACAATGGCCTCAAATGTTTGAAAGTTCTGAAAAACAAAAAACAAACACAATTAAGGACATTACCTTCTCCTCAAGCTGGTTAAATATGAACTCTATGACGACGTCATCTTCAAACCCCAGAATCTCTGTCACTCGCTGAGTAATCCAAGGTTTGATGACTTCTAGGTTCACTTTGCTCATGTCCACCTATGGGCATAACAAGCAACCAAAGGCACTCAAGTTAAGACAAAACAATGACTACATGTCCTATGAGTACATCGTTTACATGTAGTGGATTAATATCATTGTAATTAAATATTGTAAATATTTACGATCTTATACCTTCTTGTCCAGACATTCTGCAAACTTCAGCTGCTTCAGTAATTTCTTCTGCTTGTTGCTGAACCGGTTGTCTTGCTCCGCACTCGTGCCCTAAAGATTAAAAAAAAAAAAGATCAGATCTTAATGCTCGATTGCACCGGACACTGCTGCGACACGGCCGCCGGAGCAGAACCGCAACCATAGTAGACAATGAGATTCCACAATTAGTTTAAAGGCTGGTTTCATATAAGTTGGCAGTCACATCAACGTGTGTCTCGCACTTATCATACATGGGAAACAACTTCATCGGCATTCAATCAGCCAAACTTCAACGCTATATTGAATCTATACAGTATGTTGCCTGTAATACTGACATTGGGTTAAGTTGCCATAAATTATTATTTGTATGCTAACATATAACGTTACATTAAAAGTTTAAATATTAGTCAGTGTTGGTACGCGTGCCCTCAGCAGCGTATTCAATTTCAAACGTAAAATCACATAAGACAATGTAAGCTACCTAAATGTTAGGTTAGTTAGCTTAATCTTCCACAAACAGCAGCGATTGCGTGAACAGAATATCAAAAGTGACATTGGCGTTGTAATTCAACATATATTCCAAGTTTAATTATACTGGCTAATGTTAGCATAGCAGTCGTCGTGACTCACAGATACAGAAAAGATGAACCCCTTGGACGCCATCTTTACTCAAGCCTAACATATTAGCGGTAGCTACATAGCTAGCTAGGTTGGCACGTCTGTTTCCTGGAAATGTCTCTATTTGCAAATAATGTGGCTATTGTGTCCAGGCATTTTAATAATACAAGACGAACATTTATTTTGCAGAAGCGTATAAACTCTGATAATACCTCAATCAAATCGCGAATTGTGTCGATATCCGAGTTATAAGTTTACAGACGAAGCCCTGACCATACCGCTTCTGACTGTATGGCCTAACAACGACTTAAATACATTCCGCTTTTGCTGATGAATGGGCTAAAAACTGAATATACCTTCATGCATTTTAGCAGTAAGTCAACAAAAAGTATGTTTAAAGACTTACGCGGAAGAATCCCGCGTCCATTTTCGGAGAAAATGATATTACCAGATGCTGCTCAGAAGGCCGTGTGTGCCTACAAATATTTCGGGAGGAGAGTCGCCGTATGAGACGTGCGCCTCTCGAGGAAGGAACAAGCGCTACATGTGCTGTGAACATATTCTTCCCCCAGCGGCGAAGACCTTGCCCGCCCTAGTCTGCCTCTGATTGGCTTATCTTGATATTTTCCCTAACTCTAACCAATCCCAATCCTCATACTTAAACTTAACCAATCGAATGGAACGTTCAACCCAACTTGCACTAACCAGTCAGAGGCAGAGCAGGCGGTATAGGTCTACTGTAATGACAGTGGCGAAGTGAATAATACCCCTTCTAAACACAGAATGGTTATTAATTATTTAAGGTTTGATGTTATTTATATTTGCTTTGTTTCGCTTCATAAAACACAAAAAAACTTCACAAAAATCCATTCTTGCATTCACCTAAAACCATGTCATCTGACAACTATTACAATCACAGCTATTAGTGAAACATTTTAAGGAAAAGAGAAACATTTTTTTACTTGTTTACCTGTCATTATTCTCACTTTGTGTTTTCTGACCAGGTAACGTTGGTTGGACCTGCCCTGGTCTGGACCTTATCTGACTTCTGCTCTCTCTCTTACTGTTACTGTAGATGATTAGGGCCACATGAAAATTGTTTTTAGAATTCTGACTTCAGAAGATTTAGAAGTCTAAAAAATGTTTTGTTTTTTGTTGTTGTTGTTTTAAAGTCAGGGAAAACAGTCAGAATTCCAACTAACATTATTCTCAGAATTCTTTCTTTCAAGCCAGGACTTACTTCCATCATACTTTTCAAGCATTCTCGGGAGAAGTGAAGAATGCTTTTTTATTGAAAAGCCATGACTGATTTCATACTTGTCTGTTTTATAGATGTCTAGGGACTTTTTTTGAATGCTCTGAATTGTTAATGTTGAAGAGAGCCATATTTTGGTCACATGTGGTCATGTGTGTATTATGACATTGGCAAATAAAGAAGTTGAACTTGATCATAAACATGACCATAATCGACTCAGAAATAATCATTTTACATTGCACATTTAATACATTAAGTTCAATACATCAAGGCTGCTTGATTTTTATTATTCAAGGTCATATTCAAAAAACACTTCATTTTTGGAGATTGTTTTCAAACGAAACCTACAGTAAATAAGGATTCATTTGCTATTGTTACTCCTTCATGAACAAAATCACACTGCTGGCAAAAAAGTAAGATAAAGGCGTCCTGCTCGATGCCACAGCAACATTGTATACAGTGTGCGAGTTCCACTAGATAGACTATATTTTAAAAGACTGCCCTGTCAGACAGCCAGAATACATAATGAATCATTAAAAGTTAACTGAGTTAACTGAGCCCGCCATTCCAGATTATCCTGAAATCAGAGTAGGATAGATTTGTTGCTTTAAATGTGCAGCTGGTCCATATTGTATTAGACATTTTAATAGACATTGTAACAGACTGTTGTGTCCACAGATGCAATCAACATGACAATTGGAAATTTAGAAAGTATTTTTCTGCTCCGTCTGAGAACATGTGTAAAGTGAGGCTTATACCATGGTAACAATTAAAAACAACAAAGTTGAAGAGAAGCTTTGACAATGTATGATTCCCTGAAAAGATTGAGATGTGCATGTTTGAGTACAAGTGTATAATCTCTCACTGCCAAACAAACTGTCCTTGGCTCACTGCCGTAACGTTCCAGAGTAACGGGTGATAGTTGTTGACAACTTGTGAAAATGAAGTGAAAGGAAGCGTTTTGTTGCTAAATGCAGGCTGAAGAAATGTCGTCGGACAGTCGGGTTTTGCTAGCTGACTGGCAAACCCTCATTTGTCCTCTTGTCTCGAATGGAGGCCAGCATGTCTGACACCAGCTCCTCGAGCCCGAAAGCTGGTGCCCAGCCCCAATCTCTCCTGGCATTGGAGTCATCGAACCTCACGGGCCAACTGTCTGCTGCAAAATGACAAGCAGAGTCACCGTATTACTTCCATCACATCAGGTTTACTTAAAGATTAATCAGTCCCACAAATGATTATTTTGAATTAAAGCTGATACATAAATACAGAGAACAGTGCTAAATGCATGGGAGAGTCTAATGTAGTTAATCAATCAATTGTCTATCAGTATATATATGTAAAATCTTGAAATATAGCTGGATTTTGTGTCATCTCAGTTGATACAGATGTGTATCATCCCACATGTGTTGACTCGTACCGATGGTCTGGCGGACAGAGTCCGGACTGTAGGTGACCTTAAGGTGAGGGAGATGTTTGCGGATCTCTTCAGCCACCTCTTCCGGAGTGAAGCTCATGGCTGCGATGTTGTAGGTACGCAGTGAGAGCTGGCACTCCGGGGCCTGCATGAACTCTACTGTGGCACGGTGGCAGTCAGAGATATGCATCATGGGAAGACGGGTGTTGGGACGCAGGTAGCACTCATGGTGTCCTGTGCTGAGAGCATCGTGGAAGATTTGAACTGCATAGTCTGTGAAGACAGAGGTCCAGAGGGCTTAGTCTGTAACATCAAGCTGATTGTACTGAATCTATGTGATATATGCAGATGTCATGTGATGCAATACCTGTTGTTCCTCCTCCAGGAGTTGTGTTGACTGATATCACACCCGGGTAACGCAGGCAGCGAAAGTCCAGACCATACTTATGATGGAGGTACTAAAGAAAAAGACTCGAAGAATATTGAGTTGTCACAAAATCATGCAAGTGCAAGGAGAATGTGTGCATGTTTGTATTTTAAGCTTGGCCCACCTCCCCCATCAGCTCTCCGTGCACTTTGGACACGCCGTAGATGGTTCGAGGCCTTTGGACACAGAGGTCAGGGGCAGGGTCGCGTGGAGAAGAGGGACCAAATGCTCCAATGGTGCTGGGGACAAAGATGCGCAGGCAGTTCTCTAGGGCCAAGTCCAGCACATTATGAAGGCCTAGATGGACAGCAGAACCTCAAAGTGGATTTTAAACATAATAATCCCTAAAGAGGTGGAACATGTAAAAGCTCTGTGTATTTGCAAACCTGTGATGTTGATCTTGCGTGCCAATGCCACGTTAGCCTCACCCACAGCACTAAGCAGAGCGCTGTAGTGCACCAGCCAAGTGATGCGATTATTTACAATTAGCTCTCGGAGAAGTTTGTAGTCCAACACATCAGCGTAAACAAAAGGGCCTAATGGGAAAAGAGAATAAGTTGGAGCAATCGATTGAAAGAAAACAAATGATTCAAACAGCTGGGAAATAAATTGTGCATTCGTAATGAAAAAAAACAACTTATTTTAGCATTACCACTGCTGTAAACATGAGGTGGAGGCTTCTTAATGTCTGACAGGATCACATTCTCTCTTCCGTACTGTTTCCTAGACATTAATATGGATATGATGATATTCAAGTTTTAAACAGTTTGACTAACTTATAAGTCTTGGGGATTTCCATATATTGTATCTCACCTCAGTATCTGCGCAAGGCCCACACCTAACTGCCCAAGACCACCTGCATACAGCGAAGAAATTAGATTTTATCAGTCCCGAGGAAACTTTTGGAGAAAAACATTTGGAGTGTGTTATGAAAATGACATCAGTGTTTTTTATACGCTTCACCTTTTTGTTTATTCCAAAGCCCTATCCCGGGACAATAGGTGACAGCAGGGTATTATTCTGCTCTCATTCGTTCTTTAATGCCACCAGCACCATCTGAATGCACCCTATTGTGATAAGTGAAAACAGGGTGCTGCTGCTGGTGCACAATGGATAAATCTCAACAAAAAAAAGAAAAAAAAAACACAACAAAAAATAGCACGTGTCTGTATTATTCTCTGTTGATGCAAAAATATGAGTCCTTCTTAAGGACACCAGTGCGTTGTATTTAATTTAAACATAGGATCTGTTTAAAAGTGATTTTATGAACCATTTCAGCTCATTTAGCAAAGCACTCAACCCCTATTGTAACGTCTATGTGGCCAACAGAACACAACAGTGGCTACTCACAGAAAGTGGTAGAAAACAGTGGCAGTTTGACAGGTTCAATGGTAGGTCAGATGTGAAAACATCAATCTTTCCTTGAATGCATAAATCTCAGGAGGAAGTAGCTAGTATGAGTTCAAGACAGAAGAAAACTAGTTTTACCTGTGATGAGGACGCGGGGGTTTTCCTGAGGAGGTACGGGGCTGCAGGTCTCCTGGCTGTTCCACCTGCTCATCTGCCTGGGTAAACAGATGAAGCTGCGACTTGGCAAAATCTGCGTCCTGCTGAGACAACCCCGGTAAAACGGGCCCAGCATAGCAGCAGAGGGCCCACAGACCCGCACACCCTGTTGCATGTCCAAGTGTAGTCCTTCAAAAAGTTAAAATGAGCTTAAAGAGACCATATTGATGAGACAGAACCTCTATATCTTGGTCATGATCATTGGAGCGTATTTAAGTGGTGTTAAAATAGCATTACAGGCATAGATTAAACCGAAATAGGATACAGAAAATACTTTTTACCTGTGTAAAACTCAGAAACCCCGGACAGATGATTCTTGGTCCACAATCAGCTGATGCAACTACACCAAAAAAAATCCAATGCTATTTCTCTGATGTAAATTATTAAAACAGAGCAGCTAAGACAATTTTTCGAAGCATTTAAGTGTTACAATGCAAAGATTGCCATCAAAGCGGTCACTGTTTCAGTTCATCCCACTGGATAAATAAGCAGGTGTAGAAGTCATACTGGGCTATGTGGTTCTTGTCCACTTTGTGTATTCACCAGGGCTTGTGGCTCTGGACTGAATAGGACAGCCTCCAGCTTGCCGCACGCACAAACATGCTGACACACACAGGGATTTGTATTGTGACGAGTGTTTAGCTGAGCTTAACAGGACTGGGAGGGGTGTCAGTTATACAGCCTTCCTGTATTGATGTTATTTATGAGAGAGCACATGTTAGAAAATAATTCCGCCTTTGAAATTAAAATAATCTTTATTTTTAAACCTATTTTATAAAATTCACACTAGGCAGCAACTTCACAACAAGCAAATCTTAAAAACAAAACAAAAATATGTAAAGCACAGACAAAACATAACAGTCAACATTTTAAAACATAGAAACATTGTATGATATTATAGTTGGCTAAACAACTCAAATGGCATTTAAAATTTGATTTCTTTATAATGAGGAAAGTTAAAAAAATATTGTACTGTTTAGACTTCATGTCAAAGGAAATTGTATATTAGTATCCTCCATAAAGGAGGCCTCTGGTAGCTTTAAACCTGGGTCCTATGTTTAAATATTTTAGCGTGCACATGATTCAAACTTACCAAAAGTTTTAGGAACCAGTCCGGTAGATCGCCGCAGCTGGCAGCCGCAACACAGCTCCAAATATTGTAATTCTTTGGAGCAACACTAACCGTGGTTGGAGGAAAACGGCGGTGGAAACATGAATAGAGTTAAGAGAGAGGAATTTGGAATTTATCTAGAGGAATTCCCAACAAGACTATATTTCCAGTCATAGCTGAATATTTAGCTGATTTCATCAATCTAAATGAAGCAAACTGATTTTACTCTTTAGCAAAAGTTGTTCATCACTGTATGGTTACTTCCTGTAATGTTGTCAGACACTTGGAGTAACAATTTCTGCCTGTAAGATTATCAAAACAAGGACTTTAAGTGAACGCAACTTTGATAGTCTGAGATACCCAAAAGGATTATGTTGCAGCTGCTGCCTGCTGAGGTGAGTTACTGGACTGATTTCATTTATATGCTAAAATATGTAAACAAAGAGCCTGGAATTTCCCTTTAAAACATGCTCTACATGTTCAGGCTGAGCGTCTTCACTTGTTCCTGTATTGAAACGGCATCAGCCGAGTGCCAGCTTCTCCCACTCCATGACCATGTTCCTTATTTCCTCCTGAACCTCTTCAAGGTGACGAGTCTGTTGGGTCCACCTCAGAAAAAACCCTTAGGTTCAGACATGGGTTTGTGTCAGTAACACGGTAAGCTTACAACACTGCCTCATGAAAACATTGCACATATGAAGCTCCAAATGACAAAACAGCGTCACTCCTGATACTAAGTAATGTCAAAAGTTTGAATGCATGTGCCAATCAAAGCTTACCTCTCCAAAGCTGCAGGGACTGAGGGTGGACTGAGGGCCAGATAGCTAGCTCAGTGGGCTCATACAGGGGGTTCGAGTAGTAATCTCTCTCCCTGGGCCTCAACAGGGCCTGGAACAGACAATGAGTGTTCTCCATCACTCCTTGAGCACACCTGAGAGTGAAGAGTGAGGTGGAGGGTAAGATTAATTTTAAACAATAAAACTGTTGGACTTTTGTGAACCATTAATGCCCAGTCATGCTGAGAAATACGGCTGACCTCTCCTGATGGCTGTTACACAGGAAGGTGCCATAGTTGGACGCATAGGCCTCAGTCGCCAGCCTCAGGAGCAGCGCTTCAGAGAAGCCCAGCGCCAGGGGGAACTGACGCCACAGCTGCCACACACAGTCCAGCAGCAGCAGGAAGACCGGCGACTCCTGCTGGGGACGGGCATGGGAGTAGGCAGAGTGGGCACAGCGCTGCTGGAATGGGTGTCCTGCCTGGAAAGAAGAAAATGTTTTCCGTTGGGAATGTCTCGTACTCGGGGAAGACTTCTCTTATTACAAGGGGCCATTAATCTGAAACACATTAATGTGAGGACCATCTTTTAACAAAAACTACTTTCCTACTTATGATTTATCTTCTGTTTTAATTGAACATCAGATATCAGTGTTGTGATTAGTTGGTTATTTCACTGGTCTCTGAAACATAATGATATTTTTTTTAGCTAAAAGTAGAGCCAAAATAGACACTCAAACGGTACATGCATATTAGAAGATATGCAAAGACTATATCTGAAGATTGAGAAAAAAAACGACAACTTTATGCCATTCCCCTGAAGTTTTGAGAAATGCTGCAGTGGAGGTAAAATCGCAGGAGACGGGAAACATTGGGGTGAGTTCACAGCAGTCACCAGAGGCACAAGGTTCAGAGAAGCAGGTTTTGTTAAATGCATGACCGCTACATGCAGCAGCCAGAATGTGATTTTTGTTCTTAAGGCATTTCCTGTTAGGGGTTCATTGTGAGGCAATATCCTTTCTGCAAGATATTTAGTTATACGCACTGAGCTTGATAAACAGCGGACAGCTCTGCTTTCACTTTCTGCCTGACTGATTTTTGGAACGCTCTCTTTTGATCCAATTATTAAATGCACTGAAACCCAAGAAAGATTCAATTAAATGTTCTATTTAGACATTCAGAATGTCCAAGATTTATTTACACACGTTGAAAAATTAGCATTTTTTTAACCTTAAGAAATTTCCAATCTTTCACAAACGCACACATACACTAACCTGTACCCACTCCCTCTCCAGCAAAGCCAGGAAGCCCTCCAGTGTGCGGCAGCATGGATCCATGATGAGCTGAGCCAGCGTGCTGATGAGCAAAGTGCAGTCTGTCCCTTCAGAGCCGTGAACCAGAACCGAATGACAGTCCCTGGACAAAGCCAATAGATATACGACAGTCTGGTTCCTTTAAATGTATAACTAACATTATAGCTGCATTTATTTTGCAGCAAAGCAATGACTGAAGTCCCTTTATTAGTGCTGCTGACATGTTTTCAATGCATTTAATTTGTTATGCTATACTAATGTCCAGCCTATACCAGCAGTATTTTACTATCTTTTAATGTAATGTTTTATTATTTGTTCTTTGTGATCATTCATGTATTTTTTTTAAATGTATTTCTACATTTATTTACTTATTATTATTTCCGCATTTCTTACAGTTATTTTTTTTTATTTCTACAGCTGATGCAGGTGTTGCAACTTTCACATCCTAAATCTGTTCTATTTGTGTTGTGTAGAGGTTGAATTAATAACACGTTATTATTAGAATATTCAATATTCAATATCATTGTGGATTTAACCAAAAGCACTTGAAAAGTTTATTTGCATTCAGTTTACAATCAGACAAACAGGAGGTGAGTGAGGACCACCTGTAATCCCATCAGTACTTCTTACCTCTCCACACACTCTGCCAGCAGGCCAGCAGTTGACAGAGCGGTTTGGACGTGAGACAGCCACTTTGAATTCTCAAGCTTACTGAGCCAGCGGTCCATATTATGGGATGCATCACCACAGGCCTCCACCAGTTTAATGAAGCTCTCGTGCAGTGCTTTACCCCTGTACACACATAAGAAAAAAGTAAGATGAATTCAGTTCGTTTGATGTGACATAAAGTAGTGAATGGCATCAACTCATGTTAATCTCTTTTTATATGTGCACACACCTTTCCATCTGTCTGTGCAATCTCTTCCAGTGGCTATAAGTAGATTTGGACTCAAACCCTCCACCTGCAATCCGCGCCTGCTGCGCCTGCTGACCGGAGCGAGTGTCGATAATGTAACCTTTGTCTGAGGCGTCAATCACAGCTTGGAGGAGTTGCTCATCTTCCCTGCAGCGCTTCCTATTGGCTCCAGTCAGCGGCTGACTGCTGCGCATGATTACCTGTCAAGTTTGAGTATTTTAGTTGCATATATGTCTTGTAGGCCAGCAGTGGAGATACATAAGAGCACCTCACCATGCCATTCGCCCTGTGGTAGTAGCAGAGGACAGGGAAGCGTCCTCCCTGTCTGAATTTGGCCACTTTCTTTAGCACGTCATCATCAATGTTCTTGGGGACGATGACAGCTGGAGGGTAAGAGGGACACACTGAGAAGGCTCTGTTCACAGAGCTCAGTCTCCACCTGTCATGCTGCAAACAGAGGACAGAGAGGATGATGCAGAATAGGATTAGTGCACACGCAATGAAGAATTTTGTTGCGTTTGTGGGAGAAAAAAAAATCCACAATTTTGCAACAACAAGAGCATTTTTCTCGAGTATCAAATTTACTAATGCATGTGTGATTATTTTCTACAAGCTGAACAGTTCACTCCTTAAAACTTAAAGAGCAAATAAACATTGTGCTTCACTCTTGTTTGTTTTTTTAATGTGTCACTGCTGGGTGTCAACCAGCAAAAAAACAAACAAAAAAAAGAATAAATAAATCAATCAATCAATGTAAAGCTCATTTATGAAATTGTGATTTCTAATTTGTTAAATCCATATACAGTAAAAACTGAACTTTAAAAATGAAAACTTATTATTGTCTTGTTTTCTTGGCAACTTCTCAACTACAACAAGACTCCAGACACTCCTGACTGCCAATATATAGTCTAGTAGAGCACATAACTTCCTGTAAAACTCAAAACTGTTTTCATGACATGTTTTTTTTAGCTGATTAAACAAACTAGATATCGACTGTTTAGTTTTAGATGAGCTGGTAGATGAATTTGTAACATTTGGACAAGGGCAGACTAGCTTTTTCCACTTGTTTTCATTCTTTATGCTCAGCTAAGCTAACAGTCAAATGTTGAGTTATTCCTTTTAAGCTCCATTCAACAAACCTCAAACACATACAACCCCTATTACAAAAAGTTGGGACATTATGTAAAATGTTTAAAAAAACAAAAACATAATGCAATGATTTGAAAATCCTTTTTAAACTAAGTGTAATTGAATAGAGTACAAAGACAAGAAATATATATATATATATATATATATATATATACCTGTATATATATATATATATTTCTTATAAATAAACATTGATGCCTGCAACACGTTTCTAAAAAGTTGTGTCGGGATCATGTTTACATTTGTGTTACATCACCTTTTGTTTTAACAACACTCAGTAAGTGTTTGGGAAGAGAGGACACGAATTATTGAAGTTTTGAAGATGGAATTCTGTCCCATTCTTGCTTGATATACGACTTCAGTTACTCAAGAGTCTGAGGTCTCTGTTGTCGTATTTGGTGCTTCATAATGCACCACACATTTTCAATGGGAGACAGTTCTGGACTGCAGACCTTTTACTCTGAAGCCACCCTGTTGTATGGTGTCAGAATGTGGCTTTATTGTCTGGCTGGAATCAACAGGGACGTCCCTGAAGGATGTCCTCTGGATGGTAGCATGTGTTGTTCTAAAACCTGTATGTACCTTTCAGTATTAATGGTGCCTTCACAGATGTGCAAGTTACACATGCCATGGGCACTAACACACCCACAGCATCACAGATGCTGGATTTTGAGCTTTGTGCTGGTAACAATCTGGATGGTCCTTTTCCTCTTGGAGGACACGACCTCCGTGATTTCCAAAAACCATTTAAATGTGGACTCATCAGACCAAAGGAACTGTTGGACTGTTCGTCCATGCAGATTTTCAGAAAGCGATGAACCTCTCCCCATCTTTGCTTGTGAATGGCTGAGCCTTTGGAGGATACCCCTTTTATACTCAGTCATGATAGCCATTGAAACTCTTTATGTGGAAATGTCCTTGCCTTTTTTGGAATTGGGGTTGGAATTCCTCTTCAAAAACAATAAATCAATTCCCCTGATGAGGCAGGACGGACCTGCATAGACATTAAGCTCCAACCTGTTTCTTCTGAGTGAAGGACAGTCACCAGGCAGGCTGGTGAAAACTGCAGATACATGTTTGGGAACATGGTTCCTATAAAACACGTGAAACAATGCTGCCTTCAGGAGCCACCCCTCGTCATAGCAACACACTATTCCCAGAGGAAGGTGTCTGTCTACGAAAACACATTTAAACTGTGTGCAGCACATTCTAGAGTTAAGGGGAAACAAATGAAAGCTAAGCAAGCGGGATATCCTGACTCTTGACCCGTACATTCAGTTTCCCTGGCATTTTCCTGTCATGTGGATATTTGGTCTTTGTTTAAGGTAGTTTCCCATGAGACTGTGTGTGTGTGCATATGTTTTATGCATGTGGGATTACATTCCTGTGCATGCAGAAACATGTTTATAAGAGTTTCATGTCGCTTACGAGTTCCCTCATTTGCCTGTAGTGCTTTTCAGGGGACGAAAAACCCCACTGGTTCTGCAGGCTGATATCAGGGAGTCTGTAAAAGAAAGGATACATCTCCGACACACTATCCAGGCAGGACAGGGTCTAGAGAAAGACAGATTGTTATAAGACAATTTATCAAGTCAGGTGAAGACAGGAGGAAAAACTGACAAATGCTTTATTCGAAGAAAGGATCTTAGATCCCATCTTAGAGAGACAGACAGAAATACAGCCTTCCTTACCATTCTGTGCTGTAGTAGTAGTGGTAGTATTAGATTATATAATACTATATATAATTATATAATATCTTATACCTCGATAGAGTGTGCGATGTTGAGACACTGCTCCATGCCTGGGATGTCAAGCTGCAGTACACGCAGATCCTTACACTTAATAGTAATCGTCCCTGAAGATCCAGATATCCTGCACACACACACACACAAACACACACACACACACACACACACATACACACACACACACACACACACACACACACACACACACCACTATGACTTTTACATACAACAATAGAGGCAATACCCTTGTGTCCAAATCCCCCATGTTTTGGTTATAGCAATGCAGAAATTTGGAGATTGAGCGCAAAATGAAGGTAAAGGTGAGAGAGAGAGAGAGAGAGAGAGAGAGAGAGAGAGAGAGAGAGAGAGAGGGGCGTCTGTTTCTAAGAAATGGGTATGCAACACTTACTTGTTGTTGCAGGCCAAAAATACAGCAAGTGGTTTCAGCAATGCTCAGGCTTCACAAAGCAAAGTAAAAGCTGTTAGTAGCAAGTAACATTCAACAGTGTGTGTGTGTGTGTGTGTGTGTGTATGTGTATGTGTGTGTGTGTGTATGTGTGTGTGTGTGTGTGTGTATGTGTGTGTGTGTGTGTGTGTGTGTGTGTATGTGTGTGTGTGTGTGTGTGTGTGTGTAAGGTGATGAGAAAACAGAGTTGTTGTAATGTTGTTATTACATTTCCTATTTCAGCACTGTGGGCAATGAGAGCAGCACACAGCAGACACATGGCAACACAAATGGTATCAAACCTTTCTCTGCCACCTGCGTTAGAGAAGAGGCCCGAATAGCCCAATAGGTTTTCCACACTGGTTAAAAAGATTTGAGGGATTCAATTAGACATTTATTAGACATTCGAACATCCACTGGCACTGTAGAGACAGCTTTGTGTTGATTGGTGTGACAATTTGTTTGTAATTAGAACCATTCGAAGATATTAGTGCTAAAATGATCCATAAACATCTTATTAAGAGTTATAATTAGTATTTTTTTAAGAATCATTAAGGCTGTTAATTGAATTCTGTGAAAAGAAGTGTCATGTTTTTTTAGGGAAAAGGGACATTTCTATTTCCACCTATATAGTTGCAGTTCTAAATCCTCACCTTTTCTCGATGGCATCAATGTTCCTCAGGAGCAGTAAAACCTGCCGAGGGCTGCCCTCCTCTCTGTCCGAGAGCAGCAGGTGGTGGCCTGTGATACACAGGGTGCCTCTGATCGGTGGATGGAGCGGCTGTTTGAGTATAACATCCTCTACGTTGGCGGTCTTGATGTGCTCAGAAAACTCCATCAGCTCCAGGGCAAAAGCAAAAGCATGCGCTGCTGAACTTCTTCAAATCACTCATTCGTCTCCCAGAGAAAATGAAAGTGAACTGTTCTCTCTCTCTCTCTCTTTTGGGTGCTGCAGATGCGCTCTGGAGGTCTGGCGATAAGGAGTCTATAAATAGTCATACCAGACTCTGGTGCGGCTACTTCTCACACGCAGGTAACTCAGACGGAGGCTGCTCTGCAAATGAAACACGTTGGCTGAGCCGACAGAAGGAGGAAGTGGACGTTTCCGGAGAAACACGGTTGTGTAATTGATGGAAAAAAGTTTTTGGACGTTGAAGAGACATGAAGCAGGAGTGAAGCGCTTGTTGTGTAGTAAACGGCCACTAGATGGCGTCATAGTCCCACCTGTATGCGACACGTGTAGTGAATTTGCGGAAGAGTTGAGTCTATTACAACAGTGTAAATACTCAATTACCTAGAAGTAAAAGGCTCTATTAAAAGTACTTGTATGCAGACATACTTCTTTTAAAGTATTATATCATTATTTATAGGCTATATTATGTTATTGAAGTCTGTAGCTTATTTACCGATTACAATAATACCAATGATAACTATTACTATCACTAGAAACTAAAGCATTAAACTATATATGCTCCTTTGAGAAAGTAGAAAACATCATGTTTAAATGACAGTGGTGCACCTGTTCTGAAAAAAAGTTTTTTGAATTTAATTTACTTGATTTTATTATGTTAAATGGTTGCATGAAATAATTTTATGTAGATCCAGATCTTTTTTTTAAAAGTTGAGTTCACTTATATTCTTCAGATGAATGTGTGTATTATTTTTGGTAATTCTAAACTATATTTATAATCGAAGTGCAGGGATTCAAACCCACAACCCTCTTAACATCACACCTCTGTGTTGCCCAGAAAAGAGTAAAGGAAAATCTGCAGAGGAAAGTGTTGTGTCCGCACAATCGCAGACAAGGCAGGTCTGCGGATATGACATAGCACATAGATGAAGATGTGTGAATGTGGTATGTGTAGGTGTGTGTGTGTGTGTGTGTGTGTGTGTGGAGGGGGCGGGAGGCGGGGGGGGGGGGGGGGGCGTCTGTTTGTTTCTGTCTGGGTCTGTGAATTGCTCATAATCTTTTTCCAAATATTTTTAATTTAGGGCAGTGAATTTTAAAATTAGTTTAAAAAAGATGTGTGGGATTCAATAACACATTAAAATGTATTTAAACAAACCAGATTAAAACATGTAGCATTTACTCCACATTCATGCTTGGGAATTTGGGAACTTGCCCCACCAGGTCTTCCTTTTCGATGTCACCATATGGGCAGGGGCTGCATGTTTAAATGATCACTTCTGTCCTGAGGGGTTTAATTTCATAAATAAAGGCCTCCAGTTCTGGGTTTCTGTGCTGCAACCACCTTCTTCAAATCCCACTAGAGATTTTCTATGGGATTCAAGTCAGGTGACTGTGATGGCCATTCTAGAATGATCCAGGACTTCTTCTGAATCAAATCTTGTGGGACTTTGAATTATGCTTTGGATCATTGTCCTTTTGGACATCCAAGCTTCAGCTTCCTCACAGATGGTGAGACACTTTCTTCTATTCTATTATTCTATTCTGTTCTATTCTATTCTATTCTATTCCATCAAGTATCTCCATCTTACCCTCTGCACGTTCCAGGTTTCCAGTGTCTGAGGAAGCAAAGTAGCCCCAGAGCATCACTGAACCACCCCCATGCTTCACTGTAGGAAGGGTGTTCCCTGTCCTGTCACTTGTCTTTTTTCCTGCTCTAAACTATTGTTTATAATCATTTATGTAATTTTTTTAAAGAAATTACCAATGTGTATAGGAACTGATGCAAAATTACTCCAGTCCTGCACAAACAAACCCGCGAGAGGTTAGAGAGTTGGACAAACTGGCTATACTGTGGTTTTCAGTCAACACACTTCTGATACATGACCAACACTTCTACCCAGTTTTATCAGAATCCACCAGATACTTTGTGCATAAGGTATTGGAATCATTTTTCTGTGTAGTATTTCAAAGGGTGTTTGTATTATATTTGCTCGGCTACATTTATTTGACAGGCTGGCTGATGATTGCATTTAAAAAAAAAATCAAAACACATAGCTGGCTCATGAAATACCAAGTCACTATATAGATAGAACTATCTGGGAGTATTTAAACTTTAAAAACAGCTAAACATTAAAATGCTTCTTTGATATAAGTTTGAATAAGCCAGTAATAAAGGGTAGACAAAACACATGTAGTTAATTTTAATTCTTTGGGTATAATACTGTGGTGATAATACTCTTATTTTTTTATTTGGATGAGACTTTTGAGTCTTTTAAAGACTTTTAATGGGATATTTCTAGACTGTCGTCATATTACTTTAAGTAGCCCTAAAGAATCTTTAGACTTCCTCCACTACAGTTGAGATAGAAAGTAAAGTAACAAAATCAAATATAACGTACAAGTGGGACATTATTTTAAAAAGCAGCTAACAGTGGTGGAGACAGATCGCCTGATTTCACAATCTGAAATATAATTTTATTTTGAAATTCTGAATGCACAGTCATAACTTTATTTCGCAGGCCTATTGCAGATTAAAATGTGGCTAAGCGAGCCCCTGAGCTTTGCATATCTCACTTGCATGAGAAATATATATATATATATATTGTTAACGATCCAGCCTTTTGCGTCTTCAGCGGGATGGGCGGTCACTGCTTCGTATTTCCTTATAAAGGAGGTGAGGACCTGTTGCGCCAACCCAGTTAGCAAATTCCCAAAGTCATCAGTCGTTCAGCACTGCGCCGATGGATTTGAAAGAGTCTGGAGACGAGTCCTCCGAGGGAGACACGGAGGATCTTGACAACGTGAAAGCGCTGACGGAGAAGCTGAAGTTACAGACGCGCAGACCATCCTATCTGGAGTGGCAGGAGCGCGTACAGAGCCGACCGTGGACCGAAGGTTACGCGGACTGTAGAGACTCTGGAAGACAAGTCGTTTCCATTCCTGCGACTCAGAGAAATGAGCCCTCAGAGCTGGCTGTGCGCAACATCTGTGGCTTTGACACTATTGATGATGCTTTGGACTTTCTGAGAAAAGAGCTGGTGAGTGATTCCAGATCATTTTAATCTATTATAATGTAAAAGAGCGCTGTTCTTGGCTGATAAGGTAAACTTCACCCTGTCGAACTAGATTTTCAAAGTTGCTCATCCACACATGCTTGACATAGATCTATATCTTCCTGCTTCAGCTCACCTCTCTATAGTGTCATCTGCATTGCATGAATACCTGATTTATTGTAGATTAGCATGTGGCATGACAGACTTCACGCAGAGCCTCAACAAACAGCCTGTGAGACAGTATGACCTGTTTTCTCACCATCTCAGGCTGCAGCACATGATTTACACACCTTGATGAGAAGATAAGAATCACGAGAGCCATCCAAATCCAAACATTCCCACTTTTTCCTGCAATCTCACTTTCTCTTCAACCTCTCTTTCTCACCCCAACCCCTGAACCCCCCCCCTCAGAGAGAGATGCAGCTCCAGGACAACCGTCTGGCCCGGCAGCTCATCCGTCTGCGTGGGGAGATCCACCGGCTGAAAGTGGAGCAGGTGTGCGACCGCCACAAAGAGATGCTGGACGATGCATCCTTCGAGCTGGAGGAGTGTGGCGAGGAGTCGGACCTGCTGTGTGACATCCCCATGAAGGCTGCCTTCGCTCTGTCCACGCCGCTCAAACACCTGGGCCTCACCAAGATGAACATAAACTCAAGACGTTTCTCGCTGTGCTAAAACCTCCACCCTTGTTTGTGTTAGGATATTCTTGAAGACTTCTTTGTGTGTTTATTTCCTAAGGAGTGTTCTGGTTACTGATGCTGTATAGCAGGAAATGGAAACTAATCATTTGATGTGCATCTTGGCACGAGGAAGCCTCCATGAGCACACCTGTAGGGCAGACACTCTTAATATCAACACCGCGTGATCTGCTCTACTGGTGACTGTTCTTTGCACAGGGTAATGTTTGTAAGAGTAAACTAAGAGCCAGACTGAGAATTCATTATATAATGAGCAGTCTGCTAAATATCTCATACTCAATGATTTGGTGATGAAGTGCAAGACAGTTGCAGGGAGACTAGTGTTGATTGGCAGAAAGAAGTCAGAAATAAGAAGTAGATGACTTTAGAATAGAAGGCAGTGTCTTGCCAAGCTTTTCAAACAGGTACCGGTCAGTTTACTTTACATCAGTGGTTCCCAACCTAGGGGTCAGGACCCAGACAAGGGGTCGCAAGTAAATATGAGACATCTTTGGGGAATCAACAGGACAGGAATCACTGAAAAAAATAGATGATCTGGTGTTTTCGTTTTTTGCAGCAAAATTACTCAACTGATTGAAATAAAAACAATATGAAGGTGGCACGTCTGGTCCAATCTGAACTGGTCACATAAAGCAACATTTTAAACTATAATGGAGTCTACAGCAGCGCATTCCAGCTGCTGAGGCCTTCATCAGGGTTACTGTCCCTAAATGTATCCTCAAATGAAGTCAGAGGTCACACTCAAGCATTTTTACACCTCTTCTCCACAAACCAAAAATATCTCCATAGCCTCGCCACTGTCAGTGACACGACCCAGGAGGCTTTGCGTGATGCATTTCGTTTTCCATTACCACGTCCAGATGCTGCAAAGCAGGAGATGGAATTTAGATATAGCTGAACAGCGACCAAGTGTATTTGGTTGCCCAGTGGGCAATTGGGGGCTTAATGGTTTATTTTCCTAAAATTATTAGTAGCAGCAAGTAAGAAGAAAGATATATTTTTGTTGGATAATATTTGATATTTGATTTTAACTGTGTTTTTTGTAAAAGAACAGCTAGCCTATTAGCATTATTGCTATTCTATGCAGATTGTTAAATCAAGCTACTGTAATATGAATGTATTGATATTACAAATGAGTATAAACGCAAAATGCCTTAAGTGTGAAAATATATTCCTGTTGCACATATAAAACAATAATAAAGAGATTTCACCATATCTATATTGTTTGTAAGGGTTATTTTATTAGCATGAACCTTATTCCATGATTAGCACAGGTACTTTGGATGGGTTCTTTGTATCTGTTAATAGTCCTATCTGGGCTAAATATCACCACATGCTCCACTGGTGTCATCCATCCGTGTTCTTAGAGCCATCCCGCACAATAGTCTCTTCTTTCCCTCCGGGAGACACTCATGACCTGCTGTAGTATACAAATATGAATAGAGCCCTAGAGCCATGCATTGTTGGACATAATTAGGTGAACAAGAAACCGAATATACCTTGGTAGAGAGCGGCCTCTGTGTGAAATGAGAGCACAACTAGGACAAATGAAATGAACATAAAGTGGCCGACTTCAGGATATGGATGACCTCATATGTGACCTCAAGAGGGGAAATGAATATGATGGAAAATGCGCAGAGATGCAGGTACCTCAAGGCCTTCTTATTCTGAATGCTTTTACAACAGAGAGACTCATGCTTGTGTTTCTCATGCCACTCAGCTCTGCCCTGCAGATAGTCTCTCTTGAACATTTCCCCATATATACATATATATACATATATATATACTGTATATCATACTACAAGCTACTGTATGGGCAGACAATTTAGTGTTAATAAAACATCCAGTGTTGTTTTGACATTAAAAAAACCTTTAAATGCATGCTATTTAAAATAGATAGAGATTGAATTAAAGAAAGGCCAGGACATCATGAAGCAGGAAGGAGGAGTGTTGGGAAACGCTGTGCATACTGATAGCATCTCTTCAACTGCGTAACAGAATGTGATTTCCAACCGCATTTGGAAGTAGTGACATATCTATAAAGGCTCATAAGGCCTACCAAAGAGCTCTTTTATCATGCTCCAGATGATCCATATGATTTCATCATATTGATGAGTGATTTGTGTCTGATCAGATTCTGCTGACAGAAACAATGCATACGTATATTCCACTTGTCTTACTGAAATGAAGCTCAATAAAAGTGTCTGTAGCGCACATCAATTTGAAAATGAAAATGAAAAAAAAAAAAAAGGGTGGCTGCTTCACCCGCCCGCCTTGAATTACACTCGCTCAGTTATGTGCTGTATGGAAAAAGAGTGATGGAGGTGGTTTCATCACAAGTGACACTGCGTCAGACTTCAAAACACATATTTCTGTGCACTTCCTGTATTGTTTGGACTGACTTCCTGCCGGTGCATGCTCTGTAGCAGCAGCCGTTCACCACAAGACAAAACATGCGGTACACAGCAGAGTTGTGAGAGAGATAGAAAAGAGGACAGCACAGGCTTAGAGTGTGTTAAGAATCTGAGAGACTTGTTAATTCATGTCTCCTCTCGGCGCTAAATGTGACCATGGCCACACTCAACAGAGAGCTCTGCTTAAGATAATGATTTAAGACGGTCATTCACTGATTGACATTTCTTTGTTTTTACCTCAGTGACTGAGACATGTGTGATATTTGTGATTATTTTGTCATACTTGACCTGTAAAGACCAAAATGTGTTTCTAAATGGTTTGCCGACCACAAATAGAACCAACACAAACCACGTGTGATAATGAGGCTTGGAACCACTCAAAAGGAAATACAGTTGCTCCAAATTGCCAAAATGGTCTTTTGTATAGTGTTATTGTAAATGTAAAAAAATTATAACGTGTTATATTACTGCTAAAGTCAGTCTGAGGCTATTTGAACTGCTCTATCCTATCATATACTCTATTGCAGGTTGTGTTTGTTTTAGCAATCCTGGACCACCACCGCAACACTGCATCGATGGCGTTCCTAAACGTAAAGGTCATAGACTCACAGATGTTACACACGTCTGTTAGCTATTTAAATATAACCTCATCACTGTCTCGTAGCCTATCCTCCATGTACAACTGTATTGGAAAATTCACATCTCTACTCCCACTTTGGGAGAGGTACTGGTCCTGACCCCCTTACTGTGGAGCCTTTAACGTCCCCCCTCTGCACACACAGCTGCATGGCAAAGCACCTGTTAGAAGCCTGCAGAGCAACCTTCAACCTTTCAACGACAGGAAACTCTTCTTGGTTGCTCTCCGACACTCGTCTCAACCATGTCTGCACGACTGTGTGTACAGACACACATCAGCGCTCTTACTGTAGCATCGACTTGTAAGAGAAGCAGATGATGACATCTTCAAAGCACAAAAACTACTAAATTCTTCTTCGGGAAAGAGAACTTTTTAAGAATAAGAATTTCTCTGGCATGTATTCAAAGTTCAGTCTTGAACACTTGAAGAGACATTTCATATTTTAGAGGTAAGTTTTACATTTATATTTACAGTATAGTAGAATACAGAGAAGGACAAATATGTGACTGAGGTCGATTATTATATAGTAGATTATTAACGTGTGTTATACGTCCAAACCTGGAAGAAAGGGTGAAGCTAGAATCCATATTTGTTTGCATATGATTTCAAATAAAAGCAAGTATGAAAACACACTCGGATATTGGTTGTGTCTTTGCTACTGTTGTTAAAAAGTTGGGACCACAGAGGAAATATGATTCTTTTGCATTTGTATAAAATAAATCAATACATTTTATATATTAATTATCAAAATCTCATAAAATGTCTATATTCCAGATGATGACTGCATGTGAAGGGCAGAAACTTGAACGTGAAATATGAAATTGTTTCTATGAAATTGATACAGCAAGAAAAAAAAAATCTATATGAAAATGTTTTCATTATGTGTAAATGTTGTTTCTTGGTTTAATGAGTTCTCAAACATACTGTCTAATTTATAAGTCTCAAACCTTCAGTCACATAAAACCAGATATCTTGCAGACCCCGCTTCCCATCTGCCCAAAACACTTTGCAAACAGTAACAATCATTAGTATTTGTTTGGAAAGGCCTTCAGCTGCAGATCGTAAAATGAAGAGGGTAGCCCTTCAACGGAAAATGATGACTTTGTTTGTATGACTCCTTGAGTGCTGGCTAGCAGGCGTAGGAGTGCCGAAACCCTCCATACACTGGTGATCCTCCAGTGAATCCCTCCTCGGGGGCCTCGGTACAGTGGTGTGTTTTTAATGCCGGGTCAGGCCTCTCCAGATTTTTCTCACGCTCTGAGCCTTTGGGACAGGCGGCCGCTGCGATTAGCCCACTGACCCTGTTCCATGAGCGGTCCATAGAGAACCAAGTGAGCTTGAGAAGGACATATCTGGCAGGGCACCACTGTACAACATAATGCAGAACACGTGCAGACGTTGGATTATACAAGATTAGAATTGTAGACTTTGGTGGAGACAATTCAACTAATCACGTCTGAATTAGAATTTGAGGCATGTGATTTGAAAAACAAGGAGGTTGTTTGTCACAGTTCACAGTGTAATTTATATTATATGATTTTATTTGACAGCTGTGTACATGTTAACTAATGTCAGAAGAGTGTCTAACATGGAAGCTTTAGTGAGGCCTCTATATTGAGGCAGGGCCCCGAGTCACATCAGAATAAAGCAGTTTTTCAGAAACGAAAACCTGATTTCTGATCATTCTCCACCTACAACGCAACCATGAAAGAGGCCTTTTATCAACCTTTCAATAAAGTATGTTTATACATATTCACCTCCGCCGATGAGGTAATGTTTTCACCGGCATTAGTTAGTTAGTTATTTAATTCTCATAAAGTCCCTGACAGACTTTGTTGAAACTTGGTAGAAGGGTTGGGCATGTAGAAGGAAGAATGAAGAATCCATTCAGTTTTGGAGTGGATCCAGATAAAGGGAACAAATTTCTTTACTTCCTTTAACATTGCGAGAGTTTTTCAGCATTAGTACTACTTACGCATAAACTATTTGAGGGATTTTCATGAAACTTGGTGGATAAATGTGGCAAAAATGGAACCATTGAATTTTGGAGCAGATCCGTGTAAAGACGAGGACTCATGATGTTTGTTTTTTTTCATTTACTTTAACAGAACCCTGAGGGCAGTCATCTGAATGCCACGCATGCCTTGCTGAAATTTGGATTAAGGTTTAATTTATTTAAGAGGGCCTTGGCAGACGCCCTTCTAGTTGCATTTGATTTCCGTAATTTGAAAAAGGTCTTGTATCAGTTTGAGAGACACTGGGACACCATAGTTGTCTAAGATGTTGGCCACAAAGAAAACACTTCCATGAGAGAATCTTTGCAGTTAAAAAATGAGTAATCATCATTTCATGAATAGTTTGATGTCCCTACCACACCTTCTGAAAAACAACTCCTAAATTGCAGGAAAAATGGGATGTAACTGCAGTTCGGATTATTCAGACAGCGAATGGATCGAGAACTTGGATGAAATCTGTGAACACTGTAACTGTCCCATAGCTCCCCAGTCATGCAATCCAGTAAGTGCCTATTAATATATTGTATGTGCTGACGTGTAATTTTTTTTATTTGTATGCACACGTATGTGTCTGTAAGTGATCTTGACATGAATGGGTTTTAGTTTAGTGTGGTTGAATTTGAGTGACCACTTGGAGGACATACACATAAGATGACTGCAGTACATTACAGGTGAGAGAGTGTGAACATTACAGAATTCTTTTCATGTTGCATAAATGATGTAACCAATACAAAGAGCATTGTAAAATACAATCAGAAAAGGTTTAATACTTACATAACTGTGAGGGAAGCTGTCTTTTGTGGGTGTGATTAAATGGAAGCGTTCTCTCAATGTTGTTGTTTCCTCTCCATGAGTGAGATGAACCATTAGATTAGAAATAAAGGAGAAAACCACCTGTGCCACAATATGCTGAGAATTGTTGTCTAGAAATAAAACAAACCAGCTGACGATTTACGAACGAGATCCACAAAAATAAACCAGAATTGAACAAAACTTCTGTGATTTTGCCTTGTTTCATCATATAAAAGTAATAATTGTACTTCACTTCAACTGAATTTAAAATACACATCTAACCCTATTTTTCTCTCACCAGTACACAGACCAGCTGATTCCCTTTCACCCATCACAGCATTCGCCTCCCATGTCTCCTTTACCAGGTGACAACATACAACATATTTTTGTCTGTGTGTTTGTTGGCGTCCCTCTCTTGTTACATAATCAAGTCAAATCACAAGACACCCTTTCTAATGGGGGTAAACAGGACAACAGGGGCAGAGGATGGACAGACATGCAATAGATGATGATACATTTTCAAGTTTCAGGTTTTCAAGTGTTACAGCATTATTGAAAGTATGATTGAAACGTAATGAAATATTATTAAAATTATATCGGAAATACATTAAAATACATGAAAAATTCATTAATATATTTAGCAAACTGAGATTAAGAAGTAAAATTTGCATCTTCATGTATTTGATCATCTTTCAATCTTTATATTTTACCCTCACTAACTGTTTTATTTTCCTCACCGATTTCTTTGAATCACTCACCCCATTGCTTACATGATAAATTGTCTAAAATGCATGTTCAAGTGATATTTCAGTCACACCGAGTCTGCTTCCTGTCTAACGACATTCACTAATCATTCCATAGAGAAAGCAACAATCCATTTTATTACATTTTTTTTCCTTCACATCCCTGGTGTTTCATATTATCTTGCTGGAACTTGGGATTTTTTTTTTTTTAGGCTTACTCCAGCAATCATGGATAACAAAAATGAAACAATGTAATTCCCTTAAAAAGAAGTCAACTGGAAACATCCATTAGCCACACAAGCGAAATGTGGCTTTGGCGAATCATGTGGCTGAACATCTTGTACACCTCCCCTTCAGCCATAATGCAAACATCACAATCTCACTCCATTCACCAGTGCCATGTTTATAGGAGTAGTCATCTGTCTGTCAACATGATAAATTCAAACACCCAGCGCATAACATAAACTTTAATTCTATTTCAACAGACACACCTGTGAGTAGAAACAGTCGCCAGTGTATTCCATGTGTGTATTCTTTGATTCAAATGTATGATATTCTTTTTGCAGACAACCTTGTGGTGGCGATATACAGTTATGAACCCAACCATGATGGTGACCTGGGCTTTGAGAAGGGAGACAAACTCAAGATCATCACCAAGTAAGCTGCTGACTGACGTGTAGAGAAGCTTGTTAAAAAGGGATTATCGTCAAATTTACAATCTACATGACATTATTTCTAATTATAGCATATATACGCGTGTCAAGTCAGTTTGCATGTGTAGCAAGATAATGCAACTACCTGCCATGATAACTATCATTTACAGCTCCACAAAGCTAACATGGATCGAAAGGGCTGTAGCACATATCATGGATTAAAATGTCTGACCAGGGACTTGCTGCTTGCCGTCCCTCTTGCTGTTGCCCCATATTTCCTGTCTTTCTTTCTTCTGTCAAATATTGATAAAAGGCAAAAATGTAAAAAATAAAAAATAAAAAATGTGGTTACATGATTATGTGGTGGGTTTGAAAGAGGGAAAACACATAAATACAGGAAATAGAAGTACATGCTGTGTGTACAGGTCTGCAGTGCATTTGTTTGGTTATAAACTATACTTTGGTAATGAGATATTGTGAAAAATGCGTGTTTTAAAAAAAATTTCATCTAATTTTTTGTGAGAGAATCTTTTAATCTCTTAAGGTGAAAAGGTGAAGATGACTAACTTTATGTGATTCTATTTTGGGCTCCAGCCAATAATGAAACTCTGATGGAGTTTCTTTCAATTTGGGCAATAAGATCATGTCCTCTGTAATATCTGGAAATCCTGAGGGTTATCATAAGGAGGATGTGGTGGTTCTGTCCACCCATTCATAGAGACAGACTAGTCTGCTGTAAGACATCAAACTACATCACAGTAATGTCTCTTCTGACATCCAGGGATGATCCAGAATGGTATTTGGCAGAGTCTCTCACCACGGGCCAGCGAGGCTACATCCCACACAACTTTGTTGCGATGACCACAGTGGAGACTGAGTCGTACGTCACACACAGGAAACATAATGATACCTCTCTCATCACCATCTCATTTAAGACATGCCATGTCCCTGCAGGAAGGGAAGTGGTTATCTCAAAGTGTGACGCATGTTGTGTGTTTGTGCTGCAGGTGGTTCTTTAAGAACATCTCTAGAAACGAAGCCATGAGGCTCCTCCTCGCTCCTGGAAATACGCAGGGCTCTTTCCTAATTCGAGAGAGTGAGACTACCCCAGGTGAAGTGATCGTCATAGCAATGACTCACATAATGTAAATCACGAGGCTGTCTCTCAGTGAGTATGGTCTGTTCCATCAAAGAGGTTCCATGATGCATTTAAAACAAGCATACAAGTGAGAACAGGCATAAAATGACTGATATCCTCCATCACTCAGCCTCGTTTGATCTGACAGTGATTCTTAATTATGACCTATTTTCCACCAATCCCCTCCCTGTTTCTTAACTTGTTTCATCCATTTAGTTTCACTTTTGCTTTATGCTGAAAATATGTAGGCCTACATGCATGTTTCCGTGCATCACAAGCAATGGAACTGCTAACCCCACTAGATGACCCCCAGACTGCAGCAGTTGAGTCAGAATAAGTGCAGAATAAAGTTTGTGTTGATGCTGATAGAGTAATGTAAAAAAAAAAGTATAAATGTAACACATATAAAATTTGATTTGTGATTTTCAGATATTTTAGGTGAAATCTGCATCTTTTCACACTCGATTACTTTTCCTCTTTGTTCCAGGAGCATTCTCCTTATCAATCAGGGACCTGGACCAAAACATGGGTGAGGGAGTCAAGCACTACAGGATCCGCAACATGGACAACGGTGGCTTCTACATCACAGCCAAGATATCCTTTAACTCGCTGAAGGAGCTGGTCCAGCATCACTCACGTGAGAATTAATGAAGGTGACTGACCACCGTGTGGGTCTTCATCTGAATCATCTTAAATGTGTCTCCTCTCTCTCCGCCACCCAGGTGAATCAGATGGCTTGTGTACAAAGCTGATGAAGCCGTGTCAGTCAAGGGCACCGCAGAAGCCCTGGTGGCAGGATGAGTGGGAGATTCCCCGCGAGTCACTGAAGCTGGAGCAGAAGCTCGGAGCCGGACAGTTTGGGGAAGTTTGGATGGGTGAGTGACAGAGACGATGACGAATAAGAGACTGGAGGAGGAAGGGTGTGGTCGAGGGTTTCATAAAAGAACGTCTATCATTTGATTTTCCATTTTGCACATAAGAGTTTGAACCCTTTTGTATATATCACATGCACAAAGCTCAGATCAAGTTGTGGGTTTGACTGTGTGTCTGCTACAGAGCCATGAGCCCAGGGCTTTTCTGCAGTGTACGCAGAACAGCTTCCTCAACACAGCCTTAATCACAGGCTCGTATGAGCCGGTTAACTGGAGAATGTGCTGAATTATTATCCCTGTTACGCAACATTACTCAAACCACATTAATCTACGTCTGCAGTGAGCTCACGTATTGGAGGATGAATTTCTATTGTCACTGTGGAGCGTTGGGCTAAACAGAGAGGCAAAATGTTTAACTAACAAGGATCAATTGAAGTAATGTGTGACACAACCACATCATACTTTCCATCCACATTTGCCAGAACAATTTAACATCCCAAACAAGCCACTGTTTTAGAGCTAAACATTACCAACCATGGAACGTATCCTCATTTGACAAGCCACTTTCTATTTACAGAAACTTCTTTCATGCAGTCCGGGCACTGTATTTGTCTCTGTATCCTCATGCAAACATTGGCCATACATGAATAATGGGACTGACGGTTATTTGTTTATTCTTTTGACATGAAAATATTTAATGACCATCCTTTATAGCAGGAAGAGTTCAAGAGTAGATAAAAGAGAAGGCGGAATGTGTTGAACGGTGACATTTGTTCTTTGTGCAAGCTCCCAGCATTGTGTGAGACGCTCAGTGGGTTTTATGACTGGAGATAAAACTGGTTGGCTGTGGGTTTGGTTTACAGGATACAGGAGTGTCAGTGAAGCGTAGCTGGAATTAGATCCTGTTTGCATGAGAGTCATGTGGGACTGATGGTATGTTAGCAACATATCTGATTACAACTCATTAAATAGCCACTGTATTTGTGACAGTTGTTTACCTTTAGATAAACTATAGTGTAATTCATGTCCATGAAACACTTATGTCAGTCGTCTAACTTACATTAAATTAGGTTTTAGCACAGACATTTACAGATGATGGCTTCTACTGACTTTCAGCTCTAGAGCCTGTATGCTTTAACTCAACAGTTACTGGATGGATTGCAAATAAAATTGTTTAACTCTGCAAGCCCTTCTGTAGTTGCCAAGATTTTATAATCTTAGATCTGGAAACAGGAGATTAATTATCCTGTTTTAAAAGTTATTTCTCTAGTTTTTATCTAGCCGACGTATTTCTAGACTAACCAAAATACCGTAAGATTTCTTGGGAGGTAAAGTTATCTTGCGGCGTGGACATTTTCTCCTCAAAGTCAGTGTTATTTCTTGTGTTTTAGCTACTCCTTTTTGCAGTGCAGATACTCATGGTGCTGATGATAATGATGGTGATGATGGTGATCATTTGGCCCCAGCACAAGATCAAAATTTTCGTTTACCCAGTGGAATATGTCAACATCATTCTACTTGATGAACTGGCACAAACTTTGGTGCAGATATTGTTAGTTGTCATACAATGAATCCTACCTCTACTTTTCTTGTAGCTGCACTATGTGTTCAGTTATATTCAACAAATGTTTGCATGCTAAAACACTTACCTACGTGGTAACATGATATATCGCTTGATATCAGCATGATACCACTATATTTGTCAGCAAAGAAGCCTAAAGTCAAGGCGTCATCATAACTAAATACAGCCTCACATAGCTGCTGTTACCTCAGGAGATTGATGTCCGTGTCTATATTTTCAGGTGTCTACAATAATGAGAGGAGGGTGGCAATCAAGAACCTGAAGATGGGCACAATGTCAGTGGAAGCCTTTCTGGCAGAAGCCAACATGATGAAGAACCTGCAGCATCCTCGCCTTGTCCGCCTCTTCGCTGTAGTTACACAGGAGCCAATCTTTATTGTGACAGAGTACATGGAAAATGGTGGGTAGGAGTTCACGTCACAAGCCTGGGGCATTTCACTAATAACGCCAATCATCAAGAGGGAATTCCTAAAAGCTTTAAAAGAAAAGTTACTGCAAATCCATTCAGTTCACTTTTGTTAAACTACTGTACGTCGAAGCATGTCTGAGACCATCATTTCCTCCGGCTCCTGCTCTGTTAGCCTGAACACCGAAGGCGGTGTCGTCAGCGTAAGTAAAGCTCTTTGCCTGGAGCAAAAACAAAGAAAGTGTTTTATAGTCAGCATCAAACATAATGATCTGCTATTCGACACTGAGTCCCAGAGCACATGCTTTTGAACAAAAGACAGGGCTGCCCTATTCGTTTCACCTTCTTCATGATTCATACACTGTAAAACTTTTTACTGTAAATTCACAGTAAATAATTGGAAGCAACTTCACCTGAAAGTACTGTATTTTTTTTTTTACAGTTTCTTTCTGTATTTTAGAAATACGACGTAATACTAGAAATACATACACAGTTCATTGTTGAATTCTTGTAAATTTATTACACAATCCTGGTGACAGTTCTGTTGCTTTTTTAAGATATGTGGATAGACCATACCTCCCGTCAAACCTGTCACATACGGACATACAATATGGATGAGAGTAACCCTAAATGCTCCCTTTGGTGGAGGCATAATAAAAACCGTGACATATATTACTAAGTGGAGGTTGGCTCATAAACGCAGCTCTGTGTCCTCTCAGACAAAAGGCTGAACAGGTTGTAGCGTGTCTGTTGATGCTCTGCTTTTTACAGGTAAGTTTACACTGCACTGCCGTAAATAGCGGCATTGTCTAAAGCGCTGTAATCACGTATTATTTCTCCCAGATTGCATTGCGGTTTACAGCATGCCACTGCATGACATTAATACAGTAGAATAGTACAGTAGTGGTTGCAATTATGTGCTCTACATCAGTGATCATAAAACCACAGCTCCCTTCCTATTTGTGTTTGGTCAATGATAAGATATGAGATGATAAATACAGTCGCCACCTGTCATTGTAAATAAATGTAGTTGTGTGAGCCTGTAGCTGTATCCTAAATAAGGGAGCCTAAGTCATGAGCCTGGCCGCCCAAATCATGCTGCTGCACTGAAGTGGCCTCTGATAGGCTATTTTCAGCTTCTCCTCATGATCCTCTTGTGTTCGCCGCCGTGTGTCAAAATGTTTTAAAGCAAACATGAACTTTCACTTTATTTTTCTGGGCCTCCGCTGACAGTTTACTGTTGTTTGCTCTCCTGGACGATCTGACACATGACGGTGTTAAAGAGGAGAGGGGGATTCGCCCAGTTATTGTTCAGCCTTGATGAGGCCTGGATACCTTCCAGAGTTTGTGTTAGGCACATGCCCCCACAGACACTCACATGAGCATACACATGTACACAGATATCATAACACTTGTCATGTTGTGGTGGTAAACAAGCTTCAACAATGGCCGTTTGTTTGGCAGCTTGCCACTGGACCTTCCTCTTTTTCCCCCTCCTCTTCTTACATAACAAAATACATGTGGAATTAAAGGGAACCAGTTATTTACACCCAGATGCATATGGTAGTGTTCCAGTGTCAGAAGTATTTTATTCTCTTTTCACTTGGAGCAGCAATACCAAAATGCATAGAGATGTTGTCACAAACACAGCAGCTGGCTTATCGCTGAACTGAATAGAGCGCCTTTGTATGTGTGGCCTGCAAACCACCAGCAGCGGCTTTACACGAAGCTGCCTCTTTGTCTGGGATCCACGTGTGGACAGGACACAATTGGTGCCTCTGTTGTCAGGAGAAAGGATGACTCGAAGTTCCCGTCTTTTCAATTTGTCCCATTTTTATTATCAAAGACAACAAAGATGGAAAATAACAGGCTGGTCATCCCAGTTTCCCTTTGTGACCTTGACAAAAAGCATTCCTCTGGCTGTCAGACTTCAAATCAGTCTTCCGGACTTAAAAGCAGGAGCAAGGCCTCCTCATTCCTGGTACAGTCATTCCTCTTAAAGCATTTCCTTTGGTTTGACTTGGCTGGCTGGGGTGCAGAGGTATTGTTCTGCGCTAATCAATCTCAACACCAAGCCAACTGTCAGAAACTATGCATCAGTCTGACTGATGCTGTATATGTACTTCCTCAAAGTGTTATGTTTCCTGGTTTTGAATTGCTATTTTGGTCCAACTCTGTCTATTTATGTTTTTGGAGAGTCAAAGTGTTTTGGACACTTATCCTTTGAAAGTATCATTAGACTCCTGGATGATTTTACTGTTGTTTTCTGTTTAATAATACATTTAATTGTTGCTTCATTTTCTGCGCATAGCACTGTCAAATATATTACATAAAACAAGTGTATGCATCTGTAATATTTAAGATGTTTGGGTTGTGGTAGCATAGTTTATCCTGTTTTTTTATTGGCAGAGAACAATTTAAATTCATAAAAATATAAAAATTGCTTTAAAAAAAAGTGATACAACTTGACTATCATTTTTACAGGTAGCCTAGTGGATTACCTAAAAACAACGGCAGGAAGCAGTTTGCCCATGATGACTCTCATAGACATGGCATCTCAGGCAAGACACCTCTTTGTTGTTTTTTTTACTATTACTGTGTCTGTGTCTCCACTATACTTTCACAATATTCACAAAAGTCCCTGTCTATCATTCTTTTACTTCCTATTCTCTCAGCGTGATCCTCATCGACAGGAAAATGGCCACTCTTGTAATGAGGCTTACATTCATCACTCATATTGTAATAACAACAGAGCTGGATGGATGTGTGAGCAGGCTTGTACTCACCAAGGTGCAGACTTTCACAATCAGGGCATGGTGACAAAACCTGAAACTGATGATGATTGTTTTCCGGTGGTACTGCTCTGTTTTGTCTCTCTCACCGTATCCATAGAAATCATGCACAAACACAGATGAATTGAACACAACACGCTTTACACGAATGTAAAACTCTGTCCCTAACATTGACTATAAATGAGCCTTAATAACCATCACATGGGCCATAATGAGAGTTTGCGTAAATGAATAAGAGCTAAAGGAAAGTTAAATAGAAGCAAAACGATGAATTCAAAATGATTGTTTAAAGTTGCAGATTGATTCATACCAAAATCAGATGAAAGGAAATGGGAGTTGTGAAGACAGTACAAGTTTATGACATACAAATCCCACACTTACGTAAATCTCACGTTTCTGACAAGCCCCTCAAGGCTGTTTACACCAATTTGATAAATTCTTCCGTCTGAAATGTCTACAGCTGGGCCAGAAACGGAGTCAGATATTTGAACACACACACAGCCCTAAATGACTCGTGCATAAGAGTGGATGATGTATTCTGTGATTTCCCTCTGACTATTGTTCATGAGATAATATCTCATGTAGTGTCTGATTAATCATAAAACGCTGTCTCTGCAATCAGCCAGTAAAGTAAAAGCAGGACTGCAGCTTTAAGTGTCAGGATGTAAGATGGGCACAGCTGGTTCATCTGGGTGGAGAGAAGGTACAAGGGAAAAGGAACTGACCTGGGGAAGTGGTAAACTCCCTGTTTAAGAATCTCATGTTCATCTGTCCACCACACATAAATATAAAACAGTATATCACACACAGGTCCCTCACACTCTCATGTATAAGGTTTGATCACACACACACGGGCTTGTCTGATGAAGTGCTGTTCCCTGCAGGTGGCTGACGGCATGGCCTTTATCGAGGAGAAAAATTATATTCATCGAGACCTGAGAGCAGCCAACATTCTGGTGTCTCATGAACTCATCTGCAAGATCGCAGACTTTGGACTGGCAAGACTGATTGAGGACAATGAATACACCGCAAGAGAGGGTACCCAGACCTTGTAGAGATCACTTATATCACGTGTTCTTTTCAGTCCATGCAACCTTTTTTTCAGCCTAAAAATGTGTCTCATGCAATATTATTTATTTTACTACACAGTCTTTTGTGGATTTGGCAAGAAAAGGTCTCAAATGGAATCGCTAAAATTGAACTGTGATGAAAATCTGTGCAGTGGCTCCACCAAGTGTTCAAGCTTTTTTCTTTCTCCTGTGTACATAGGCGCAAAGTTCCCCATCAAATGGACTGCCCCAGAGGCTATTAACTATGGCACCTTTTCCATAAAATCAGATGTGTGGTCGTTTGGGATCCTCCTGACAGAAATAGTGACATATGGACGCATACCTTACCCTGGTAAATACTCATTCCCTGTACTCATACTAATTCATCACAAAATAAATTTAAACTATTCAATTTCAAGCCTAGCATGGATTATAACTGTTGAGAACATCATATGCATCGCTTATTCTGCTGCATACTGTTGTTCAGGTATGTCCAACCCAGAGGTAATCCAGAACCTGGAGCAGAACTACAGAATGCCGAAGCCAGAAAACTGTCCTGATGGGCTTTATACCATCATGTGTTTATGCTGGGGGGAGAACCCAGACAACAGGCCCACCTTCGAGTACCTGAGGAGTGTTCTGGAGGATTTCTTCACTGCCACAGAGAAGCAGTACCAGGAATAGTCCTGATGTGGCAGAAAGACATGCAGACATATCATAAATATACTCAAACCTGGGAAGGAGGATGCAGGAATCTTTTTTTTTTTTTAATACAGGACTTTGTTTCTGCATCAATCTTATTTTGAAGTGACCTCTTAGATACGACACAACCACTTGAGGAACTTGAGGAAAATCTTGGAACAGCTGGCTCCTTGCAGAGCCACAAAGGAGAATGATCACCATGCTGGTTGAAAGTGGGAACCGTCAGATGTGACTGAAGGAGCAGTTGTTCTCCTGGTGCTCATGATTAAGATGTAAATACTGTCAAACTGCTTCAGCTGTGGTTCACCTCTGCAGTTTAATTCATGTTTTCATATTGTTTTAAGGTTTACATTGATTTACTGTGGTTTGATGTTACATTGAATAAAGCAAAACCCATCGCAGCTCATTTCATCTGAAATAAACCACCATCAGCTAGATACTGTGTGACATTTCATGAGCTACAAAAATTCTAGAATGCTTGATTTGTGCATTTGGGTAAATTTATCAAATTAAATCATGATCCATTCTGGACTTTGTAGTTTTTTAATATCTTGTGTGATTTTGGCAACATATTCTGCCGATATACCAAACAAACAGTCACTAAAAATTTGTATTTGAGAGGATTTACATAGTCTTTGAATCATATTGAGCAGCACTCATGTACAATGTTGAAGTACTTGTGCTGTTCATGAGTGCAATCATTTTACTTTTCCATCCAATCTTACACCGGACCACACTTTGGAGGCAAAAACGAGACCTTTCACCATACCATATATTAGATATGATGCATCACAATAAGATAAGATAAGATAAGATATTCCTTTATTAGTCCCACAGTGGGGAAATTCTCAATATTACAGTAGCACAGTGTACAGTAGCACAGTGGGGAGGGGAAATTTAAAAAAAATACAAATACTATAAACAAGGGATATAAAGTGTCTTAGAAGTATTGCACAGACAAAATATACAAGATATTATATATTAAACAATAAATTTAAATTAATTAAATTAAATTAATTAAACAACTGTGCAGTATATAACATAGCTAAACACAGCTCCTCCTTGACCAGCTTCATTATAATACTAATAAGATAAGATAAGATAAGATAAGATAAGATATCCCTTTATTAGTCCCACAGTGGGGAAATTTACAATATTGCAGCAGCACAGTGTACAAAAAACACAGCAGGAGGAGGGGAAGTAACATTTTTTTTTAAAATACAATACAATAAAGGAGGGGGGTGTAAAGTGTCTCAAAAATATTTCACAGTACTATTAGAAAAATAATAATAATAATAACAATAATAGTACAGGAAATAGGTACTAGTTTAAGTTGTATTTTGATTAAAGTTATAAACTCATATTTTGAGTGCTTTTTAGTTCTTACATTGTAGTATTGCTGCTTCTCTTTTTATCCCCCCTAACATAAAAATGAAGGGGAGATTCTGTATAGTCGTCTGTCTGTCATCATTTTTTGTCCAGAGCATATCTGTCATACTACAGATTCTAGCCTCACCAAACTTTACATTCGTATCAGCCACATTATGTAGTTGTGCCTTTTTATTTTTTTAGGCTGAAGGGTGTCAGGATCATATCTAGAAAATACATTCAAGTTTTACCAAACTCTTCACATACAGTATATTAATTATGATAAGCAGTGGTGCCTTTTATTATTCCGATATTTCTACAAATTTTAATTTTTGAGTTTTCCATGGAAATATGATTTTTGAGGTGACTTTGCAGGTCTCTCATCTCCTCCATAGCATATATCCAAAACAACGTTACTCTAAGCTCACCAAATGTAATACACAAAAAGATGGTGCCTTTTGCAATTTTCAAATTTCTAAATTGTGTAATATTTTCAGATTTCCGTGTCATCTGTGTAGGGATTCTGTATTTCAGTTTTGCGTGAACGATATCTCTCCAATGGTGCACCCAAAACTTCACGTGTGATCACACACGTCAATATTTTATGCCCTTTCTATTGACGTGTCATCCTTTGGGGGACATCCTATGTCGTATACTGATGAATTTGTTGTCCAAGTTTTATCATCTTCAGGTGAGTCTTGTTTGAGAAGTAATGGGTTTTCATAGAGTTCATAGAGTGAAACAACAAATCCCAGTACGTAGTGGAACAAACTAACTCTGTCGCCCCCTGTCGGCAGCAGTGACTACACCTCATTGATTGGACGTGATACGAACTATCCGCCTCTTGTCGCTGTTGTCTCTTGCGGTGTGCTGTAAAAAAAAAACCAGCCAAAGAGCACTAAAATGGCGCTCACTTCCCAAGGAACAAAGAAAAAAGTTTGCTACTACTATGATGGTGAGTACTCATGCCTGTGTACTTTGGACAGTGGATGCAGTAGTGAATGAAATCTGCAACTTTGCACGAACAATGGTTGCAGTTTTTTCACCGCTTGCTAACCTGGCTCTTTAGCTAACCTAGCTAGCTTGAGTAGCAGGCGGCTCTCCTCATCTCAGTAAAGACAGTGCCGCGGAGGCATAGAGTAATAATGTCCTAAAATTATCTTCCTGACTGCTTTTAAAAATACTATTTAGTTGGGCGATCATCTGCCTGATAGTATCACTTTAACAAGATCAGCGTAGTTAATGTTACTAGCTACAGTGCTAACAAAGGGGATATGAGTAACGTTACTTCATTGTCACCGCAATTAACACTCAGCTAGCATCCGGATGGCTAATCTTGGTACATTCAAATGCCAAGTAGTTCACCGTAAAATAATGTTTTGGACGACATTAATCACCGCGAGTATTAAAGTGTCACTCTGTAGGTATAGTTTGGGTATTTTCTACAGTTCCAATGAGGCGGTTTGATTTCCGTATTTTGGAACGAGACCTCCGTTTGCGGAATCGTAACACTTATCCATGATGTTATTGTTAAATTCCTTCACTATATCGGTGCAGTGAACCTATCCTGTACAGAAACTAATTATGTTGTACTTTTTACTCTTTACTTAATGTTTGTATTTGATCACCCTGCCTGTAAAATTATAAACAGTCAAATGAGGTGTGTTTTACTTGTTAATATTTCAGGTGATGTTGGAAACTACTACTATGGCCAGGGACACCCCATGAAGCCCCACCGAATCCGCATGACACACAACCTGTTGCTCAACTATGGCCTCTACAGAAAGATGGAGATTTATGTACGTTCAAATAACAGCTCTTCTCAGTCACATTGCTCCACACTAGCTTCTCCCGTGTTTCAGGAACTCATTTCTTCTCTGTGTTTCAGCGTCCGCACAAAGCCAGCGGGGAGGAGATGACCAAGTACCATAGTGATGATTACATCAAATTCCTGCGTTCAATTCGCCCGGACAACATGTCAGAGTACAGCAAACAAATGCAGAGATGTAAGTTTGTTTAGCTTAAGTCTTATGTTTGAATTCTAGACGTGATCAGCAGCAATATTATGCTTATTTCTCTGGTTCTGATTTGCAGTTAATGTGGGAGAGGACTGTCCGGTGTTTGATGGTTTGTTTGAGTTCTGCCAGCTCTCAGGAGGAGGCTCTGTTGGTAAGTGTAATGCCATGCTCCCCCCCAGTAATCTGTCGAGTATAAGCAAACCGTTAATTCTCACCTCCTCACTTTTTTTCTAGCTGGTGCAGTGAAGTTGAATAAGCAGCAGACAGACATTGCTATCAACTGGGCTGGAGGCCTGCATCATGCCAAGAAGTCTGAGGCCTCAGGTTTTTGCTATGTCAATGACATCGTGCTGGCTATTCTGGAATTACTCAAGTGAGTGGGAAAGCCGAGTTTAGGATTCAGTTGTTTCTCCCTGTCAGGTGTCTGTTTGTTTGTTTTTTCTCATAGGCTAGAACAAAAGTTTTAGAAATGAAATGTTCCTCCTCCTGATTCCAGATACCACCAGAGAGTTCTGTACATAGATATCGACATCCATCATGGAGATGGTGTAGAGGAGGCTTTCTACACCACAGACCGTGTTATGACGGTGTCCTTCCACAAGTATGGAGAGTACTTCCCTGGCACAGGCGACCTGAGGGTAAGCGTTGAAATTACTCGACAGCTAAAAGCCCCATTGACGTTGTCAACACGATGAGTTGACATTTTTGCTTCGTTGTGTGCAGGACATCGGTGCTGGGAAGGGTAAATACTATGCTGTGAACTACCCACTGAGGGATGGGATTGATGATGAGTCATATGAAGCCATATTCAAACCTGTGAGTAAATAAAGACTTGTTGACTGATGTTTTGGTAGTTGAGATCCCCCTTTGAAGCATTTATGAGTGCGAATGTTGTTCTGTAGATCATGGCCAAGGTGATGGAGATGTACCAACCCAGCGCAGTGGTTCTCCAGTGTGGAGCTGATTCTCTGTCAGGAGACAGGCTCGGTTGCTTCAACCTTACCATTAAAGGTTAGTTAACAAACTCTCTCAACTGCAACTATCTTGAATAAAGTTAAGCTGAGAAGCAAAGGAATTTTCTTATTGATTTCCCCCCCCACGCTTTATGTTCAGGCCATGCAAAGTGTGTGGAGTACATGAAGAGTTTCAACCTGCCACTGCTAATGCTGGGTGGAGGAGGCTACACCATCCGTAATGTTGCACGCTGCTGGACATACGAGACTGCTGTAGCCCTCGATACGTCAATCCCCAACGGTGAGTCTTTACGTCCATTTTGCAAAAGAGAGAAAAATAGTAGCAGCCTTAGGTAAACGATAAAATGACTTTATACGAACTTGTGATCCAATGTGTTGGTTGTGTGAAATTTAATTCAACTCGACAGAGCTCCCATACAACGACTACTTTGAGTACTTTGGACCTGACTTCAAGCTGCACATCAGCCCCTCCAACATGACCAATCAGAACACCAACGACTACCTGGAGAAGATCAAGTGAGTGCATAGACACAGGCCATTGTCTTTGGTTGTTTTTGATGTCTTTTTTTTCCCAGTGGTCAGTATGTTGAACCTGCATTCTGTCTTTTAGGCAGCGTTTGTTTGAGAACCTGCGTATGCTGCCCCACGCCCCGGGGGTTCAGATGCAGGCCATCCCTGAGGATGCTGTACAAGAGGACAGTGGCGATGAGGAAGAGGAAGATGCCAACAAACGCATCTCCAGTAAGAACCCCTCACATAGTCACAGTTTTCTTCCACATTCACACTAGATAGCTAGTATCTTGCACTGAAGCCTGCCAAACAGTGGAGTTCCAAGTTTTGTCCTCTTCCGTTTTCTGCGCAGTCCGTGCTCATGACAAGAGGATAGCGTGTGAGGAGGAGTTCTCTGACTCAGAGGATGAAGGCGAAGGAGGCCGCAGAAATGCAGCCAGCTTCAAGAAGGTGAAGAGAGCCAAAACTGAAGGGGAGAAGGAGGGAGAAGAAAAGGAGAAGAAAGGTGAGGAGGAAGCAAAAGGTATCTATTCAATTTTTTTTCCCTCCATTTTCATCTCACCCGACTCAGGTCATTTCATAACAGAGATCTTATCATTTTAAGTTGGACAATCCTACATAACACTGAAGCTTTATTGTGATAGCTGTGAATTAGAGGTTTTCCTTGCTTTTTATAGAAGTAAAAGAAGAAGAGAAGGTGCCAGAGGAGGAGAAAATGGACACCTCAAAGTGAGAAAACACTGCACACACATGATTACCATGTTGTCCACCAAGTGGCCAATGGGGAGTGTTAATATTTTCCTTACGCTGGCTCCTTTAGGCCTAAAGAGGATTCCAAGACACCTTGAAGTCCTCGGCAGCCAATGACGCCGATGCCACTGATCAGGATGAATCTTTAAAGTACCATTTTTTTTGGATAAATCATCTTTCCAGGCTGCTGTTGAGGAACTCCATGAAGGACTACCTTTGCAATGAGACCGCGCTCCCTCAGAATGGGACAGATATCCAAACATGATTTTCTAGGACACCTTTTCAACCTTGCCGTTATGGACTGAAGTCAAGTGTTTTTGAGTATTGTTTTTGAATGCTTTCTCATTTTTTTTATCATCCTCCTGTCTTTTTACGCTAAAGCGTTTGCTTTTCCCTCGTGAAGAAACTCTGTAAAATGGCAAAGTCCATGTATGCTTTTATATATCTGATGGATTTAATTTATTTAAATCAAAGATATTTTGGCTACTCTGTTTTGTCTTTCAGTCCCACTTTTGTCCTGTCTTTGAATATGTAGTTGAAGCATGTTTATACAATAGATACTTTTCTGTAATACATATGTGTCACTGGTCTTGCCTCCTACAGTCTCCAAATAATGGTTAAGAGGAGTGTGTATATAACAAAATACAGTTTACATGACATAGTGTACATTTATATTTTAGAATTGCATTTAGTATGTGCCCTTTACTGAAACATTGACATCTTCAGAAAATTTCCACGTCTCCTCTGTATTTCAGTCTTGTTACACAAATGCTGGTTTCGGGTTTGGATGCCGCTGACATTAGGATTTCTGTCTTGTAGTTCTCAGTGTAAAAATGGGAGGCAAGACAAATGCCAGAGTTGGTTGTATATATATATTTGTATTCTCAAACATGAGTAAAAGTGTCCCACAAGAGAGCTTGAAAATGTCATTTAAATCTGACAGGTCTGGTACGTGTTGACCACATTTTCAACGCCAATAAAAATCTAAAACGTCATGGAACTTATCTTATTTTAAGTTTTGAATGTTCCAAATAAGATACCATGTCTGACGAAACTAATCACAGCATTTGAAAAAGAAAACTTTAATGTCAAGATACAGGTGACAGCTCTATACACAAAATATCCCAAAACAACGGCAGTGTCTCAAAAAAAGAAAAATCTCTCCATTTGATATAAAGGGGCATAAAAAGCCATTGCTGGCTTAAGTCTCACGAACGTCCTCTTCAGACATTTAAAATGAAACAACCTCACATATGAAGTTGTTTTCAGTTTGCAACCCATCGCCTTAGGTTTAGTTGGTTCAGAGCCACTCGCTGTGTCCCACTGCAGTGGTGCAGTCCAGCAGTTCATCCTGATCTGCAGGCTCAGCTGGGGCTTCAGTGTCTGGATCGTGTGCAGGAGGTGATGGTACAATTTCAACAGCTCTCTGGATGCGCACCTGAAACATTACAGGTGCTGGAATTTAATATAAGAGACGCTAACTCACAGGACATAATGGCTCAGTTGAACACATACGACTTACTTTCAGTTAATATGCAAATAGTATAGTAGCAAAGGTATGAGGAAAACAGTGATTACCAGGTGCTTTTCTACATCTGCAGAAAACCTAATAAAACTATATTTTAAATTTAGCCCACAGGTGTAACTGTTGCAGACGTACAGTTATTTTGGGAACTTTAAGATATCTTAATGCTTACGAAAAAACCTTGTGACATTCTTGACAGAACTGATTCATTTGCATTTATGCTAAGAGCATTTTTTTCATATTCAAAAAATGCAACTGTCTTGAAGCAATTACTGTAGGTGACACTGTAAGATGACATAGCACAGTAATTGCCGTTCTCACACAGAAAAGACACTGCCTGTTACGAACAATACAGGTCTTACCCTCTTAGCTCGAATAGGCTTCCTCCTGCATCGACAGAGGTAGAGGAGTGACATACAGACAGCAAAGCAGCGAAAGGAGAACACCATTTCCACCACGGACATAAAGATTAGAGGCACCCACAGGATGATTGTGGTCCCCTGGCAAACAAAAAAAGACCGCAGCACATACATCAGATCAATAAACACTTCTTTGCAGCAATTCAAGTCAATATCCAAAGTGCTGGTGGACAAATATTTATATTACAACTACAAATACTCCTATAGAACTCACATAGACACGGGTGGGGTCAAAGGGGCATTCGTATGTGATGCTGGAGGAGGGTCCGACATTATTGTCAGAAAAGTTGCAGTGCGTCAGCAGGCTCCATCCTTTGTGAATAATGGCTTTCACCACAGAAACTGACAACCCAAGGAAGGAGGCAACTGCCAGGAGACCTGCCAAGAAGCTGAAGACCAACAAGACCCACTGCTGCAAGGAAAACATGACAAGAGTATGTTAGTGATAACACAAGGCGTAATCATCTAGTTTTTACATCTACACATCAATGTCAACAGGGAAGTACTGCATGGAAATCACATTCGAATTAACTCATATATACCTCTCTGTTAGCTATTTAAAGAGCTATCTCCCACAAGCACTCACTGAAAAACAAAGGGCAAGTTCCAACAGGAGCCAGCAAATGACAGAGGTGGGCTCTGATTGGAGGAGAGAGAGGACGGGATAATGAGAGGGAAGCAGTATTTACCAGGATCTTGTTTCTCTTGTTTTTGGACAGGACAATGGCTGCTACTCCACTGATAATTCCCTAAAAAAAAATACAACAAGCTCATTAAAAAAGATAATTCACTCACAGACAGATGATACGCGTACTTAAAATTGTGCCATTTTCGGATTTACGTTTACATACATTGACAAAATGCAATATACCCTGCATTAAGTGCAGATATGGAGTTTCCAGTAGTAAAAAATACACTAAATACTAAAAACGTAGGACATGCATGAAGAACTTTGATATTAAACTAACACTCACCAACAAGCCTGCCACAATGGCAATGACATTAGCGATGGCGTACACCATGGTCCTGGCCAGAGCGTGAACATTGATGTGCCTGAGCACAGCGCCGTGCACCAGTGCTCCAAGAAGGAAGTTGACATGGCCCACCAGCACCAGCCCCAGCCCCATCTTCATCAGGGCTTTGTTGTCCTTGAGGTTGACACTGCATAGTCCTGAAGGTTAAAGCAGAGAGGTGTCATTCTAACCTCAAATATGAAATATAAACAACCATTCATTACATCGTATGTACAACCGTCCATACTGTCAGACAGAAGCATGTGATTAATCTCATGTGTGAGCATCAGTATGTGTACGTTGACAGGAACCAGTGTAGTAGGCTATACAAGATGAAATTCCTGCATGCCGTAAGTTTATTAAATGTGATCTGAACTATCAAACGAGCAGAACTGCAGAACACTTGAGAATATAAGGCAAAATCATCCCCGACCCTTGAAGATCTCATCCACCTCATGCTGCAAAATGCTGCAGCAATAGAGACAATTCAGATGAAGCTCTATGGAGGGGCGGAGCTTCACCTAAGTAAAGGTGAAGCTCCCCCCCCCTTAAGGCAACGTCAGGCCACCCTGAACCATACAGAACAAAGCTTTGGGTGGGGTGTTCAAACATTCACCACCCCATGTGAGTGATCAGGTAGACACAGATACTTCATTCAGCTATAGGTGTTGTGCATGAACTCAACGTGTTTAGGTCATAATATTATTATTATACTAATATAAGCTATCATTCACTTATTGTAGCTGTAATTTATAGACCCTAGCAAAAACACTATAATTATCATAATAATAATACATTCTATTTATGGAGCGGTTTTCAAAATACTCAAAGACGCTTAACATGTGCAGAAACAAAAGGAGAACGTATTAAATAAAAAAAGGAATAATATCATATCAATATACAGGTGTATGTATATCATTTATCAATAATAGAGTATTTACATATTAATGTGTTGGAATATATTAGCAATCTTATCAGAACTTAATAGTCTATAATATTATCTGACAGCATGTGTTTCTCATTATGTTAACATGCACCGTCTAATAAACAATATGGGCCTACATCTAACCTATCAACAGCTCATAGTTATGAATTAAAGGCGATCTACGCAACAACTACCCAGAAAGTTTCACTTGTATTTAAGTGAAACTCCAAACAAACTAGTTGACTACATCTATGTTGGGCATTTTATCTCAATTTCACACACAATAATGAGATATTACGCAGAGTTCCGTCAGATAAACAGCAGGTAAACGCAGGCTGGTTCCTTCTCTTGTCCTTGGAGCTCCGGTAACAAACCACGCCTAAATACTTCAGCACTTAACCTTCCCTCTCTCACTGTAAGGAAACAGGTGTGGAAATCAACTTACCGAAATTTACCATGGTGGATGCCTGATAAATATCCCCTCAGATCATATCAGTGGATAAATTGGATTAATAGCATTTCTGACAGCTTTTTTGACACTCGGTAGGTTGCTGTCTTCCTTATCCGCCTTATTCGCCGCTCACCTGCGGTCAAACAGGAGACACCGTCCGCCTACCTGAGCTGAGGCCCCGCCCCTGAAGCACCAGCCTCTATTACCTACCAGCCTCAGCTGTTAGCTGCATGTAGACATACTTTATGACAGGCTTACAACTGGGAGCAAAATTATTCAACACCCACTGTATATGAGGTTTATTGGCAAATTATATTGTTTATCAGCTGTTTGGAGTAAACAAACAAAGAAACCAAGAATAGTTTAAATACCTAAATACAACAGATATTACAAGTTTATCCCAAATATTATTAAACCCCTTGATAACAAGCATCTCTAGTAGGCTACTTCGTAGAGACCCTTTTACTGCTATGACCTGCTGCAAACATGATGCATAGCCAAACTCTAGCTGTTGGCAGTGTTCATAAGGAATCTTAGCCCATTCCTCATGCTCTCCAGTTCTATAATATTCCTGGGTTTGCGTGCTGCAATTGCCTTCTTCAAATGCCAACAGAGATTTTCTATGGGGTTCAAGTTGAGTGACTGAAAAATGTCTTTAAGCAGCGTGATGTTAACCAAATGAAGCTGGATCAAATGCAGGCAGATGCAGCTGTGATGTCCCATGAAAGAACAGATGATGATCATCCAGTAATTCGCTCTAAACTTCAATTTTCCAAAGGCATGGGTGGATCCCAGACACTGAGCTATGAGGAAGAAGTGGTCAGACCAAGGGAGGTGTGATCAGAAGAGTCGGGATGGGTGGAATTAAAAGAAAACGAGAGCACACACGGAGAGGGTTGCGCTCAACTTTCTTGGATTTGTTGAGGTAATCTCAATTTCTTGTTTTGTAATATATATTGTTTGCATGTGAATATAACTTTTCTCTTTTCTTCAGGAGGATGGACAAGGCAGAATAACTGCAACTTCATCAGAATATATTTTATATAGGCCTAATCACTGAATAAATACGGAGCAATAATCTAGTTGGGGTTTTTTTTATTCCCAAATGTCATCCCCACTCTTTGATTCAAGAAGCAAAGGTTCTCATTTAAATCTGAAGATGGCATCTCCTTTTAACAAAAAGAGATGGTCTCTCTTTCTGTAATAAAATCGCATTTTAGAGCCTAACACTCTTCCAGTGTGTCTGTGTGGAACTATTCCACCCAGATGTCGCTGTGGGGAGCGGGGCTCTGTAGTTGTGGCGGAACAGTGTGCGCGCTCCCCTTTACACCGCATGCTCAGTGTTGTTTCTATCCCAAGTTTGACCCTGGCTACTATTTCCTCCGCACCGCCACCCTCTATAAAGTGCACATGCTGTTCCTCAACCAGTCTCTTTTCCCGGCCACAAAACAACCGTGAGTGTCTAACTCACTGTTCTTGAAAAACTTAAAAATAATATAAAAAAATATAAAATCCACAAAATCTTAAAAAACAAGTACCTTAATACTTAAAAAAATAGAAACCATTCATAAAAACAGCAAAAAAATAGGAATAAAAAAAATAAATAATCAAGAAGCCTCGGGTTTCACTCGAAGTTGGCATCTTTAAGAAGAAATATTTCAGAAGACAACGATTTTTTTCTTCAGTTTGACATTTTTTTCAACAGGCTGGATCAGAGAGACAACTGTCAGTGTTTAATAAGCGAGACTTGAAGCGTAATTTGGACTCGGGATACTGTTCATACCGGCATTTTTGAGGAGACCTCTGCATTTACTGATATCAAGTCCCGAGACATGAACACAGCGACTGGGAGCTATCCGATGGCGTCTCTCTATGTTGGCGACCTACACCCAGATATCACGGAGGCTATGCTGTATGAGAAATTCAGCCCAGCCGGACCGGTGCTCTCCATTCGGGTATGCAGAGACATGATCACCCGGAGATCCCTGGGATATGCATATGTGAACTTCTCGCAGCCTGCTGACGGTAAGAAACGTGTGAAGCGACCACTTCACACGTCACTGCATGCAGCTTTAAGATGCAGAAAACATGCATCCTTCAAATATTGTCAATGTCACCATATGTTTTCAATGTCAGTCCTTATAGATAATCAAAATGCACACAGGAGTCCATACAAAGCATGGACTGTATTACGATATGAGGTGATGTATTGCAGTAGGACAGTGCTTGCAGCTTTTCACACAGGTTGAAGCACTCATTTGACCCATATAGGCATGTCCCAGTTAATTTACATTACTGGTGAAGTGTCACTGAAGCCCTCATGTAGATGCTGAGTTTGAGTTATTCTTTAAAGTTAACAGAAAAGGTGTTTCATGCAAGTTGATAACAGCACTAAGTGTTTTAGTACAGACTCATTTTGCATATTTAAGTTATTTAAGGGCATTTTCTCTCCATTGATCCTGTTTCTTTTTGCATCCATTCCCTACAGAAATAGAGGTTGAATTAAACTGGGCTTAGAGAAGACATAGTGATTGGAGCAAACCCTTTACTACCTAACACCAGTATTTAAGCCCATTTATGTTAATGAATGGCTTTTTCCCCCCTCCCTCATTCACCCAAAACGACCAATTTCTCCTATGAACCAGAGTGAAACCAGTTCCTGTTTCCCTCTGCTGCTACCGTATATCCAACCCTGTTCCACCTGTTTTGAGTATCATCAGTCCATATAGTATTATGAAAGACTTGATCCTGTTTCAGTTTCCCAGCTTTATTTTGAATTAAATGGAAAAAATAATAGATTTATGTGTAATATCTGAACCACTTAAACTGCTTGATTGTTTCATCTATTAGAGAATTATTACACAAGAGGAATATCTACACAACTACAAATACAGCGGAAGTGTTAAGTGTCTTTTATTATGTTTTTCCTTTCCCAGTTAATGGCATCAAAGCATTGAGGAATAACAGCAGGTGTTGCAGTTTTCTTTGGAAGGCCCGGTGATGGTGTTTACACTGTGTGGACTTTTTGCCTCGTATCAGTTAAACACCTGTCACAATTTATGTGAGTCAGTTCCCAAAAGGCTGGAGTAGTAATACGTTACAAGTGGCTCATTTCAAGGGAGGTAGTGTTGAGTAAATGTAATAAGAGCCACAAGTGAGATGACACATTTGTTATTGGAGGTGGGGACATGGGGGGGGATGGTAGCTGTTGGATATTTACATGCAGTCCTAACACGTGCCTGAGGGGTAGCTACAATAGCCTGTAAAATGCTGTGAGAGCTATACCTGAGCGAAAGTTGACTCTTCATGCCACAGCTGTGCATGTTAACACTCACTAGTGTTGTGCATCTGAGCACTCTTGTTGAATGTGTCCCCTCCCCATCAACAGTAGAGAATGCTCTACTGGCACTCCATGCCAGCACATACCTCCCAGGACCCCTCACTAAATATAGAAGGTCTTTTTTAGCAGCCCTAAATCTGCCTGCCCATAATAAATTAAAGTTCTCCGTGTGAACGAAATGTTTGACAATCCGATACCAACAACATTTCACACCTTCATTCTAAATTATGTTTGTTACTATATGATTACCATGCATTACATGGATCTATTTGGCTGTTTTAAACTGAGAGATTCCCCCCTCTGATCCTTCCAGTGTTCACATGTTTGACAGCGATCGCACACCTTCTCTGAGCACACAGGCTGCAAAGTACAATTGCAAGCCAAACTGCTGATGCCAGCAGACGCAAGGCAACTTTGTTTACCAGACACTTTTAGCTGGAAAGCCTGGCCTGTGTGTGTGTGTGTGTGTGTGTGTGTGTGTGTGTGTGTGTGTGTGTGTGTGTGTGTGTGTGTGTGTGTGTGTGTGTGCCTATTGCTGTGGAGTGACTGAACAAAAGGATGTTTGGCATGTGTCCCCACATGAACATGAGAGCCTATGAGAGAGTTGGAGCGATAGGCCGAGAGAGAAATTAGTAGACATTGAATTAAACTGGGCTCAGAGAAGACATAAACCTTTTTGTTAAACCCTTTGACTACTTAACACCAGTATTTAAGCTCATATGTGTTATCTAGCAACTGGCCTAGGTGGGACGTGGCCCCAGCAGCATGTGGTGAGTTTCAGGAGGTGGCCATGTGCTCCCAGTTTGCCCACTGCAGCTGCCCCTCACACCTGTCCCAGCTGCTCACCAGCCACATGGTCTACTGCAGTATTATAACCATGTTACTGGTGTCTACACTACACATCTTAATACACTCCACTGTAGCTTCATGTTACTAGTGTTTGAATGTTAAGTCAATACTGTGTTGGTGGTGTAAACAGATGATGATGGTGATTTTAACCGCCATTGATGGAGTAGAAAGTTATTTCTAGTGTGAAAGTGCTACGGTAAATGCACCACAAGGAAACATGATATATAAAGCACATACGTACTGGTGACATGTTTTCATAACTTTATGTAAACAGCCTCCCATGACCTTTCCCTCCACCTCTCTGGCCCTCCTCCCTCCAGCTGAGAGAGCCCTGGACACAATGAACTTTGACGTGGTCAAAGGGAAGCCAATCAGAATCATGTGGTCCCAAAGAGACCCATCCCTCAGGAAATCAGGAGTGGGCAACGTGTTCATCAAGAACCTGGACAAGTCCATTGACAACAAAGCCCTGTACGACACCTTCTCTGCCTTTGGCAACATCCTCTCCTGCAAGGTATAAATGTCAGAAATCTGACCGTGTTGTTATTTTCTGCTGTACATATTCCCACTTTTGGGAAATGTTCCTGTGAAGATATCTCACACAAATTGTACTTAGGTTAAATTAAAATTTTCATAATTTTCTTGTACTTGTACACAGGGGCTAAAGTGGGATTTAGCAGACGGGGGGGAACCCAAAATATCAAAGTGATGGCAGAAGCCAGACTATGTTCAGAGAAAATATTTACTTCAATGAATTACAATACTCCTAACCATATCTCTAAAGCCTAATCCTAAGAGAAGCAAACATTTTAATTAAATTATTAAATGCATAAAAAAAACCTGCAGGTGAGATTCAGACTCTGTTTGTTTGTGTGACACTCAGTGTACGTAACCATTCAAATATCTTTCTTGACACGTGGCCCCTGCTCTTCTCCTGGTAAACTGCGAACTAGCCAAAAAAATGAACTGGCTTGACATTAAGTGTGAAACAGCCAATCAGATTAATTTATTTATCAAAGGTGCCAGAATGCCATTCCAGCCCACTTTAATCCTTGCTTGTACTTATTTACTTTCTAAACCAAACCATCTAAGTTCCAGCAAAAAAAAATAGTCACCTTGTGGCAATAGCCTACTTCAACACTTATATGAAACTACAGTCAGCAGCTGGTTATCTTCAAGATGGAAAACGGGAACGCTGGCTCTGTGCACAGGTAGCTACAGCTACCAAACACTTTTTTTTCGAGTGTTTAAACCACATATTCTCCCCTTGTGTGGATTTAACAAACAGGATTAAGCATGTTAAATTGGACAAAGACAGTTTTTACTGCAGTTTCTGGTCTTCACGCTAAGCTAGGCTAACCGGCTGCAGCATCATATTTTAAGGATACATTTAAGAGCAGTATTAATCTTCTCATTTAACTCTCAGCTAGGAAGTGGACAAGCGTGTTTCTTAAAATCTTACTGTTAAGGAGCTGCCTGAAAGCATCATGATGCCTTTACTGGTCCCACATTTACCCATGTGTTCCTCCGCTCTAGGTGGTGTGTGATGAAAATGGCTCCAAGGGCTACGCTTTTGTCCACTTTGAGACCCAAGATGCTGCTGATCGTGCCATTGAGAAGATGAACGGCATGCTTCTGAATGACCGCAAGGTGTGAGTGTCTGATATTCTAGGAACTGGGGACAAAGGGGTGTTCGTTGTCAAAACCATTATGAAACGACTTTTGAAGCATTTAGCTTGAACTTTGATGGCATCTGAAACTTATCATCGCATTGAAAGTCCCGATGTAGAAGGCACAGCACTTATTGAGCTAGAGGTAATAGCTGATGATGTGTGTAAACCTGACTTGTCTGTTCTGTACTTGTGTGTCGAATGAACTGACTTTTCATGTCTTCTCTCAGTTGGTGAGTTTGTGCGTAAATAACCTGACTAATAAGCTCATCTCTCACTATCGCCAGTATGAAGACAACCTCTTGACTGATGGATAACAAACTAAAAACTCTTCCTTACTCTCATCTTTTCTACCAGACGCATATTCTTTGCCTCTTTTATTTGCTCGCTGGTCGCCCATCTTGGAGTGTCTGTGTGTGTGTGATCGCACTTGTGTGTTTTAGTGATGGATCGAATGCAGGAATGCTATACTGGATGGCGGAAGGAGAGAGGTCATCATAGCAAGGTATATAAGATCATTTGGTCCTCCTAAGCTTTTCTTTGTACTGTGAGACTCTTTTCCTCCATCCGTCTCCATCCACCTCATCAAGTTTTGGACCAAGAATAAAGATGGTTGTCACTGTGTCCTGTAGCATGCTGACACATCTGCCTGCCTCTGGTGATATTAAAAGAAGTTGGATGTTTTTTCTTTGTTTACTCCCAGGAATGATGAATCACATGATGAAATGTAGCTGTGAATTTGTATTGTGGATGTTGTCCTTTTTTTTTTCTTTTTTGTGTAAAAGAATGTACTCTTTTACCCAACGCACTTGGGTGATCAGGTCTTCCTTTGTCATTACGGGACTTTCTTTATCCGGACAACCCGGATCAAGAGTGTTGTAGATCGGAAAAAGCAGGTTAAAAGAAATGGATCCAGGTTTGACCTCTCATCTCTGTTGGGACTGCTTTAAAAGAGTGTGTGTCGCTGCTCTCCCCCTATCTTCAGGTTTGTGGGCCGTTTCAAATCTCGCAAGGAACGGGAGGCTGAACTTGGTGCCAAAGCTAAGGAGTTTACCAATGTGTACATCAAGAACTTTGGGGATGATATGGATGATGAGCGGCTGAAGGAACTCTTTGACAAATATGGTAAAATGGGACTTGATTCATTGGTATTACTCCAAACTAATATGCTTTAGTTCAGCTGTCTTACATCTACTTCTCTGACCTTTTTAACATCTGCAGGTAAAACACTCAGCGTGAAGGTGATGACAGACCCCACCGGCAAATCCAGAGGCTTTGGCTTTGTTAGTTACGAGAAGCACGAGGACGCCAACAAGGTACTTTATCCTCACGGAAATGTAATAAGTGAGTCTTTATTGGCCATTCCCTCTGGTAACAATGATTTCATCCAAAGGCTGTAGAGGACATGAATGGCACAGAACTCAATGGTAAGACTGTATTTGTGGGTCGGGCTCAGAAGAAGATGGAGCGCCAGGCGGAGCTGAAGAGGAAGTTTGAGCTGCTGAAACAAGAGAGAATCAGTCGTTATCAGGTCCATACAAGCTAAGCCCTTAATAAATTGAATCAAACTGAAATTTAAACCTGTTCATGTCGAATAAGCTGTTTTGTATGTATGCTGACAGTCTGGTCTTGGTTTCAGGGTGTTAATCTTTACATTAAGAACCTGGATGACACCATAGATGATGAGAAACTACGTAAGGAGTTCTCTCCATTCGGGTCCATCACAAGTGCTAAGGTGAGAATGATCAAACAGCCGTTGAAATACATTACTATCATAGAAATTTTAATATAGCAAAAATGTAGGATTATTGTATGCTTGAAGCTACCCAGACACTATCCGTCTATATTTTAGGTGATGCTAGAGGAGGGTCGCTCCAAGGGCTTTGGCTTTGTGTGCTTCTCCTCACCTGAAGAGGCCACCAAGGCTGTAACCGAGATGAACGGACGTATCGTCGGCTCCAAACCCCTCTACGTGGCTCTTGCTCAGCGCAAAGAGGAGCGCAAAGCCCACCTCACCAATCAGTACATGCAGCGCATTGCTGGCATGAGAGCCATGCCAGCTAACGCCATCATTAATCAGTTCCAGCCCACCAGTGGCTACTTTATGCCAGCTGTGCCACAGGTGTGTCAAGTTTGACAAATAAATAAAAAATAAAACTCAAAAGTTTTTTTTTTCATTTCAGTAAAAATGTCAGTTTAATGATATAACGCCATCAGCAGTTTCACAAAGGTATGATTTTAATGCCATAAAATGATACATTTCACTTACTTCTACCCACCAGGCCCAGAATAGGACAACATACTATGCACCCAATCAGCTGGCACAAATACGACCCAACCCCCGATGGCAGCAACAAGGTGGCAGAGGTCAAGGTGAGCACTATGGCACTATATGATGGTGAATCTGTTCTCATCTACAATATACAATATACACACTTAAAGCTTTGTATTGCATCTAATTGTTTTTTCCACTGCCAGGTGGTTTCCAAGGGATGCCCAGTTCGCTCCGTCAGCCGGGACCCCGTGCCAACCTGAGACACATGACTCCTAATACTGGCACACAAGGCCCACGAGGTGAGTCCACCACTAACAATTGACCAAAATGATCATCAACTCGCAGTGAAATTAGCAGAATTTAACAGTGTAACTCATGCTCCATTTTCTTCTGCTCTCTGTAAGCATCTGGCCAGGCCATGGGTCCTCGTCCCTCAATGGGAGTCCCCGGCCCCCGTACCATGCCTCCTTACAAATATGCAACTGGTGTCCGTAACCCCAACCCACAGGTGGTGCAGCCAATTGCCTTACAGCCGGTATGAGCAAAAGACCAGTCAAATCATCGTGTGTTGCTGTCGCATCAAAAGCCTAAACCTATAATAATGTTCATATCTGTGTTCCTTATCCTTTCCAGACTCAGCCAGCTGTGCACGTGCAGGGCCAGGAGCCTCTCACAACCTCCATGCTGGCTGCTGCGCCCCCTCAGGAGCAGAAACAGATGCTAGGTAAGCATTATATCATAATGAATTCATTGTAATTCTTGACAGTTTGTACTAGGTTGATTTACTCTCCATTTTTCCTAATAGGGGAGCGTCTTTTCCCACTGATTCAGTCCATGCATGCCAACCTGGCAGGGAAGATCACTGGGATGCTGCTAGAGATTGACAACTCTGAACTGCTCCATATGTTGGAGTCTCATGAATCTTTGCGTTCAAAGGTATGCGGCTACCTCTGTCTTTGCCATATTGTTATACCGGTGGGTCCCTAATCCTTGTACTACAGTGTCATTATTCATGTTTTTCTGTTTGTACAGGTGGAAGAAGCTGTCGCCGTGCTACAAGCCCATCAGGCAAAGAAAGATGCCACTCAGAAAGTGGGTGGCATAGCTACTACTGCTGCTACTGCCACAACTTAACGACTGTGTTCTGTATTAAATTGGTACAATAACAAATAAACAGTCAAGCTATTTATATTTGTTGATTTTGTCATACGTAATTAAGTTTTGTTTTAGTAATGAAGAGCTATTGTGTTGTTTTAGGGCACAGAAAAATAAGCAGATATGGGGAGAGATGCACTGAACTCCAGACTTCAAATGCCAGACTCATCTGAACAATTATGCAAAAAGGGAGAAAAAAAATAGAATCTAATTTTGAATAAATAAATGACATTTTTGAAAAATGTTACACCTCATAATTTTCTAGTTCTGTACACTTTTAAAGAGAATACCAAAAGCAATAATGCAAATGAATCTTGAATGGAGGCCCTTCACTTTGTGGTAAAGGAGAGAAACTTTTTTTTTTTTTTTAAAGAAAAATTAGCCTTATTTTGCTTCTTTGCTTGAAATTTTGATTTGAAACGAAGGGCTCCTCCATCCTATCATGTTACCATGGGTGTGTGGTATTCTCGATAAAGGGATGATAATAAAGATAAAGATAATCAGTTTTGTGTTACTTTTGTTTATGTGTGACACATAATTACGTGGAAGGCCAAGGCAGAATAAGGGCAAAACATCCAGAGCACTGAAGAATTTGCCGAGTATGCAGAGTATCATAACTTTTGTCAGAGATAACTTGGTCAAATTTAGTGTGTTCCCTCTTTGCATAGATGATTGATACAAAAAAACAGAATGAGGGGAAAATTAAACCTATAATCTACCCCTTAAAAAGGCATTTTTGAACAAAAAAGTTTTTTTTTGCACCCAATCATCAATAAGAAAAATCATCACTGAGCCCTTGCATCAACACCTCATGGTCAAAATCATTTTAATGTCAAAACTAAAGGTGGACCAAGGCCTGAACAGGCAGTCACAATGCCAAGACCATAATGTCGGTCACCTTTACTTAGTTCTGAAAATGATTTGTGATGTGAACAAGAAAATATTTTGCCATTCTGAAATCCCGTACAGAAAAATGGAAATATTTTTCAGCAATTTATTCCTGGGATAAGCAGTCAGGAAGTATGAGAAAGAAACAAAGCTGTCAGACAGCAGGCAGGGGACAAAAGGTGCAAATCATTAGAAAACGAAGATGCTGATAACAAGTGGAGGAAGGAATTAGCCTCTTGGCAAGTCCCTTTGCAGTGTAGAGGTCCAATGTGCCACAGCGAGTTGAAGTCCAGAGAAAGGGACAAAATACCATACACCAGTTAAAAAGGAGGAGGATGTAGAACTCGCTGATGACGTCACTTGCAAGAAAGGGGCTAACTAAGGCATTGATAATATGTTAAATATTCTATTTAACAAGTTCACTGAAAAGAAAAGTGAATTTTGTTTTTGGTCTTGCTATAATAAAATATATCACAAGCCAGAGATTTTTCACCACTTAGTAACCCAAAAATGGGTTATAACTGATCCATAAACACTAATTTATTAGAAAGTAATTAACCATGAAGTAATTTACAACTATTATTTTGCTGCAAACAAAAAGTCATTTTTAAATAGTGTACAGAAGTAGAAGAAAATGTATAAAATAGTGTAATTTCTTGTTAGAAAAAGACCTTTTTCACAGTCAACATTTTGACTTGTCAAGTGTCCCAATGAGCCATGACAGTGTGACGAGAGCCAGCATGTTCTATAGGCCTTTTCTCATATTTTAAGATGTCAAGAATGAAAACTACACTTGTAAAAGATGTAAGTTAATGATGAATGAATTCCATTTAGCTGCTTCAGTTTCAGGGTACCATTGTGCATGCTGGACATCATTTTTGTCAGTAACACCTGAGCTTTTCATCGGTACGATAAGTCAAAATGTCTGTTATGAACAAGTCCTCAAATGAAAAAAAAAAACAACTGAATGGAAGTCAGTCATCAATCATTTTATTATTTACACAAGTGCCTGTGAAGAGTTCTTTCTCCAAATCGTTCCAACCCTGTTTCTTTTGAGGTGTAAGTTTCATCAAATGGTCAGAAACTAGATATGTTGTTTGTATAGTTTGAAAATAGTGGTGTTAAAGATAAAAACTGTAGAAACTGGCCTTCCCTGTTGTACTGGGGATGCCGTGGTCCGTTAATAATCAGATTGTTTAAAAAGTGTAATTGAAATGATAAAAGCTGCTTGGTGATTCTTCCGACAGAGGGCGCTAATAGGATCCGTTCATACAGAGGCGGGCTTCAGTCTCCCTGGACCAATCACAAGCTGCTGTCGTCAAAGTTGAAAGGTCAAATCCAATATGGCGTCTAATAAACGAGTGCTTTATGTTGGTAAGTCGTGTTACTTTTCTTAAAAATACCCCAAAGTTTCATTGATTCAGTAAATCTGGGAACCGTATTATGGGTATTACTGTATAAACTATTAACATAGACACAACTATGTATGTATAAAGTGGATAAAACATAAAGAAAACCTCCGATACGAAGATTTAGCCGGTTTGATATGAATACATGGCAACTTCTCTGATTTTTTAAACGTACCATAGTTTGGCCAAAACCATGAATTACGTCATGCCAAGTGTGTAATGAATTTTGAATTAATCAAGGTAGAAAAAAACAGCAAAAAAAGACGTGAAACTCAGTAACGTATCTGTTGGTTCTCCATGTGTCTTGAACGTAAGCACGTAAACCTGGTCCGTTATCCTCTGAATATAATATATGAATATTCGCTGACATATTTAATCTATTAGCTATAAATTGTTTGGCTCTCTTAACCTCAGCACGGTGTGTTTCTGTCAGGTGGCCTGGCGGAGGAGGTGGATGAGAAGGTGTTACATGCAGCTTTTATTCCGTTTGGAGACGTCACAGACATCCAGATCCCATTAGACTATGAAACGGGTAAGATCATCAATCGTTAAATGCACTTTTTTCTCTGTGACATTAAATACTGAATGTCTGATAAATATTCCTCTGTATTTATGGGTCTTGTGTTTCTATTTTCAGAAAAGCACAGAGGATTTGCATTCATTGAGTTTGAATTGGCTGAGGTAAGTACTACATTACAAAGGTATACACTAAAGGCTGTAGTATTCTGAAATTAACCCAACATATATGCTATGCTCTATGAGAGTTTTAACGCACTATCACTACAAATGGATTACATATGGAGTTAAACATGAATAAGGTTATATTCTACATCCCTGATTCCAAAAAGTTGGGATGCTGTGTAAACAAGAATTAAAAAGCAATGATTTACAAATCCCTTTTAACGTTTATTGAAGTGAATACAATGCAAAAAAAAATCATGTCTGGACAGTCCTTTTCCTCTTTAGCCTACACAACGTCTATAATATCCAAATACTGTTTTAAATGTGTGCTCATCAGATCACAGCACACTGTGAGAGACTTAAATTGGATTTGTAGATGCAGCATTAAACTATTTACTCACAATGGTTTTCTGACGTGTTCCTGAGCCCATGTAATTATGTCATTTACACAACCATGTTGGTTTTGTAAAGTCTTTTGTCTCTCCTTTCCCACCTTTTTCAAAACATGTTACTGGCATTAAATTCAGAATAAAGGTCTATTTGCCCAGTTTATCAGCTTTGACATTAAATATATTGTCATTTTTAGAATTCAGTAAAAAAAAATACAATGCAAGTTAAAAAAAAAAAGATTTGTGAATCATTTCCCTCACTTTTTATTTACATTTTAATGTCCAAACTTTTTTGGAATCTGAGTTGTATGTTTAGCGTTTCCTTAATTCAGTGAAAGGCAAATGTGCAGTCGAATTATTGAGCAACATTTTGTACACACCTCAACTGAGCTTGCTGACACGCTTTACCCTGTCTTTTGTATATTTACGTACAGTGTAGATATACACATAAATAAATTCACTTAGTTTGTACAATAGTAACAACATAAGAGAAGAACAGAGTGTAATGTTTACATGGGGTGATTCCCAGTTGTTAATATAGCTGTGTTGTAGCAATTAAAGGGAACATGAGGTGTATGTATCGGCATCATATGCTGTCTTATATAGAATAAGGTTAAGAGTTGTCTAAATTGTGAGTTCAATGTAAACGTCGTTGGTCATCAACACTTAGAAGAACGTTCGTGAAAAATATTTCTGTTCTCATAACCTGTTCATCCTTTTTTTCTGTAGGACGCTGCAGCAGCTATTGATAACATGGTAAGATCAAATCACTACACATTAATTTCAGTTTTTATTACTGTATGTTAGACGTAATCATTCTCATTTTTTATCTAAAAGGTCCAAATAATAATGTTAATGCTTTTTCTTCCTCTCTGCTAGAATGAGTCTGAGCTTTTTGGGCGGACTATCCGGGTCAACACTGCCAAGCCCATGAGAATCAAAGAAGGCTCCTCTCGACCAGGTCAGTGTTGGAAACCACGTTTGATTCGCCTTTCCTTCAGAGTGTTTTTAAATCATCGGTCCTGATGTAAACGTCGCTGTTTGTTCAGTGTGGTCGGACGATGACTGGCTGAAGAAGTTCTCTGGGAAGACCACAGAGGAAGCTGAGGAAGAGTCAGCGGGTGGAGAAACAACTAACACTGCAACACAGGAGGTGAGACGGGTCACTTTCTTTAATGTCTCAGTGCCTCTGACTCGTGTCTATGTTAAGATGGTCACCTTAGTACGATTTCTTTTTTTTCAGGGTGAGCCCCCGGCTAAAAAGGGCAGAGTTAATCCACAGGTCTACATGGACATCAAGATTGGAAACAAGCCGGCAGGGAGATTACGCTTCCTACTTCGGGCTGACATTGTTCCCATGACAGCAGGTGTGTGTATGTAAGGCTTACATCCTCACATAATGTAAAATATCTTTGTGTATTAATTAGAAAAGTTACTAGAATGAATTCTAAAGGCTTAAAACAAAAGCGTGTATCTCATCATTATCATCAGCTGGCATACTGACATGTTTGTTTTTAAATATCTTGCATAGAGAATTTCCGCTGCTTGTGCACACATGAGAAGGGCTTCGGCTTCAAGGGCAGCAGCTTTCACCGCATCATCCCTCAGTTTATGTGCCAGGGAGGGGACTTTACCAACCACAATGGCACCGGTGGCAAGTCCATCTACGGCCGGAAGTTTGACGATGAAAACTTTGTCCTCAAACACACCGCTCCAGGTGAGAAGGTCTATGAGAAGCTCTCAGGGTGTGTGTGTGTCTCTCTGGGAATAAGCTTGACCTGCAGATCACGTAGCTAACTAACCAAACCTTGTCTCACAGGGCAGCTCTCCATGGCCAACTCTGGGCCAAACACTAATGGCTCTCAGTTCTTCATCACCACTGACAAAACAGACTGGCTGGATGGCAAACACGTGATGTTTGGAGACCTTGTGGAGGGGATGGATGTGCTCCGTGCAATGGAGGTAGTGAGGCTGCAAAATGAGTTTATAAAGAATACAATAAAAAAAATGAATTAATTCAGACATGATTAAAGCCTAAAATGACTCATAACCCAAAAAAAAGAGCTCTGGTGATAAAGCTTCGTCGTTCCCACAGTGTTCTTAACTATACTACATATGCATTATATACATTAATGCTATGATTGAAGATGAATTTTTAGGGATCAATTGGAAAAATTCTGAATATTGATTTTCATTCACAAAAATAAGATAAAAATAGTCACAATACTATCCACAAATGTTGTGTAGATTATAGTTACACTTTAAAAGTAGAAACTCAAACATCTCTTTGGGTTCAGTGCTATATTTATAATGATTGTATCTATCGTGTAAATCTGTTTTTTCTCTGCAGGCTCAGGGAGCAAAAGATGGCAAGCCGAAGCAGAAAGTAATCATCTCTGACTGCGGAGAATATGAGTGAATGAAGAAGAAGTGCGCGCTTGTTTGTTTGTATCTGGAGGCAGTGCATGGCTGCCATATCTGCCTTGTAAATATTTAAATAAACACTGTTTTTGTAAGTGAAGAAATCACAGCTTGATGTCTCTTTGTATAAAATGTTGCATTTATCTGCTGATTGTTGGTTTATTCCCTTTATAGTTGTATAATTACCTATGAAAATCACATTTTCCGCATTATTTTGAAGTTGAACTTAAAAAAATAGTAGCTTATCGTGTCAATGCTGCTGTTTTTGTTTTTTTAAAGAAATTATTATGGACTCATTTATTTTCATATATTGAAGTTGATGTCATGCTTTACACATTATGTATGCTAAAATATTACTTAATCTAAGTATTATATCTATTTAATGGGTTTAATGTAGATAAAGGAATGACCACGTGCATGAAAACTGTTTGAACACTACGTCATTCAACAAATGATCCTAATCTAGAAAACCTACTGTATTGTTTGTCAGTCGGCCGTTCACCTCACTTGAACGGACAAACTGGAGGAGTCGGACAGCCACACCTGATCAGGTTGGGCGGTGAGAAGAAAAAAAAATGGCAACAATCATAAAATAACTCCACCCACTCCGCTCCCGTCGTCTGTAGAGGAATCTACCGAGATACTGATCGGTGAGGTTTATTCAGAGCCTGTTTCTCCGCTTCGACACTGACCCACAAAAACAGCGTTGAAACTGTAAGTATATGAATTAATACGTATGATTCTAAAATAAATAAGTTCGCGAACTTGTTCGGACTTTGCCGATTTAGATGGTTTTAAAAGTTGATGTTTTGGATATGCGTAATTGCGCACGAACGTATAAACTTGAAAGCGTGAACGGTAGTCCCCGCGGAGTGAATGACTACATACAATGAGAGTTGTCTGCTTAAATTAAGTTCATTTAATAAATGTTTGGGGCGCTTTTATGCATTTATTCTGCTTTTATTTCTTGTCTTTGTTTCCTTAAACATATGTTAACATAGGTATAAGTTAGGTATAAGTTAAAGACCTGGCCCCACCTCAGATTGTTTCTTTATCTTTTCCACCTCTTATAAGGGTGTCTTTTTTTTTGTCTTCGGCTGGTAGATACCTGAGTTTTGTCTGTGCCATTTCAGTTGAGAGGAGCTTCCTCTGTCTTCCATCAGCAGGAAGAGAAGACAGGCTGTGAACAAACCTCGTCATGAACTGGGCATTCCTCCAGGGCCTCCTCAGTGGGGTGAACAAGTACTCCACAGCGTTTGGCCGAGTGTGGCTCTCTATTGTTTTCCTCTTTAGGGTCATGGTGTTTGTGGTGGCAGCCGAGAAGGTATGGGGCGACGAACAAAAAGACTTCAAATGCAACACGGCTCAGCCTGGGTGCCACAATGTCTGCTATGACCACTTCTTCCCTGTCTCCCACGTCCGGCTGTGGGCCCTGCAGCTCATCTTTGTAACCTGCCCCTCTCTCTTGGTGGTCATGCATGTTGCCTACAGGGAGGACAGGGAAAGGAAAAATCGGCTGAAGTATGGCGAAAACTGTCGCCGTCTCTACCAGAACACTGGCAAGAAGCGTGGAGGCCTGTGGTGGACCTACGTTCTCACTTTGGTCTTCAAAATCGGCGTCGACGTCACCTTTGTCTACCTCCTCTACCACATCTACGAGGGATACGACTTCCCCGCGCTCATCAAATGTGAGCAAAAGCCCTGTCCCAACAAGGTGGACTGCTTCATCTCTCGGCCCACTGAGAAACGTATTTTTACCCTCTTCATGGTGGTCACCAGCCTGGTCTGCATTCTCCTCTCTTTGTTTGAAATCACCTACCTGGTTGGGAAACGCTGCCGTGAATGTTTCTCCTCAGTCCACCAACCTCACCATGCCATGACCAACACAATGTCCAGTGGAAGAAAGTTGATGGAGTCAAGCAGTCTCAAGGTGAAAGACAAAAACACCCCTCAAACACCTGCCCCTTCGTACAACGTTGCCATATCTTGAGATACTGAGAATATAAGCAAAGCCTTGGAAAAACAAAGACTTTGTCAGGGGAATATGTCTCTCCTCATTCCACAGGCACGTCCTTAAAAGACTTTTCAGCAGACATTTTTCTTCTCAGACACTGAACTACATTTGAAATACCGTAGTTCCTTAATGGTTCTGTGTCAGCTGTCCGAGAATTGGGAGCTCTGGATCATAAATCTGACAGTATGTGTTTTTAATGTAGAATCTTTTCACTGTTGTGGGCCTGGGGCAGAGCACGTACCAAAAAAGCAAGTTGGTGTGGTGCACTGTCAGATCTGGCCTTGATACCAATTACATGAGTCACCGGGGTTTTGAGAAGTACTGGTTCTACAAACACATGTGGTTTCCTTGGTAATATTTTCCCTCTGCTCAGTGCCCAGTCTCCAGACGTTTACTTCAGCTCTGCGTCTTTTCCCCTCAGTCACATGTTCATGTCTGACTTTTTGTCAATACTGTACTTTATATAATTTATCAAAAGGTTTGAAAGATTGTGCCGTTGTACGTGTTACTGTTTTAAACTGCTGTCTGCCTGAAGAGAGCAGTGAAGCTGAAATCCAGTGTTGTAAACACACTTAATGATATCAGGATGTGCATATTTCACAATGCGGAAGTGCAGTGTGGATGTATGTTTGTTAATATTTTTGATTAAAGACAAATTTCATATTTTAAACTGTGTTTTTTTCATTATATTAAAGAAAACAATTTATAGAGGTCATTAAGTCTGTAGTCCTAGTATATAAACTTAAGAACAATGTCATGCAGCCAGTGGATTTGTTGACTCTGCTTGAGTTCTGTGGTTTGGCTGAAATCTCAGGCTCTTTTTCTCCTGCAACTTTTTCCACACGTTTCATAAAGTCATCCCGACCCGGTGGTTCTCTGTTGCTACGAGCAGCAACCTCATTGTTTAGGTAGATTGGTACATTGAGAGGGGCAGTGGAGGAGTCTCCCCCTCATCAGTTTGACTCATGTGTGCTGACGTGTGTGAACCACCCACTGCAGGAATTTGTCGTTCCATTCAGCCACCGAATGAGTGTTTTCTCTCTGATTACACATGTGATAGGAGAGGTTTTAGTGAGAGTAAAGAGTCAGATTTACTTATGGTGTTGAGACGTGTTGGTATTTTATGACCAGAGGTTTTGAGACGTCTGAAACTTGCGCTGCCGCCCCAAAACCACATAGGAGGATAAAATATAGTCGATGCTCCTTTGAGAACTAAAGAATGAGATTTTAAAAAGTCAAACAACAAACATTGAAAGGATCATCCTCAGGCACCACTTTAAGCTGATTTAATTGGTCCCATTAAGTCTATTTTAGTAGACAGTTGTTCCACCTGTGCATTATCATAGTAACCAGTGCGCCGTTTCCGGAAAGACATGTTGCTGCTAGATAGTCGTTTTTCACCTCCATTGTATTTGGGTGGCAGCATGAAAACAAAAACATCTGGATGGCGAGATTCCAACAGGAGTAAAAATGTTTTCTGTGGTAGCTGGGATGATGTCTGCTTTCTCTGGGGACCAGTGGTGCAACAACAGAAATGATGTCACTTTCAGAATGTGGAAATATTGTCCCAACAGGTTTTAAGCCAATATGATATTAAATGTTAGAAACTACAATATTGACCGGTTCTGAAAATACAAGCAAGCCTCAAAGTGCGTAGTTCTCTTTCTGTACTGTAGGTCCAGCCCGACTGGGTGGTTCAGTGAACTTGCCAACAGTCATTACCATTACTGGTACCATTACTCCCAACTCATCTGGGACTTTATTTCTCTTTTTCTTCATCTTTGCTTTCTCTGGTGCGTTTCTTTCTTTTCACAGGGCCAACAGTGGAAAGTGTTCATTATGTTCTGTTGGTCTGTCTTGTCAAGACTTGCAAGAGGCAGAAGCTGACTCACTGGTACATTCCAGTCCAGGTGTGTCCCAACAGACTGCCTGGACCAGTTCTTCATCAAGAAGAAACCCCCCCAACCCCCATGCAACTCTGGTCTACTGAGCTGTTCTGAGTAAATATGTTGTGTTCACATGCTCAATGCTTCATGCCATTGATAGTTTCCTGAGACGCACATCTGCAGTAACAATATCCTGATAGTTTTAGCTCATAGCTGCAAGACTTTGAGCTGAAGAGTTTCGTTTAGAGGAGCCAGCTCCACGGCATCTCTTTACTTTTACCATAAAAATCATTTATTATTTGTGCAAATGTATAAAATATGAGGCTTGTTTAATTATTTGTATGTACCTGTTTTACCAGACAACTGAATTGTTGCCACTTTTTACTTCCAGAAATGTCAAACAAGTGAAAATAAAATGGCAATTCATCGTCATTATCGTGTGATTTAAGTTTATAATCTGCTTTTACTCCTCAGCTGTTCTTATATCACACATTAATAAATAAGGTAGAATTTAGAGAACATTACTCTCAGAGAAGGTCTCTCTTTTTCAAATGTTTAGGCTTGGTTGTCTGATGCCGGACAAGCCACTGAAACACTATTTGCCTGTACTGAGTAATACAAATAAACCTGCCATGACTTGTGTGGAGATTAGTGATGCCTTTTATTCTTTATGTGATATGAAACTAGGATTTCAATAGCTGGTACTTTGGAAGAACTGGCTAGCTCTGGCACAGAGGTGGTATTTTAATAATATTCCTTATAACACTGGGAATGATGGGCTGTTTTCACTACAGAACATATCCTCAAATTGTAAGATAACTGAAAAGTTTGGTTGTGAAACCAGGGGGATGTAAAGTGGACACAAAAGCCACGGGATGATCTGACAGTGAGGATGAGCTCAGGTGCCGACTTCATTAATTGCGACAGCGTCATCTGATTAGAGCGTGGATTTAAAAAGAATGAAAGAAGCACAAAACACAAGAAGAAATAGCAGTGTTTGAGATACACATGACCGAGGAACAAGGAAATTGAAAAATTCTAACAACTACAGTACTTCACTTTGTAGCATGAACTGAACTAGCTGCATTCCAGAAAATATGTTGCCCAGAACTCATCATATTACAGGAAATCTAACAAAAAAAAGAGGCTTAGGATATGCACAGCAAAAGGGAATTCACCCCAGGGTGTGTCTGATTCTTACATTGTGACATTCAGGGATAAGCTGGAACACAGAGATGGTTCTTCCTGGAAATATGGAATATGAAAAAAAAAAGAATCTGTTGTTTCTAAACATTTTAAGTAACAGAAAAAGCCCTCTGATGATTCTTTGTCTCATTTACCGCCGTCTTAAGTTCTTTGCCTCTCTGTGGTGTGTGTAGGGACGTGTTAAACATTCATCTTTGTGAATCCATTGTGAAATAAAACTACATTGCCCTCAATTGTTCATCAGGGACCCTTTGTGGTCCCCATGTTGCCAACCACAGACCTGAATGGTCTCCAGTCACCAAGGCTCTGATTGCTTGTGTGGCACCAGACTGGAATGTTCACGTGTAGGTCTGTCTCCAGATTTTATCCAAAATATCTAGAGGTGGTTTCTGTAGTGTTTGATTTGCCACCTAATATTGGCGTGTGAGTCGGGGGGGGGGGGGGGGGGGGGGGGGGGGGGGGGGGGGGGGAGAGCCAGAGAGGAAGAGAGCGAGGGAGGGAGAGAGTGAGAGAGATCTGAGGCAGCTCCAGCGTTTCTTTCTGTAACCACACCCACAGGCGCATTTCTCAACGCTGAGTCTCTACCTGGCGAAGGGAGCCGAGGCTGCGCGTTTAAGGACTAAAACGGCATTAAAGAAACAAGAAATCCACTGGAAATAAATACAGTCGCCTTTCTACGAGCTGATAATGGACTAACGCTTGTTTTGGTAAGTGAAAACAAGTGTCAACTATGAACTTTAATTTGTCTAAAATTACTTAAACTTCGCGTTTCATCCAGATGGATTGTTTTCAGATGTGCTGCGTCGTTGGCTTTTATACGGCAGTCCACGAAACAATTATTCGTTATCATCTGGATTTAAAAAAAAAAGAAAAATATGAACGTGTAACTAAGGAAAATATGTGTAAACAGCGCACCCAGCTTTGCGTGAAAGTGTTTTTGCCGTAGACTTACGCACACAGATGGCCGAAATCTACTTCTCATTTGAACAAATACATAAGGCCGACAATATTTAGGTACTTTTTAAAATTGAACATCTGTGTTAGACATATAAACATATAAACTCTGAATGTATAATTAACGTTGGTTCAACTTCTTTCATGAACAGTGCGGCTCATAACTGTGTTATTGTTAATGGTTGATAAATGGCACCGGTGGGAAAAGTTTTCACATTAAATCATTTTAGGAAGATAAATTGATTGACTGCTTTAAAAAGTCCGGATAAAAGGTTCTTTGTTATTGAAAGCACATGGAGTTAAGTGAGACACCACTAACAGGATGTTCACTGAGTGAAAGGAGAATATTCAGCAGACAATGAAAACACTTCACCCATTCCTCATTCTGCCACATCCAGGTCTGAAGATAAACTACCACCAATAAGAGAAGAGTCCCAGAGAAGACATATTTGATTGCCAGCCAAGGACATGGACTGGAAGACCTTCCAAGCCCTCCTCAGTGGGGTGAACAAGTACTCCACAGCGTTCGGGCGAGTATGGCTGTCTGTGGTCTTTGTGTTCAGGGTGATGGTGTACGTGGTGGCAGCGGAGCGAGTGTGGGGTGACGAGCAGAAGGACTTTGACTGCAACACCAAGCAGCCTGGCTGCGCCAACGTCTGCTACGACTTCTTCTTCCCCATCTCCCACATTCGCCTGTGGGCCCTGCAGCTCATCTTCGTCACCTGCCCATCCTTCATGGTGGTCATGCATGTGGCGTACCGTGATGACCGTGAGCGCAAGTTCAGGGCCAAACATGGCGACCAGAGCAAGCTGTACAGCAACACGGGCAAGAAACACGGCGGCTTGTGGTGGACCTATCTGATCAGCCTCTTCGTAAAGACGGGCATCGAGGTCTCCTTCCTCTACATCCTCCACCGCGTCTATGACAGCTTCTACCTGCCAAGGCTAGTCAAGTGTGAGGTGGACCCTTGCCCCAACAAGGTGGACTGCTACATCGGCCACCCCACTGAGAAGAAGGTCTTCACCTACTTCATGGTTGGAGCTTCTGCGCTGTGCATCGTCCTCAATATCTGCGAGATCATTTATCTCATCGCCAAGCGCTTTGTGCGAATTGCAAACAAGATGAAGAGGCGTAATCGCAACATGTCTGTGCATCGTGACAGCTACGGTGACGACCTCTTTAACAACTGCAATATGTCTATTTTGGGGCCAGAACCAAAGGAAAAGCCTCCATCCTTCAAGACTGCGTCCAAGGCTGCATTTAGGCCATCTGGCCTCAAACTTGAAGAGAAGATTCGGGCCTCTGCCCCCAATCTTTCCTCAACTTCTTGATTGAAAATTAAGCTGAACTCTGGCTGAATCAAGAGATCGGCAGTGCTTGGGCTGTAACCCAATAACAAACCTCAGAAAAAACTCAGAACCATGAGCCAAACTACAATGTGTATCAGGAAGTTGAGTCACCAGTACTGGATTCTTCCTGTGGGGCCCTGTGTCCACATCCAAGACTCTTTTTGAGCGCCTGAACTTTGGTTTCCAAGTTAACATCCACAATATTTACAAGTCTCTAACGGTCAAATTGATTTGTTATTGATATGTGGGGTCGTTTTTTTAATACAATAAAGGTCTGTGTGCCTTTTCGACCTCAGCCATTAACCCTACTGGAACATTCCACTGAGGTCTGTCTCTCTGTCTTTCTTGTGATTGGAGTTTAGACGCGGGAGGGGAAGGAAATGAAACTCTCCACACAAGAAGGCAGGACACACCTGGCAGAGGTATTCGCCCTCCCTGCCAGTGTCGACAGTGATGTGTCAGGGTGTTCTGTTGTCACTGAATGTCAGATGTACATTTCAGTGGTCTGTTATTTAAAGGTCCAGTGTGTAGGAGTGTAGGATTTAGTGGCATCTAGGGATGTGACTGGAGATGGCAACCGAATGACACCCCCTCATCTTACCCTCCTCTAAGGTGGACGGAATCTCCCTTTAGAGCCAGTTTCAGATTGTGGCCTTCCATAGAAACATGGCAGACTAAGAGGACTTGTGCTTTCTGTAAATATATGTCTCTTTTTAAGTTAACAAAAACACGGCTCTTAGTTTTGGGTGATTATACATTTATGAAAATATAATTATGAATATTATATTCCATTTCTGCCCCCCTATCCTCTTAAATTCCCCCACACTGGGCCTTTAACTGAACTGAAATCATAGCTTCATCTTCACTTTTTGCTGTACTGATGACCCCAGATCACTGGAGGATGGTAAACAAATGTGGACAATCCAGTCATAGAGTTATGGCTAAGTAATACTTGAAGGTTTGCAAACTGGCCACAAAATGAGTGTTTTTACTGCATTTCTTTTTCTCAGCGACATAATACATACATCTTTAATGTATTATCTTTTATGTATCTTTATCTAAAGCCTTGGCGGACATATGCTTGGTCCTATGGCTGCACAGCCACACGTACACAGTCTGCCTGTGTTTTGACGTGCGTGTACACAAACTCACCTCATCCAAGACCACTGTTGATTTAAATAAGGTAAAAGGAATGCTGCCGTTTTAGAAGTTGTTAGCGCTGAAGCACAGTGGAGAAGGTGGGGGAAGGTTGGACAAACAGATCATTCAGCAGTTTCACAGGCCCTAATCGTCCTTTGTGGACATCAGATGGAAATGTATTTTCTGCACTTGTTCATAATAATGTATTTTTTATACATTTAGATATATTAAATTTATTGAACTTGTGTTTGGTTGGTGTTTTAATATTGTTGATATCATTCTTATCAATACCTTGTGTTAATCTTATTTATGGAATATGGTAATTTAACTGTTAGTGTTAACTATTTGAACTTGCTGTGAGTCATAATGACATGTTATTTTCCAGTGTCTGAGACATAAGACGCATGTTTCGAAGTTTTGCAGAGACTTGTAGTAAGAATCTCAGTCTACCAGTCAGACTTGTCAGTCTGGTTTTGACAAGGCGCGGCACAGGAAAGAGTTTTTGTTTATTATGAATCATTTACGCAAAACAAATCCAAAATCAATAGTGGTGAATGCAAAAGACTGGATCTCATTTCAGTGCTTTACATGAGCAGTGATTGGCTCCAAGCCTTTTTTTAAAAATTGTATTTAAACGTTAATAGAAATGATGTTGATCACACATCCGAGATTCAATAGTCTTGATTTTAGGAATAACTTTTCTTTATATGCTGTTCAGCTGCTAAATCTATGTTTCAGAGTCTGTAGATTTATCACAATGCTACACATTTTACATCAGTGGCACATTTCATTCAGGAAAAGCGTTTTTATTTTGAAACATCACAGTCTTTTTTTTTGATACATACATGTTGAAATCGAAGACAGCCATTTATAAATAAATATTTTCACATAAAATAAAAAGTAGCAAGCCGGCATATTAAAATAAAAATTATTTTAAATCAGGGGATCATGGCACACTGACATTTGTCAGTGCAATGCCCAAGTTCATAATGACTGAAAGTTTCCATAGGTGCTGTCTATACAGATCATTAATCTGAAGACTGTGATCACTGCATACATACAGTAGGATGAAGTGAAAACAATACTTCTGTCTCTGACATCAACAGTGAGTTCATCATTCTCCACGACATCTTTCGGTTTACCCTCTGCCCAGAGAGTAATGTAAGCACACCATTAAAGAAACAGGTGACGTTTTTGATAGGTAGGACCAGTATGATCAGACTGACTTTACATAAGGCACTATTCCAGCTATGCTGTCATCAGACGTTTTATTCTCTAAACAGAAAGAGGGGTCAGTACCATCCAAATATTAAAGTAATATTCTCATACTGGTAGAGGATAAATCATACTCAAATTAAAATGGGGAGAACAGAACATACTGCACAGTCTGTGAAAGGGCCCACGGTTAGACTTTGACTACAGTTTGCAGGTGGCCTGTGCCACTTTGGAGTTGGTCTTTCTGTTGAGGGTTCGACAGATGAAAGCTCCAGCATCCATCAGCTTTGAGAGGTCCACGCCCTGAGATGAGGATGGAAGGACAGATACAAAATTTTGGTCAATTCATTCAGAAAGATCAGTCTTTATACAAGATAAATTAATACATAGACAGAGAAACATGTCAGTTTCTTCTTCCTTTCTTATTCACACAACTGTTCAAAGGTTTGGGATCTTTTGTTCAATTGATGTTCTTGTTTTATCTTAAATAATGACTATTTTAACGAGGATGAAAACGGTACAATTCAGACACCAAATGTATCATTTATATTTGAAATAGTTTTGGCCCCAAAGAAAATAATAATTGAATGATTAAAACCCGATGTCCCCACTGTGTTGTATTACAAGGAAGGTCACTGCTGTAACCATGTTTCCCTGTAAATACTTTTCGATCTTGATTTTGTTTTCCGCACCAGAAAAACGTAAGCGATCCAAGATTATAGTGAACGACAACAATGCTAGGTTTCAAAATATTAAGAGGCTGTTTTTCTTTGGGCCGGTTGAATTTTCCTCGATGGTTAATTTGAATAGATTTAAATTGTCATTTGTCAGTCCATCATCATCATCATATTTACCTTGAATTCCTTGATCAGATTCCAATAGTGCGAACCCTAAAATGACCTTATATTTCTATTTTAAAACTTTAAAAATGGCTTTGCTAAAGCAACACACCTACAATTACAGCTTGTATTCATTATTGTGCACTTGACACTGACACAGTAAAAGGTTCCAACCTCAGTCTGCACAGATTAGTATATTCTGTATTTAACTATTACTCACAGGTATCTCTCAGTTTTATCTGTACAGCACTTGGTACTCCATGTACAAAACATTACTTTTTGGCAAGCCCTTCATGACAAATTAACAGGAAGTTACACAATCTAAAAGAACGACAGACTTCTAAACAAGCACAAAATGCTCAGGATCTCCTCCCACAGGCATTTCATTGAAGACATTAGAGAGAGCTTATTTAAGCTAAATCTGTTCATTAAAATTCTTGCTAATTGCATATCTGGGAAATAAATTGCATTTTCAAAATTAAGAGTAAATGAATAAATACAATTCCCCAAATATCACAAAGCACCTCTCCAGCACATGTGAGATGTGTACATAATGTTTTGTGGAAAAAAAAAAGTATTTGAGATCTGCTCTGAAAATGAAACCCAACACCAGAATGAGCTTAAGTCGAACTTGTAACCATGGAAATTGAAAAAAAAAACAACAACAAAAAAAAATTCCTAAATATCAAAAGGCATCACTTCAGTACTTGGTTGTTGTGTGCAGAAGGATCCATAAAAAAAAATTAGTGTTTTTGAGTTATGCTCCAGGAAAGAAACGTGATGGATGGACAGAAACCATTCTGATAATCTCCTCCTCAGTTCGCTCACTGCAGAGGATAAACACAGAGTCGTCCTCTCAGGCATCCGACCACTGGATCGAGTTTTTGTGGCAGACGGTTCCAAACTTCTGAACAGTAATGTGAGTAAACACAAAAGCCTGAGCAGCATCTTTAATCTCAACTATAAAGAAACTAAATGAGAGAGGAGGCCAAAGAGAAACACACTCACTGTTTGAATTCCAAGTCCATGTAGCATGTAGACGACATCTTCAGTAGCAACATTACCAGAAGCCCCCTGGGCGTAGGGACAGCCGCCTAGTCCAGCTACTGACGAGTCTATCACACTGACTCCCATCTGCAAAACAGAGGAAATGACTAATAGTTCATACTATGCTAGAAAAAGATCCCCTACATAAACACTATCACACTTTTTCACTTGAAGGACCTCTAAACGGACATAAATTAGATAAGCTTGTTCCACATCTGATAAGAGTTTTGCTTTTAGATATCTTATTACAGAGGACGTATGAAGCCGATGACAAAAATAGTCACACTTTGTCGTTGTCTTACTTATGGATATAATTATAGTCAAGATAAATTAGACCATTCCTTGCTAGGGATCTACCTGGAACCACTTTGAAAACCACTGCTCTATCAACACCATATGCAATTACTCAAAGATCATTTTCACACAACACCAAAATTACTCAAATCAAGTCAGACCTGTAGGGCTACAAGGATGTTAGCAAGGGCTTGGCCATAGGTATCGTGACAGTGCACTGCCAAGGCAGTGACTGGCACCTCTCTGCTCACTGCCTCCAGCATTTTACTCATGCTACCTGGAGTCCCCACACCAATGGTGTCACCGAGAGAGATCTCATAGCAGCCCATGGAATATAGCCGCTTAGCTACCTGCGTGAGAAGAGACAAAAGTTTGATCTGGTTGCATGAGCGACATATTCTTTTCCGTTTACGTTTTTGTCAGAGTTGTCTGTCATTTATAAACATCTATAAAGTAAGAACTCACATGTGCAACTCTTTCAGGTGCCACCTTGCCTTCATAAGGACATCCAAGAACACATGACACATAACTGTGGTGAGAAGAAACAACGATTAAAAAAAAGAAGCTAACTATAATTCCAATGATGTACACATTTGTTTACATTCCGGTGCATGGCAGTAATCATACCCTCTCACTGGCACACCGGCCTCTTTAGCTGCTTTCACGACCTCATCAAAACGCTGTAAACTCTCATCCACTGAGCAGTTAATGTTCCTCTTACTGAACAGTTCAGATGCAGCACCAAATATGGCTACCTCTGAAGCTCCTGCCTTTACCTGTAATAAGTAGGAGCATGGAAAAGGCACTGTGAGCAACAGCTTTAGAAACACCATCTGTAGTCTAAGCAGCAGGGCAAACAGTGTGTCCACATAGCTACTGGGAAAGTGTGATGGATTGGGATTCTTGACACTCACAGCAGCCTGGAAACCTTTCAGGTTGGGGGTGAGGACCGGGTAAGACACTCCAGGTCTCCTACAGATCCCCTTCATCACTTCAACCTGGTCTGCCATCTAACATTAGGACAATGACAGAAACTGAGGAAAACAAGGCCTTTCCACTTCTATACGGTGCAGTTTCAGCATTTGCCATATGAATGTCTAGGGAACAAACTCACCTGCGGAACCCATTTTGGAGACACAAAACTGGTGGCCTCGATCACTGGCAGCCCTGACGCTGACAACATATCAATCAGGTGAATTTTTGTCTCTGTTGGCACGACGGTCTGTGGGTGGAAGCAGTAACAAGATAAAAAAAAAAAACTTGCAAAAACACTGACAAGATTGCATGACTGAGATTGTTTCACCTGGTTACAAAACACATGAGCACTGAACCTGCCCTATCTCAAAAACACTGCTGGCTGAAGACAGTTCTAACCAGAAGGAATGTTTCCCACTTCAAAAGCTGCTAATCAACTAAATGAAACAAGTATATATATTTTCTTTAATACACAATTAGTTACCTTTTCGTTTTGAAGGCCATCTCTGGGTCCCACCTCCACTATTTTCACCTTGTCTGGCAAAGCTTGACCTGCTCTTGCACCAGCCTACGCACACAAACACATTTCGTGTTGGTCAGGGTGACTGAACACGATGTATAGAATATTCTTCCATATCAGGCGTTCTCTCTGATTCCTTCCAAACGGGGTGGATTTTTGTTATTTCTATGACTATGATTGCTGGGTGTAGTTCTTGGAACAATTATGCAATCATCTGATAACAGTAGTTTGAGTTCATGGTAAAAAAAAATATGAGGCAACCTCTTTCTATCATATTTATGATATACATATATTGATAGGTGCATACTGGCTTTTTAGTTAGAAAACTAAAAAAAAGTTAAATTAATTTGACAATCATAATTCATAATTATGAAAAAGCCTTAATATAATGCTTTAACATGTCTGTCCAGAATGCGTGCTTTTTTTTCCAACTAAGAGTTGTTATTATAAAAGATCATAAAAAGAAAAGAAAACAAACACATTTTGCGTTAATGACGTCGCTTTATTTGTTCTTATTATAATTGCTGCCCTGTTTAACCTGATAATGTCAGATAACTAAATACTTCCTAGGTGACCAAACGTCTGTGCCTTACTTGACCATAGAGGACGCTATCAGCTAATGTTAGCCGAGTAGCAGTGCTGTCCAGGCTGCGAGCTTAAGTCCACAGTACAACCTGCAGGAAGAAATGCACAAGAAAAAAACTCACCACTTGTGCCTTTGCTGCGGAGCAAAACGCCAGATACTGCTGGCCCATTCCTGAATTAAAGCCGCTTCTGTTGACAAGCCTGATGACGGCCGCCATATTGGTCCAGCCTCCAGAGTGACGTCACTTCTTGCACGAGGGGCTAAATTTTGAATCCTACTATGGTGAAAGGAGTGGCCATCCTACTCTTCCTCTGATTGTCTAGTACTTGTTTCTTTGGTTGGTTGGGTTAGATATGACGGGCGATTATTGGTTAGAGGTAAAGATAAGAATATTAGGATAAGCCAATCAGAGGCAGAGTAAGGCGGGACTATGGCGTCGCCATAGTAAGAAGAGGCGAAAATCTCATAGGTTATAAAATAACCTCAAGGGCGCCATCTATATGCCGGGGATTTTCATTGCTAATTATTTTGAGATTCGTTTATTTAATAAATTATTTGGAATTAAAGGCCCATTACCCTATCGATTCTGTATAGCCAAGAGAGCTCGAGAAATATATTTTAAAATCCTTCTCAACTTATATCTCATCAATGTTCTTTCACACCTTGCAAGCGTTTGATGTCTGTCTTACTCTATGACAGCAAAATCAAAGTGAAAATGTCAGTTTCAGCGGTTTGATCATAATTTGGAGCTGTCCTTTAAAGACATGACTATTATGAATATTATGAATATTTTCAATGCACAGACACCACAATTATTTGTATTGCAAATTATTTTATTGAAATGTAATACCTGTTACTGTTGTCCTTAGATTTTGAATACCGGCATTTGATAAATTCTCTAAAATTACATGAAAACAAAAGGAGTTTGTACACAATTAAATATCATAGAAGTATTGAACTGAAAACAGACTGTCCCTTGGTTTTATTGCATTTGTGTATTTCATTTTTTCCCCCTTGTCCTGAATATGATTTACTTTCATAAGATTTTATTGTACTTTCATTTTACTGAAAAAGACAATGGGGTGAAAAACACAAGCGCAGGAATGTATAAAAATATCTTTAATGTGTCAAAAAGTAAAAAAACAAATAAATTATGACTATGGCTATATATAATCGTGCACTGCCATTGTGAGGCATTGGGGTAAAAAGTCTGCTCTTGACTTTACCTACAAGGGGTAGGGAAATAGCAGAGACATTATTCTGTCCTTGTCACTTTGTTTTGTCAAATATCAGATTTTATCAAAGCAGAGAGTCACAAAATGTAGAAAAACAGTTCCTCCATGCATATGAAAAACTTTTAAATATCTTTGAAATAGTTAGCTTGTAACAATAATTGGAACAAAGAAAACACTGAATATGCATGCTTTGGATATGGCATCTCTTTCACTCTGTTTTGTCATTAAGATCAACAATCTCTCGAAAGTATAGATTAAGCAGTTGTCATTCATTCATAAACAACTAATATATCATAATGTATGTATTAACATCAGTGGATCACATATTTGAATGCATACATTTTCTTGCATGGCTTTAGCACACACACACTTTGGTTCCGTTTCACTGCAGCTCCTCGTCACTGTCATCCACCTGTTGGATGATGAGGTCAGCCCCCGAGTCCTCAGCCAGGTCATCGTCATCAGTCACCATCCAGCTCCTCTTGGTGTCCCCCTCCTCCTCCCCGTCCACTCCTAGTAACAGGGCCGGCTCCTCATTGGTCCCCTCTAGATTGTCCAAGGGGATGTTGTCACAATCCACTTCCTGGATGCACGTGGTGCATATTCGGTAGCGTCGAGTGCCCTCACATACTACGTGCCCCGTGTCCTCGGTCACCTGACACTTACACTTCCTACACACCAACTTCCTGGCTTGATGGATCTGTGGAGAAACAAGAAACAAAGCGTTTAGTACTGGTCTGTACTGTATGGGTGCGAGTAGGTGGCTGTGTATGTTCCACTTCGTAGTTGTAAACAAACCTACCGTTTCAAAATGGCTACGAAGATGCTCCAGACGAGTGAAGCGTTTATTGCAGGCCTGACAGGGGTACGGCCTCTCCCCTGTGTGACATCGCAAGTGACGCTTCAAGTCTGCCTTCCTCTTCACCGTATGTGTACAAAAGGGGCATTTGAAGCGCATAACAGGGTTTGAGTCTGCAAAGAGGATAGGAAACTGTTCAGAGCCTCTGCTTTTTGTTGATTCCTTGGACATCACTGTTTCTAGCCACTTTTGAGGGTCAAGCTCAAGCCAGTCTGAGTACATTATTCCTTCTATCACTTCTCTAAAAGGTAAGACAACTATTGATCTTTTAGTTTTCTCACATAAAGTCCAACTCACCTTTATTAAAGTGTTCAATAACGCCCACAATAGATGGTAGCGTTGCATATAGCTCCTCTGCTTTTTCAGCCTTTTGTGTCCTTGCCTCTTGGATGTCCAAGTCTTCATGGTGGTTCGACCGGGTGCTGTGGGGAGCTCTCCTCTTGGTTCCCCCTTTACCTCGCCGCCGCTCTGATCCAGGCAAGGTGTACAGAGGGTCTTGAGGGTCGTGCAGGTCCTCAGCCTCTGCGTTGAGCTCATTAGTAGGGCTGCTTGGGCTAGTTTTCAGGGCTGAGGCAGATGCATCCTGGTCTGAGTCCTTCCCCATGAAGCCGGACTGGGATCTGGAGTTGTCCCGGGTCCAGAGCGCTGGCGGTGGACTGACGGAGCAGGGGCCTTGCTGCTGCTGCTCTGAGCTCTCTTCTACTCCACTGGTGAAACTACAGGTCTCAGACAAGTTTAGGCAGCGGTCACCGTCTTCCTCTTTCACACTGATGTCCAAGGAGGATTTGATGAAGTTCTTGCAGTAGTTGATGACATTGTTCATCTGCAAGTAGCTGGCTGCAGACATCACCTCAATCACATTGTGACTGGAGAGGTCCAGCTGGCCGGAGTAGATGAAATCCAGGATGACAGTGAAAGTCTCGGGACTGAAGACATCGAAGGTGGCACTGACAGCGTCAGACAGCCTGTCGGGCCCCTGGGACAGCAGCATGCGGAAGTAGCCACTGCTGGCGAACAAGACATTGCGGTGGGCCCTGAAGAGCTGGCCCTCCACCAGCACGCTGCAGTCACAGAATAGCTCCTGGTGGCGCTGCTGGTTGAGCTGCTTCAGCAGGTTGCTTTGGTGAGCCACTGTGATGTCGGCGGTGTTGAACCACCTCTGAGGCTGCCTGCAGAAAACAACATGACAGAGCTCAGACTGACTGTGAATGTAGTATAATTTGAGTCCTTCTGCAAGAAAATTAAAAAATCGTAGAGGCCCTGCAGAACATGTGGACACTGATCACTGAAATTAAGATCATGATGCTGATATTTGAGCCTGACATCTGATCTTATGATTATCAGTAAATGCTTATGCTACAGACCCAAAATATTAACTGCAGGTCCCAACAAAACAGAGACAAACCGTCGCTGTAGTTGTCAGTGGCCCCTCTGTCTTTGTTTCCGCACTGGATCCTCTCCAGCTCCGCGATGGCCCGCCCCCCCCCGGACTTTGTGCTGCACGATGATTGGATGGACGAGCCTTCAATCAAAATCTTCACTAATGGGCTACACCCGGCTCCAGTCGGAGAGCATCGGGTGATAAAACCCTGTATTCATCCCCGCGACGCCAAAATGCGCATGAAATTTCTGGTGTTACAAACGCGCCACACTGATGGGAGGAGAAAATAAATCACCGAGCCCGGCTATGCCTTCCAAAGAGGGGAAAAAGCCGCAACCTCATTTGCGGGATAGTTCTCCTTCTTCAGTATAACCTATTTACCATCCTCGTGTAGGCTCTACGTTACACGCCATCAGTTTTAATTATGTGATGCTCTGCGGACAGGCTCCACAGCGCCCGACAACCCACGGTGCATCGCCCGCCCGATAGACCCTATAATGTTCCTTAAGACATACGAAACCAAGTCTAATATTTTACCTGAGCTATTCTCTGTTAATTCAGACATTAATCGACCTACAAAACCACATTAGAGTGCTGCAGTCCTGCGAAAGAAAAGCGGGCAGCGGCGCATCAGAGCAACCCAGTCTGTCCTGGAGCGACGCCCACTTCAGGCTCCATCCACCACACAATGGAAAAAATAGACACAAACCTCCAGCAACTGAGCATGCTGCGAACTGATAAGTAAATATGTTCAAATATTGTGTCACGCTGTGGATAATACGCGCTAATGCGCCCGTTTTCATTCTCAAGTCTACCCCCACTTCTCGCCGGAGGTCCGGAGCGCAAGCGAGCAGCGGGGAGGATTTGCATGCTGCCCAAACCGAGGCGACTCTTCCCCTGGCGTGAGGTGTTGCGAGGACCCGCTTACGCCCAGCACCGTGATACCCCTGACAATCCATCGATACTCACTGGTGACTTGATTCACCCGGCGCCCGGTAGAGTCTGCTCGCCCCCAAGCCCGCCACCATATCCATTTTTAATTTATTTAGGCTTTTTCTTTAGGTTTTTTTCTCGTCCGGGTTCCACAGTCAGGCACTTCCTGCTCAGCCCTAAAGACCGAAACCCGGCTGAAGCGACAGGAGCAGTGTGCTGACGTGGGTGTTTATTAACAGGGTGCCCGGAGGTTCGAGGAGCCATTTAAAGCCCTAGTGCTCCGGTTAAATGTAGCACATGAACAGGACGTCAATGTTGAACACCGAATATTCTAACCTTATAAAATTCAGCAATATATATACAATAATGCTGTGGGGATTTTTTTTTTTTTAACATGCCCGTGATACTCTAAACCTCTACTGACCATATACCATAATGGCAGATTTATTTAATCCGCATTGGCATCACTTTTTAATGTTCCTGACCGTGTTGCCCAGTAGTAACTTTGCAGCAAGCTTATTATATTTACAGTAGAGTGTATCTTTATAGAATATTCACATAAATTTGTCTTACTCAAGCATTTAATCTCAGAATGTAGTCAGCAGTGTCACATGACAACTTATCTCACAATCATTTGAAACAGCCCAGTTTCATAATGGAGTGGAAATTAAGGCTCCGGTTTCCTCAATTAGAAAATTAATTTATTCTTTCATGATTATGGCTCACAGATCAATACATTAATAAGGAAAATATTCATTGTTAATCTGAAGTAACAATATACAGAACCCCAAAACACATTTTTAGATGCATCTTCTCATGTAAATGGCAATTTTAGAGTAAGACAACCGTGAATATAGAAGAAATGGAAACTTATACATGACAAAACATTCAGGTCCCCTGGAGATCTCATGACTTGTTTATATGATGAGCAAAAAGGAGAGATTCCCGACAAGCTTTGGCCCAGTGATTTAAAAGAGTAACAACGAAAGGCTGGAATTGCATCAAGAGGCTGTGCATTTGGAATATCCGGTGGGGTTCATGGACTGCCAACGCCACAGATCCTCACCTACAGGGTGCAGAAACACAACATCAGGCACATTTTACAAAAAAAAAACTTGTTAATTTTCTATGGAAGAGGATCAGATGGTGTTTGGCAGCATGGCGATCCTTACACATTTTTTCCAGGTCAAAAACAGCCTTCCAGGCCAGTTCATTCTCAGCCAGACTAGGGTCAGCGTAGCACGATGCTATGTCTCCCTCTCTACGTGGAGCAACTTTGTATTTGATCTACGGAGAGGATACAATATGCAAAAGCTAAATGAACACCAAAAAAAAGAACATGGTTTAACCTAAAAAGTGTGGACCTCTGTGGATCAGAGAATGAACGCCTTCACAGTAAGTCAAACTCACAATACAATCTCAGACACTGAAGACAATTAACTTTGAGGACAAAAGGCCTCTTCTGTCACTCACTTTTTTCCCCGATGCCTTCTCCATGGCTTTCACCATCTGGAGCACAGAGTAGCCTTGACCTGTTCCTAAGTTGTAAACCTACAGACACAATAATGCACACATGGCAGGACTCCCATAAACCTCTCAATCATACAAATGCATAATGAAACATTAAATTAGTGAAAAGGTTTTTTTTAATTTATTTTTTTAGATACTCGTTTTTGCTCTTTCCTCATGCGTACCTTGCACCCAGAGTTGTCCTTTAGCTTCTTCAGGGCTGCTATGTGTCCTTTTGCCAGATCTACGATGTGAATGTAATCTCTCACACCTAGTATGAAAAAGAAAACCTTGTTTGCATGATTTGTAGCACTAATAAAGACATGCTCTGACAGGCTATGTGTTATTTAGAGCAGCTTGCCAAAAAGAACAAACTCCAATTAACTCTGTAGACGGCAATTTAAGGTCTTCGCCATTACCTGTCCCATCAATTGTGTCATAATCATTCCCAAACACACTGAGGCACTCTCTTCTCCCAATTGCAACCTGTAAGGAAGATAAATTAAGCAAAGCAAACATTACACATTGGAATACAAATTGCTTTCTTTGACCTTGCAGAGTGTTTGGCGGACAGTTCACGTACCTGGGCAACATATGGCAGCAGGTTGTTGGGGATACCCTGAGGGTCCTCTCCTATCTTACCAGAGGAGTGAGCTCCGATTGGGTTGAAATAACGGAGAAGCACTGCATTCCAGTCCTGCTCAAACAAAGTCAATGATGAGACATCATTCATACTATATATATATATATATATACAGCATGTGTATATCTGTGAATGCCTTTTTAACTCCTTATCAGTACCTTCTCAGCTTTACAGTGGTCCTTGATCATCTCTTCAATAAAGTGCTTTGTCTTGCCATAGGGGTTGGTGCAGCCGCCCACAGGGTGTTGCTCATCAATGGGAAGGTGCTGAGGGTCTCCGTACACCGTGGCTGAGCTGCTGAAGACCAAATTATGTACCCTGTGAGCCTGCATCACCTAGGACACATGCAGATGCAACAAGCGGCCGGTTATTTAGCGCGCACACACACACACATACACACATTTTAGCATAAGCCCTGAGTCTGGCAGACATGGAAGGGGTGCAGTGTTAGAATTGACCAACTCTGTATCAAATGAACACACATTGTCATTCTATCAGCAAACAAGGATGAAGATAGTGGAAATAGTGACTTGTTAGGTGGGATGATTAAAAAGAAGAGTGCAGATTTAACATTCAGATCAATGAATTCTCGAAACTGACCTCAAGCAGGTTAATGGAGGCGGTGAGGTTGACTCTGTAGTAGTTTAACGGCTGCTGCACTGACTCCCCAACAGCCTTCAGGCCTGCAAAGTGCATCACCGCACTGAAAGAATGCTGAAAAAAAGATGGATATATAATCATGTGTGATTGGTGTAAACGTATAAATACTTTCTATAACCCAGATTCCAAAAAAAGTTGGAACGCCGAGTAAAACATAAAACACAATGTGATAAAATTGCTAAAAACAATATAAATTTTTTTTTTGAAGTTTTACCTCATGAACTTCGTTGATTTTTCGTTGATGCTTATTCTGAATTTTATGCCAGCAACATATTTTAAACAAGTTGGGAGTGGGGCAAAAAAAAAAAAATCAACATCCCACCGATGAATTGGTAACAAGTGACCGTATCATCATTCGTTCACAAGCATGAATGGGGCGACCTTTATCACTTCATGAAACAGATCATCTGTTGTCATTAACATTTTACACAACGTCTCAACTGGTTTGGAATTGGTGTTGTAACTCATAGTATGCAATAACAGTCTGAGAGCATTATGTCACATGGTCGCTGCTCAATACTAACTGAGGATGTACTGTGGACAGCAAACATTCCTGGTAAAATAAAACAGACACTACTTAAACCTAAGTGTGAGTTCATGTTTCTGTCGGAATTTACTGGGTTTTAATTGATTGTTCCATTCCCCAAGGAAAAGACAAGTCTACCAGCATCTATTCAATGACATCATTTTAGTAAATCAACTGTATTGGCTTGTTTTTTTTTACCTTTTCAAAGAGTTTTTCCAAGCCTTGCTTGTCCAAAAGATCAAGTTCATGAAACTCGATACTGGTGTCCAACAGCTTCTCTATCCTCTGTATGCTCTCCGGATAATCCCCTTCTCCTCCATTCACAACAGGATGTAAAACATACCATATGACGGACATTGCACGAAACAAACATACTTTGAAGAGCCAAATCTATTACAAGTCTGTGTCTCCAGTGAGGGCCCTTACCTCTTACAGCGTTACTGAAGTTATCTACGACAACTGGCTTGTAACCTGCTTCAATGAGCTCCACCACACAGTGACTCCCGATGTAGCCCGCTCCACCTGTGACCAGCACCGTCTCTGCCATTCTCTCACCTGTGAACATAACAACACACAGTACATACAATCAACCCTCCATTCAGAATTACATTGTGGTTGTTTTGTCCTAGTTAGCATGCTGTGATCCCTGAGGTAGAAGCAGCACAACTTGATCTGACCTGAACTAGAACTGCTCTGGAGAAACAGGATATAGCTCTGTCTGAGCCCCTTTTAAAACAACTTAACGGTTTGTTGTCAACTTGACAGATTTGTGCCCTGCCCATATCATTTCCACGTCAGCAAGTTCTAGCCTTCACCTGTTATACAACAGGAGAATTATAATGCCTTCAAGATAGAATATCAGTGACTACTAGCGCACATTGGAATTTGTATTGTTTTTTCCAGTTGCTTGTATTTAGCAACAAGACAGTCAACCAGTCTAAATCCTGAACACTGTCCTAATTTTCCCTTTAGTACTATTTAATTTTGTGTATCTTGAATACATCACAAATTGATTAATAATGGTCTGTTTGTAGCTTAAGCAGATAAAAAAGTTTATTAACCATTTTAAATGCTTTCTTAAAATCACTGTGTTCGAATCTCCACCGCTCTTCACCGGATCCACTCAAGTAAATCTAACCAGGTGAGCAAAGGTACAACTTCTTTGATAAAGTGTCAAAATGAGACTTCGCCGTACTTTATGACTGAAAGTGTCTAAACAAAGACTTACTGGATTTCCCGATTAGAGTTAATTTTCCTTTGCGGCAGAGTCCCTTGGACAGACCGAATGGAGAATGAATGAAGGTTTATCTTAAGTGAAATGCTCCTCTCCTTCAGTCATATCTTCACTTCCTGAAAAACGTGGAAGTGTTGATGATTGGTGCACAACTTCCTGTACGCACTCTTTTAAAATAAAAGTACAACATTCCTAATTTACACCACATGTCATTAAATATATTTTATATACCTAAATGAATTCATCACAAAACGATATGATACCTTTTATGATAATTAAAGCCTATTATCTTGCGCCAATGTTGTCATAATTCCGTTTTAGAATTTTATTTTGAAGTCTGAAAGAAATACACACCAGGCATTATCGCTTTCTTCACGGGTCTCTATCGTAGTACGTGGGCGCCTCACATGCCATGACGTCATACAAAAGTCAACTAAAGCCACTCCTTCGACCGTTCAGACAGAGGGACTACTGTTCTGACATACTTGTTTGTGTGTAATCCCAAATATACACACGGATATTGCCACGTTTCCAGTCCAGCTTAGTTAAACTAACTAGGCCTACAAATATTTGACATAAAACATCATATTAATGAAATTCCAAATTCATCAACCAGGAAATGATAGTACATGACATATTTGTGCATTCAATCAGGCCTATCCAGACAGTTGGCACATGGAGTAGATGTATTTAAGAAATAAGGAAGTCTGATCTTTTTTGTGATGAATGTTACAATAATATTGCTGTCATTTCAAGCAGATAACAACTTCCACCAGCTCTTTGTACTTCACTCTCTTTCTGTCTTGCGCCTCCTCAATCCATCCTCTCATCCCAGTAATATGAGCTGTCTCAGGGCCTCAGAGATCAAAAATGATCAAGGAATGGATGATGTGAGATGGAATTTTCAGAGGCCTCTTCAGCGGTAGCACCCCCTGGTCAGGATGTGTTCGATGGTGCCTAACAGAGGGGGCATGCTGGTGTTACTACTTTGGGACATATTAACAGATTATCTGGGTTGGGGAGGATGTCGTAGACTTGTTACAAGCATTTTGATTGGACAATGTACAGATATGTTGAAATGTGACAAGATAAAACCTGAGGGAAATAAACAAATCAGAAAGCAATAACATAATCACAACATGCCTGTACATCAGTCATTCTATTAATTTGTGAAGCTGCTGTATGAAGGTAAAGCCTAAAAGTGACCAGGTCTATGTATTCTACATACGAATAAAAATCAACAACAACAACAATAATAGTAATAAACTTTATTTGTATAGCATGTGCTAAAAGAGACATAAAGAACATATAAACAAGAATGTAAAATAAACGAAAACTTGATAAAGTAGAGATTCATAAAAACATTGATATCAATAGGAAATAAAAGTAAGCTAAAATAAGGATGAAAATAAAATACAGAATAATTATTACAAATAAAATAACAATTGCATACACAGAATTAATATAATAAAGACAACATTTTAAATGCTGTGCAGCAGTGCAGGAGGGCAAAGCATAAATGAGTTTCATGTGTCCAGAGGGCAATATCTAGTTAAATGCTGAAGTGAGGAGATCATTTCCAAGGTTCCTTTTAAAGATATTGGGTGAGCTGGCTTCCCTGACATCTTTTGGTAGTGTGTTCCATAGTTTTGGGTCATAATGGACAAAAGCTGCATCCCCGATTTTCTTTTGACTGTTTCTGGGAACCTCCGATAAACCAGCAGCAGATGATCTTGAAAGAAGATAGAGAACAAGGGAGTTAGCAATACAGCTTGGTGCTAGCCCACTATAGCTTTGTATACAAGAGGAGGAGGACCTTGAAGTCAATTCTAGATGTAACCGGAAGCTAAAACTGGACTGATGTGCTCTCTTCTCTTGGTTCTGATTAATAGTCGAGGTGCAGGGTTTAAAATAATTTTAAATCTCTTCTTTATTTGTTTTTTTAGGGAGACCTGTAAAAAGTGTGTAACAGTAATCAAGTTGGCTTGAAATAAAGTTTTTCAGCATCTTTTTGATTTATTAATGGTCATACTCTAGCTATGTATTGAAGATGAAAAAGCAATGTTTTTGTCAGCTTGTTAATGTGGGACTTAAAGTTTAGATCTGAATTTAATATAACAACAATACTTGTAACCTCAGATTAAATCCAGGATGTTAAATTCCTCTGTTTACCAAACAGCACTTCTCTCTTGGTTTTTGGGCTAACTAGTAGAATCTCGGTTTTGTCCTCATTTATCTTTAAGAAATGATTGCTACAGCCGTTTATTAATTTCCAAAAGACAGGTGGTAATGTAATCTATGGCTGCAGCATCATTTGGTTCAGCAGAGAAGTTGAAATCATATGGAAACATATTGTGCTTTTGAATAACATCACCAAGTGGCAGAATGCATTGTGAAAATAATAATGGTCCGAGGCAGCTCCCTTGTGCAACCCCACAACGGATGTCATGTTTCTCAGACATGTGAGCTCCATAACCGATGTAAAACATTCTCCCCTTGATATAAGTGTTGAACCCATTTAATAGAGTCAGAAAGACCAACCAACCTTTCAAGATGATGGACAAAGACATCATGATCAATAATATCAAACATTGCACTTAGATCTAAGAGGACCAGATCTTTGCCCTTATTTCCATCAGAATGTAGTCTGAGGTCACCAATTATTTTAGTATGAGCAGTTTCAGTGCTGTGGTGTGTTGTCAAAGGCTGATTGAAAATCCTCCAGGATGTTATTCTGCTCTTGAAAGGAATTAATTTGAATTGAGACTATCTTTTCAAGTATCTTACTGATGAATGGAAGGTTGGCCTATATAGGCCTATAGTTGGTTAGTGCATTACCATAAAGGTTGGGTTTCTTTAGGAAGGGTTTTACAACAGCTGTTTTGAAGACACACACATACACACACACACACACACACACACATAGAAGCCTATATGCCAGTCCAGCTCTGTTCAGAGACATTGGCTCATGAAGAAAGGCAGCAGAATTGGAAGGACAGAAAGATGAGAAAGAGTCGGATTCTTTGGAGATGAAGACAGATGAGAGAAGTTTTTTCGCTTCATACACGGCAAATTCTGTCTCTTTGTTAGAAAGGACTTGGAGCTGATGAAGAAATCTCAAGGGGAATACCAAAATGGCAAAAATAATGCAGCAGGGGAACATGGCATAATGATAACAAATACCAACCCAACCATTTAGAAGAGAACAGAGGAGAGAAGACAGACAGAAACATTTTTAAACTCAGAGGAGGAACAACATGTAACCATTTGACTGTCAGAAAACAGCAGACTAGGACCACTACTTTCTTATTAATGGTTCTGTTTGTAACGAATTTTCATTTTGGGGTTGTGTATCTTCAAATTGTTATGTCAGGGAGACATTTGTTTCTGACTTTGTGTGCTAATGCAGGTCTGCCACATGACTCAGCTTTTCCAATGTGTCTGCTGCACATTTCCGTTGGGTTGCTATCCCAGCACCGTGGGTGGCTGCAGAGAGTGCAACCAACACCTCTGGCCCCCCAGCCCCCTAACGACTGCTCTGCAGGTTGGGTGCAGGACGAGTGTGGATGCTGTGAACAGTGTGCTAATGTAGAAGGCTGCAGTGTGTAACCAGATGGGGCTTAGAAGTTCTACGGCTGCTGTGAGAGGGCCTGGTTTGCCAAAAGGAAAATGCCAAAGTGGGGACACAGGTCTTTCATGTGTGTGTCAGGAAAAGAGCCCATTACTGTTTTCCAGATGAGAGCGGCTGCCAGCCGCTGTTAGAGGAGGACACTGCACCTCTGGTCAGTGCACTCTTTTATTCCACCTGTTCCACCACCAATATATTTATAGTACTCTGGTTATCTCTCCACGAACAAACAATTAATGCCATTTGATCAATAACAGAGAGAGTTTCACAATGCCAGGAAAAACTCCCTTTAAAACCCTTTCTTCGTGTTCCGTGAAAAAGCAAGAAGAAACCTGGAGGTGAGCTTAAGTCAGTGCGGGATCCCCCACCAGGATGGTTGAGCATGAAACATTTGTACTGTATTTTTAGCATATATTAATCATACAGGCAGATTTACTTAACATTAATAAAGTATGATTTATATATGCATCGAAACGTCCATATTATCTGTCCAGGAGAGTTTATTAGGATTTCAATGCAAGGATCTCGTTGTTTTGAGGTGTCCTAGTATTGAACCTTGGGGTACTCCTTCTCCTTTTCTTCTTCCATTAAGGCCATAGAAACCTATCCAACTACATCAGGAATGACATTGTGTTTGGCTGTGAGGTTTCAGCCCACCCTCTTCCAAAGCTGAGCCGGAGAAAGATGGGAGGCGTTCAAGCAGCACTTGAACATCATCAAATAAAAGATTAAACTTTAATCCAGGTGGGGGAGTTTTTTATATTCCAAAAGCTGAGGTGAGAATCAGACACGGTAATTCATGATATTATCAAAATGTGCTGGCCAATACTGCAGTAGTATCACAATGCAAAGTATTATGTGATGGATGAATAAATGTAAATACGATTGCTAAAAAAACACAAATTAATTTGATATTTAATCACTCACCAACACAACAGATCACAACAGAGATGAAACAGTGCTGCTAATAATTTTAAAGAAAAGGAGTCAGTATTGGTGATAACTTATCATCATTAAAGAGAAATAATTTATCATTCTAAGTTTTCATACCACTCATACAAATGTCTTAACTTGTAGCAATTTTATATCATCCGCTTAGGTTTACGACAAGCACTCTTGCATTTCCCACAATTCTTTGGGGGAAATATCTGCATCGGCATAGCTCACAGTGTTGAGGGAAGAGCCCGAGCATCATACTGCAGCCTTTTCACTCCACTTAACCCTGAATTTGATTTTTGTGTTAAAGCAGCAGAAAACTCGTGTATTTTTTTTTTCTTTGTTTCAAAAAAAGATGCTGCATGTTTTGACATGAAAAACCTCGTATCCGCTCTCCAACGGCGGAAGGCCATGCTGAGGAGGAGCACTAATTTGGAAGAAGACAGAGATGGGCTGCTGGCATCTGGAGGCAATTTATACGACCAGAGAACAAGGAGGCCTATGGAAGATATATCTTTAAACTAACATAAAGATCATCGATATATTTTAAATCAAATGACATGATATGTATCAAGCTATCTCTGGATTTTAATCAAACATCACATCTTTTACTTACCCTCTTTAAATACCATTGCACACAAAATAAATTGTGTGTTTTAATTGCTGTGTAGAGTCTGCTAATTGGGTGATTAAAATGAAACTGAAAAACAACAATAACCCCCTTGAAATTGGTATATTCCTCTTAAGGAAGATTTGGATGCTGTTTAAAATATCAACATGGATGCCATATCACAACTATAAAGCCAAAACAGCAATAAGGGAAACTTATCGTCAAAACATTTAATTTGACATAACTGATAGAAATTTCAATTAAGCACAGATACAAGTCACCCTTGGAGTAAAGCTTCTATCACGACCTCCCGCCTTCACCACTCCACCCAGAAAATATAGAGTACAGTAAGATTTGTTCACTCAGAAAAAAAAGAGTGATGGAAGGAGCGAGAGAGGGTGTGACCATCCGCAGGGACTCCGTCTGATTCTCTTCATCTCTCTCCACCTGAGTGCCAGTTAATCCTCCCCTCATCCCCCGACTCCCAGCTGGACCAGCTCCTTGTGAAAGGCAAGCTGCATTAACAGCAAGGAACTATCCCCCACTGTCTGTTAGTCAAAGCTGATTGGAGATTACAGGCCTGTGGTGAAAACACAGCCCTCCATCTCATCTCAAATCACTTTCCACCCCTTTTTTTTCCTCCTTTATCTCTTCATTTCTTTATCTTCCTAATCCTAAATCTCTTCCTTTTCAATGTCATCAACTTTTGCCTGCCACTGCATTTTTCAGCCTTTGACAGCTGAATGACAAGAAAGATGAAGAGGGGGAAGAGAGAGGAAGAAGAAAAAAAAAGAAGAAAATCTTCTCCTCCTGACTGGAGCCAGAATGATGTCATGGGGGCATTTGTCCTCCTGGTGTGGAGGCTTCCCTTCCCCTGCTAATTACCTTGTACAAACTCGAATCTGATATGGCGGATATGAGGCCCAAATACAATTATTGTGGGCTAACAAAGAGATATTGAGATTCAGGGAATGAGGGAGAGACTGCAAGTGAGATAGAAGGAAAGACACACGCACAGCCATGCATGCACACACGCTTGCATACCCACCCACACAAACTCAACCACTTGTCCTTCCCCTCCATTCCCTCAGATAGGCTAATTTTATTACTGGGGTAATTATCCTCATTAGTGCCAGCAGCTGTAGAGAGCCCATTACTTGTTGTTCAAACTCCATCCCAAACCTTTCTGTCTTCACATCCCTCTTTTATTCCATAGATCTCATTTGGAGACCTTCGCATGCTAAATGGAGGCTGTTGTAAAAATAGAGCCCCATCAAATGTCTAACAAGCCAGAGTTGTGCCTGGTTTCTAACTCAGTAGAGTCCATTTTGTAGATGAGGGCTACTACCTCACAGCTCCACTGAAGGCTACATTAAAGCACTGAACCTTGCCCAAAATTTGGAAAATAATTAGAAAATGGCTCAAATGGACAAAATTTGGGGTTATAGAACTCTTCGCGATCTTCTGTAATTGGACAAGGTTTTGCTAACAACAGAAAAGTTGCTATTTTGATGAAAATTGCCAGTAATAGTTTTTCTCCCATCTGTCATTTTGCTACTTCCAGGTTCCAGGATAGAACAACTGAACACTAGATGGCACTGGTTAGTCAAAGAAGAGCACTGTGCTTTTATTTTGACAGCTAGACCTTTAAAAAAAACTGCTCTCTCCCCTCATCTGTCTCATGTTATTTACATCCCAGCCATTCTTCACCAAAGAAAATGAGTTGTCATAGTTCTCCCTCCTCGGATGCAATGACAGTCTCCCTTTGGGATGGCTATGAAGAAGTGAGAATAATAGTGCTTGTAAAACTAAAGGTGTTGCCTGTTTATTTGTTTAATGTTTATATGAAATGATCCCCTTCTTTCTTTTTAACATTGTGCACTGCCTGCATCTTTACACACAAATGATAAAAGCGGGAGCTGAGGCAGGCAGCTTTACGCACAGCATCCCCACCGCTCTCTGAGATTGCCTTTGTTTTATTGCCAGGGTCTGATGCGGACAGTAGGTAACCTGTATACTGCTAAGTCTCACATCAGGCGCTAAATGTCATGCATAGTCTGTTTTTATTGGCTGATATAGCCGGTTGTGCCCTTCTCCTTTTCCTGGAAGCCATTGTTAAAGAGCTGGTTGTTAATGCTGCTGACCAGATGGGCTCCTTAACCCCGCAGCTCTGACTGAGGGTGTTTACCATGCACTGGGCTGTGGATAACAGGTGAGACTGCTGCTGGCTTGTCCACCAATCAGAGAGCAGCAGATGTCTGGCCTCTGCCTGTAAACCTTTATTTGGCATTTGGGGCAGTGGGTTGATAATAAGACTTAATCAAAGTGAATTCTGGTGGATGTTTTTTTTTTTTTACACAGGGCTGATATTTGAAATGGTCGTGCAAGACCACTGCTATCCCTGAGACCCTTATACTGAATATTATTGTAGGTAAGAAACTTTCATTAAGTAAAGTTTAATCATCTTTTCCTCGGAGGACAAGCTGTGCAGCTAATTAATTTTTCCCTCAGACAGTTCAGACATCTTTTCCAGAGACGTTCCCTTGTCCCTTGAGTGACAAAATGTTTCCACTGCTACCGAGGCAAACATAGAACATTCCTTTCTTTTTTCAATACAGCTCATCTTAAATTACTGCAACTTTAATGGCAGCAGCAGAGGTGTGGCCAGGTTTTAAAGCTTTGAATCAATCTGCCTTAATGGATGACCAAGACTCCAGCACGCATGTATGGATTAGTTTGACTGGAGCACCTGTCCCTGTTCTGTCAACAGCAGATCAGGTTACTGGCTACACATTCACCTGGCTGACACAACTTCCTGTGATTGGCAATACGCTGGCCTTTGTCCACTGCTGCCCTCACAATGTTGATGTTTCATGTTGAATTATTGACAGGGGATTTTAAAATTCTTTGGATATATGTGTAAAGTATGTGTGTAAGTATAAACACCGGATAAAGTTCTAATTGTATAAGAAAGAAATCCAATACAGCAACACATATTTTCACAAATAATTCCAACATCAAGGCCTCTCATGAAGATTATGGATTAAGCTGCCACAGCGGCCCAATGAGGCGAGGCTGCCCTCAACATCCTTCCAAGATGATAAAACCTAGTCAAGAATGGGAAGAATTCTCTCTCTGATCTTTACTCCTGAGTATTTAGATTTTAAAAAATGCATAATTTAGTAAGTATAAGCCACTTCCCTCTGATTTCCAGTTGCATATTGTTTATTATGCATATCTGGAGTCTTCGTTTAAACGAGAACTGGGAAATTAGAGCAGCCGACAGGATCTCAAGCATATCTCCTTCACACTAGACAAGTTTTCATTCTCCTAATCAGGGCGGATATCTCTCCTGAGTTTCTCTGAGCACAATATGGGGGAAATCCCCTCAGATTCATGGTAGTTTAATTCTGAATTTAAAATGAGGAGGCTGATCATTTCCAAGCATCCAGCCACCTCCATTGTACGATAATGTGTAACCATTAACTGATGCTCAAACAAACGTCACTTAGCCTGTGCCTCCTAGAGGTAAACCTCTAATGCAAGGCTCTGTTTGAGGAATTAGGATCATTCATATTTCATCCAGTATTAAACTCATTTGATATGGCCTTATACTCCCAGTGCTTCCTTGCTGCATATCTGTCTTCACTGTTCTCCATTATCACTGATGATGATACGATTAGTTAGCAGCCATTATGCTAACCACAAAGCTGGATGGATGATGGATGAGGTAAGTGATAGACTCAGGCGATCGGTTGGGGGGCCGACGTCCTCTATCTTGTGATCCATGAAAACCCCCTCTTTGCCTGCTTCCAATACCCAGATCCACCCCAGTTACCCCCCACCAGCTGCCTCTGACCCCTCGTCATAGTCCTGCCTCTGCTTGCCATGTGCTGGGAGTCAAAGGGTTCCCACCTATCGCTCATCAGAATGGAACCCCACCATCTCCTGCCCCGCACACTATCAATCGCTCGGCAGACAGAGATGGATTGGGACGTCCACGACCCTGTACCTTTCAGGGAGGCCCCTGCCCCTCCAAAGGGCCGCTGTCACTGACACATAATAGAGGTGATTCTGGGAGGAGTGAGCAGGTCAAGTCTGCCACACTTGGAAGGAAGTTATCACAATGCAATGGAGGGAAATTCTTTTCTCTGGAACAACAGCCACAATGTCTAACAGCATGTCTACCAGCCGGATGTGCGGTAGAGAAAGGTTTTAATTTAAATCTATCTAAATCAAATTCATTCTTATGAGGCGAAACTGGTTCATCTTATGGGGAAAATGAATGTGTTGTTTTCTGCTACTCATCAAACGTTCATACAGGTCATTTACCGCAAAAAAATAGAATTGTATACTTATATAGAAAATAGGACATTTACGGCCTTTATAGCCATTTGTGGTCTATGGAAAGTAGAGCTGCAGCTAAGTAGTGTCCAATAATCAAATTTTTCGCTAACCCAAGATGATATTTCTTTGTAAGTAGTTTCAACTTAAGATACATGCATTAATTAGATTATTTATTATTTTATTTAAACATTGCCTAGGTGGGTAACCAGGATGATGGATAATGGAACCATGGATAATGCCTTGTTTTAATTATTATAAAAAAAATGTTTAATTTCAAGGAAATTGCTTACGCTAGCTGGCATCATGCTAAGTTAACAAAGGTGGAAGTTATGAGGGTGATGCCTTTAAATATGTATTGTGTTAGTTACATTAGTAAGGTGCATTTGAGAAACCTGGTTTGAAAAGATACAACAAATGATGTCATAATATTATAATTAACATAGTGAACCCTAGTGATCTGGTTAAACCAAGACATAGAGCAAAAAAGAAAAAGAAAAAAAAAGTTAAGTATGGAGCCACATAATGTGAAAGTATATCTGCCATTTAAACCCAGATCCATGCATACTGGTCTCCACGTTTGGTCTCCTGTCTGCTTGCCCTCTGCTTTGCCCCTCTCCACTCTCAAAATCATACAGTCTTGACATTCTGCCTCACATCATCATGTGTATTTGAGGAGTTGTGGTCTAGTGCTTCCTGACTGATTGCATCATTCACATGAGCGTTGACAACAAATATCATTCAGACACATGAAAGTCTCCACAATGTCATAACACGATGATTGGGAGTGGAAGATCTTATTCTGTATTCACTGCCAAGGACTCAAGGAGGATCCTTCACATGTAGATGTGTCCTTCTGGAAGTGCCTCCGCTATACAATTTCCATTTAGATAAGGTGTATACACAAATAAAGAAAGGACATTGGGTTCTTCATCTGATTAACTAATCATAGTCTTTGTAATTCCACTCGGAGACCTGGAAGGGCAGTCCTGGGCTGTGCATTCTGATTAGCCTATGCATGATTGCTGCTGCTGTGGCACAAATCAGTTCAAGTAACTAAACTCCATATACTACAGTGGCTGTGATTAAACAGGCGATTAAGACATAGAGGGTTTCTGTCTGTTTAATCCCTTTTCCCATTGTCTAAATAGATAGCTACAGCGTAGTCCCTGATCAACAATAACTGAACACCACAAGAATTGGAGTGAGAGGCGATTAGGGCCTTTAAAGCTCCCTGGAGTGTAGATGCAGGTTGTTTGTGATTAGCTCGAATTTAAACAGACATTCTGTTCTTATTGCCTCTAGCTGGAGCAGAGAATTCATTATCTGATGCTTATGCCGAGAGGGGAGAGACACAAACAGCCTCAGGACAGATGTAATATCTTTGAGAATGGAACAATCCACATTTGTGGCACAAACATGCCACGCTCCCGTTCACCGCATGTTGACAAACCAAACAAAACACTCACAACTCAAGCCTCGAAGTGCTTTAACCCCTCTTCCCACTTCTCCGATAGCCCTCTTCATGCTGTGTAGTAGTGTCTGCGTTTCATCTGAAGGCTGTATAAAAACTCTACAGCTCTTCTCCATGACTGATCTCTTTTGATAGAGCTCATTATGCAAACTGCTCCCAACTCCCACTGCATAATTAGTGCTTAATTAATTTGAGTGAAATCTTTCATCTGTCTGTGTCCGGCCAGCTCCTTCCTTCCATTTACAACATGATATTAATTTCAGAGGGGGGAATGGTAGTGCAGCTGATGAAAAGGCTGATATAATTAATCAAGCACTGTATCTTTTTCCTTCATTTTTTGCAGGAATAATAAGTGTGATGAGCAGAGTCTGATTAACCCTATTATGCTCCCTAATTAGGGTGATCATTTAAAAATCAAGGAAGCAGCGCAATTACAAGAGAATGCAAATTATGCCATCTAATGAAGAGTGTGCAAATTCTGGGAATTCTTAATTTAGAAAATGTGGCATTTCAACATCAAAGGTCAACAAAATGTTTCCCTCTTAATGCACATATGCTAAGGATGTCTTGAGCCCCAAACTGTGAGCAAAATGTGAGCAGGATGACGTGAAGATGAAGACATGCATTTTTCAAAAATAAGAGAGTCACAAGCGAAGATGAGTCTAAAGTTAAGTCTTGGTATTTAACAAATAAATGGATTTTCGGGGAAATATACTTGTTTGCCTTCTTAAGGAGAGTTAGAGGCGAAATATGAATATGAATATGTAGCTGGAGCCAGCAGCCAGATAGCTTAGCTTAGCATACAGACTGGATGCAGAGGGAAACAGTTAGCCTGGCTCTGTCTTAAGTTAACAGAATTTTCTTAACACTAAAAGTCACTGATCAAGCCATCACATTTACTTTAGTTCATCAGACCAAACACAAAAGTGTAATAACGACATGTTGTGGTGTTATTCGTCGTTATGTGTCAAACTAGGCCTTTCATTTCTTCACTGGGTGAAGTGACTTCCTGGGGTCTCTCACTGTAAAACCTGAGCTTTAGAGGAGCCAGTAAAGGTATGTTTTTGTTTGGACACAGAAGCTTGTTCCCAGTCTGTGTTCCTATGCTAAGTTAAGCTGCCACACAGACACGAAAGTGGAGGCAATTTTCTTCATAACTCTAGGCAATAAATCAAATAAATATATTTCACTGACAGGATAAATGATGCGCTAGTGTTTTTTTAAAAATTAAAAACAAAGCGTATTAGATTATAAAACGAACACCATTGTGTCAAAACAAACTCGTTTGAGAGTAAGAATAACTGTGAATGCTCATTATGTTGGTTCTCAACACCAAGGCACTTAGATCAAAAGGACACATCTTTTTATTTCCCAGCATCCCTGTGTGTTTTATACAGGCTGAGGCAGCTGCCGCTGTAAGCTCAAGGACACGCGTTCAGTACCATGGACAGCTACCAGACTTCTCCGGAGCGATGACTTCCACAGACATCCATGCTATTGTTTAAAGTGCGTATTAATTCAAGAAACGGGGCAGTTATGTAGTTAACAGAGATTTCTACATGCGTCTAATGCATGGAGAAATGAGATAAGCTGACCGATAGCTTAAGATGATGAGAAAGGTGATCAATGTGAAGCTCCTTGTGTCAATAGAGAAAGTATATGGACCATTAGGTCTGTCAGTCCATCTGTCATGCTCTTAGATGATACAGCTGCTGTCTACACTTTCATCAAGATAATGGGGACCTCATATATGGAGTCTATGAGCAATAGCCCTGATTTCATTTTTCTGACATGGAGTCATTATCAGAATCATTACGGTCTTCAGTCAGCCAGTGAGCAACAGAGAGTGGACCTTTTCTGTTTTCGTCTTGCGTGAGAAATGTTGACTGCAAAGAAAGATCCTTTATATGGCGGCTTCTCATGCTACAGTGTGCGTGTCTCCTCCACTTCTTTCTGTCTGTCAGATGTGTGCATGTGTGTGTCCACATGAACGTACCTCAATTTGCTCCTCTTCAGCCCCACAGTGCAGCTGTGCCTCAGAGGACTCTTGTGAAGTAATTGAATGAGCCGGAGCAGGGGAAAACCTGTGGCAGTGAATGTGGTGCCCGCTGGCCTTATTATCTGTAATACGGCAACCGCTCTGCCTGCACTTTCTCATCCACTCATGAATACAGAAATGAATGTGGTGGAAGAGGCAGAGGGGAGAAACAGGCCAGAGCTGTTTTTAATCAGCTCCCAGATAGAACAATCACTTTATCCACCTCCACAGCTCAGAGGTGAATTAGTGTTTAACATTCCAGGGCATGCTTTCTTACCGGGGACACCACCCCAAATAACCAATGGACTGTGCAGATTATTGAGAGACACTCTGATGTTTTTGATGAGTAAATTAGAGCTTAATGCACCCCTGAGACTCCAGCAAGTGATATTCCTGATATGCAGGAAGACGTCATTTTAATAAGAGGCTCTTTACAAGGAAAAGAAAAGCTGGTATTGTCCATTTGAAGCCTTTCATATGTCTGTGCTCACAGAATTTTTAAATGTTGATAATGCATTTTTTATATATATATATATATATATATATATATATATATATATATATATATATATATATATATATATACATATATATTTCTTTTACATATGATTAAAAATAGGCATACACAACAGGAGCAGCTTGTGATTTGTATAATGCAAAACAATTTTGTTGGCCAGCCTCACAGAACCTTTTCAGAAATGACATAATAGCCCAGATGCATCGGTCCTCGTCCTCATAGAGTCATCAGCATCACCGTCAAAAGTACAGATGACATCAGGGGCATTCCGAGTCAACACTATGGTCCATTAGTCTTAAAATCAGTCCTACACCACTTTACAGGGCTTTTCAACCCGGTCTCCTGGGCATCCTTCTAAAGTACAAAGTCTAGAGAGCGACCTCTGTGTTGCTCTCATGACCAAACAAGCAATTTTCCCATTGATCTTCTGGATACTACAGTCTGACGGGGTTTTTTCAACAAACTTACTGCAAATCTTTCACTATTGTTGCTCTCTACAAGAACTGACCAACCGCTGTATCATAGTGATTCCCCTGAGATTGCCTACAAATGGTTTTCCAGGTCTTTTCGTGTCATTGGGAATCAATAGTGCACAACCCAAACGGTAGCACACGACTGACTTTGGGAAAATTAATATTTTCTCATGGCAGAGAACACTGTTTCCATTGTTGTCGCTCTGAAAACACATGAAAAAAAGCTGAGACTTCCTGTCTCTATTGTATCTTGACTCAAGATCCAAAAACTTCTTCTTCTTCTTCGTCTTCAGGATAGATTTTGTAACTGAACTGAAACTTTTCTTCTCTTTGGAAACAACAGGAAAATGTGTTCCATTATTAAGGTCCAATGAATAAATTTATGGCAAACAACAGTTGTCCTAAAATAGCTGGTCAACAAACAGCACTAAGTATAGAGGAAAAGGCACTTGTTTTCAGGCCAAGCAGTGAGTTGTCCTGTAGAAACCACAGACAAAAACAGCTGACATATTATAGTATTCTTTTCTTTTTTTACAAGAAAGCACTCAGACAGCGTCCATGAAGGTTTGAGCCTCATAATATGACTCACTGACTATGGAAACATGTCCCTCGACTTAAGAATCACATTGGTATCATTATTAGTTTGATAGCCATTCAAGAAAAATTATATTTCACTAATGGCGGTTTTCTTCAGGATCTAGATCAGTAACTTTTGGTGATATGGTCAAATTTGACACCAAACTGAATCAGAACAGTTTCAGCTACAATTAGATCTGAGTTCAAGTCTGTTTGGTTATTATGTGTTATCTCACATTAGTGAATTTTCCATGAGCCATACAAATTTAAATATTCTGGATTACCAGATCTGGAATATTACTTGGATCCAGATCATACGTGTGGTTGATCTTATGATGGTGTCAACCTGTAGTTTTTGTCCAAGTACTGTACATTATCAGTTAGAAGCAAAAATCTTTGCTCCTATCCTGCAATGGTAAAGAATCCTTTAACCATTGGGATCCAGAAAATGATCCGGATCACGACCAAAATCTGATGGATTGCTCCAAGAGATTGCATCAAAATCCGTTCATAAGATTTGGAGTAATCTTGCTGACAGACAGACAGATAGACAGACATAAAAAAAAAACTATAAACTCCATGGCAGAGGTCATTATAGAACAGAGAAAAGCAAAGAAACGTGAGTATATGCATATTAATCCAGAAATAGGAGTATATACTCTAACAAGCAGGTAGATTAATGAACAAAACTACACATTTAATAATGATAGAGGAGAACTGAGATTATCTCTGTAGAGACAGTTTAAATTAGTTTTGGACCAGCTCATATAGAACTATATTTAAAAACCAATCACTTCATTAAACTCTGGCACTTTTGTTCTACTGTGTCATTGTTCTCTTGTTGGTGCCTGCCTGCTCTCAGTTTGGAGGACAAAGGCTAAAGCCGAGGGTGTGCTGTGTCCACAACCAGCCTGATTAGATCTGGGTCCCTCGCTGGCTCTCTCCATGGTGCTGAAAGAGCCCTCTATCAGATTACAACCAGTCAGAATAGGACCTCGGCTAATCCATTACAATAATTGATTGACAATGCATTTAAGGTGGCCATGTAGTGAGCACCAATTACAGTCATGTCCTATTGCACTTTCAAATTGGCTTGGGATGGCAAAGCACATGGAGCCAATCATTCATCTGGGAAATCCAGGAGGTTTTTCTACATCTGTGGTGAGAATAAGGATAATCGAATCTTTGTAAAACGACCAAACTGCTCCACAGCTCCCCGTAACTCAGTTAATGTTTGACAGAAACTGTGGGAGATGCCTGCAAGGAATGCTTCGGATACTGCGAGTGAAATGTCTCTGCCTGCTCTCTGCATTAATTCTTCTTCCTGCAGGTGGTGCAGTGAAGTAACAGCTGGGCTACAAACGCACCAGTCCTCAACTCAAACTTCTGGTTATATAGTTCATCATCAGGCCTTCAACAGTTTGGGGATCATGTTAAAGTGAATATTAGCATAAAGCTGGACAAATACAATAAACATGAATCAACATCTCATAAATCATTTTGAAACGCTAGTTATTTTACTTTTATCACATAATCTCTGTAATTACACTGGCAGCACAGCCTATAGGCAAGAGGAAGAGGAGAGCGACATTTAAAATCCTTTAGCATGCGATAAGGCTCAGAAGGGTGTAGCCGAGCCCTGCTGCAGCTGTATGTTAATCAGGCGCCAATGCTTCCCGTCCGCCAGGGCCGCACGCGCCACTGATCAAACACGCGCATGCGTCGGTTAGCCAGGACCAGCACACCGGCCCACGCGCCCCACAGAAATTACCACGGGGAAAGAGGAACTCGTTAAAATGCCATCAAAGCTTGTTCTCCCAACAAACCACGACTAATAGATGCAGGCTGAAAGAACAACAGAGGCGAGGAGACAAACACAGACAGCATGCACTAAACTAAAAGTTTTAGGACGGCATATAATTACAGTAGTCGAGTAAAATCCGGGATAAGATTAAAAAAAAGTGACATTGGTTCAGTGACGAACACAGTTTGAAACCAGAAAAAGTATGATTTTGATCCAACACTTCAAAATCAAACTTTGAAACGTCGAAAAGTTTGTTTTTATCTCTATCTTTAGAATAAATTAAAACTATATCTTCTTTTTTTTTTTTTTTAAATAGAAAATCTGTCATTTAACCTAAATAACGGTGTCCTCTCTCCGGCAGGTGAGAAGGCACGAGACACAGAGGCCCATTGAAAGGAAGCCGCAGGCCTGTGGTTCAGCTCCGATTGTGTAATTATTTGACTTGGTCATACTGCAGCTTTATGCAAATGAGGGGAACAATGTACGACGATGGAGATTAATTCCTCCCTGGTCTGCAGACTGAAAGGAGAAAGAATGCACACTCTGCCAAGTGGCGCACTGCAGCCTACATTTATCCATTAAAATAAGAGACAAAACAATATATGAGGTGTGCGCAGAAAACACAGGGGAGCTGGTAAAGAAAATAGGCCATATATGTGTTGTAAAAAGTTGACTTTATTTGCCAGACGGGGTCCTGCAGAATTAGACCGTTCAATTAAAACTAAGTTTTGTTGAAAGATATTATTAAGGTATCTTATAACGAATCATATAACATCTTTACTTGTTTAAATCCATTTCATTTCATCTAAAATCTGAAACTTTATACAGCAGAATGCGCCAATCAGTCAACAATAAACACCATGAGAACTGCACATATTTTTACAAGCGACAGTTCAGTTCCAGCAACAAGAACAGCTTCATTTGAGCTTTGGATATCTGCACAGCATTTTCAAACACAAACCTCGGCTGCGGCCTTCTTTGTCTGGTGCACTGATTCCGCCCAGCACGAGTCTATCTGTGGGCCAGATTGGCCGTGAGTCCCGTTTCACAGTTAAGAGGTCAATTTGCCTTTCAAACGAAAAAAAAAAGAAAAAGAAAAAAAAAAGACAGGGATATCCAAGCACGGGCAGACGTGGCTATTGTGCGCAAAGACCAGAGGGCCTTCTTATTACTTATGTATGCAGCGAGATGTCTGATTTATATGTGGAGTTAAACTACCGAGACAGACACGTGCCCTAAAATAAAGAAGCACTCCCTCTATAGTGTTTATTTAAGACATAATAAAATAAAGGCCCATAAAAACTGTCGTACTTTGTTTGCTGGAACGCTCGTGTCATGCGCGTAAAGGTCGTGCGTAAAAAAATAAATAAATGGAAAAATAAGATTGACAAAATAAACAACTATAGCCTAAACCATATAGGGTAGAAAAAAATAATTAGAAGCAATTATATTACAGCCGTGCCTGTTGGGTGAATTCCTACTTTACGCAACATCACAGCAGAAATGTAATGAATGAGAGCTTTTGGTTTGTATTTAAACAATCTTGTCTCATCCCTGTCTTAATTCTAAACTGTGAGGATTGTGGCACTGACGGACATTTCCTTTTGGCAGCTCCGGGACCCCCAGAGGAGAGCCACAAAGCAGTGGCACGTGTGCAGTTGTATAGGGGCCCATCAGACCGTAAAAATAGGAGGGTCCCGACGTGTGCCTCTGCTGGGGAGGGGCTGAGTGCACACATTAATGTAATAAACCGCCAGTACATCTGCTAAGCTATCTGCACATCCTCCAACGAAATCCACCAAACTCAGGCTCAAAGCCCTCCCATAATCAAATCCACTGGGATGCTGGTTTCATCCGATTGGTCGGGGATGCTGCAACAGGGGGGGCGAGAACAATAGCACCATTCCGGCATAAAAGAGTGGAGCTATGCCTTAGAGACGAAAACATTTCAGCAACAGAAGGATCGATATACTGGGGAGATAAAGTCCCATAAGCTTAGTGTTGCCATATTTTTAACAAACCTGGATACTCGAGACTTCATCCACCTCCCTGAAGTGCCTTTCCGCTGTTACTCGCCAAGATGCCCAAAGGATTCCTGGTAAAAAGAAACAAGAAATCTGCACATGTTTCCTACAGGACACGGTCAGACGAAGATGACCTCCAGGAGCCACCCAACCCCGCTGCCTTGCCGTTCCAGGCGGACCCCTCCCCGCCTATGTCCGTGGCGTCCAGTCCGGACCGCACCGCAGCATCCCCGGATTTCACAGCGGCTGAGGCGCCAGTGCCCAGACTAGAGAAGCCGGCACAGTTCGGCAACCCAGAGGCGGTGTGCCAAGCCCTCTACAGCCCCACCCGGCCCATCAGTAAGGAGCACGACAGGGGATATTTTGAGAGAAGTTTCAATCTAGGCTCGCCTATTTCTGCTGAGTCATTCCCAACACCTGCCTCCCTCTCCGGCCTGGATCATCTCATGTACGCCCCAGTCGACCTTAAAATCGGCACCAGCAACAGCAGCCGCAGCGGCATCACCAGCAGCCTCCCGGCACCAAGTAACCGGGTCGTTACCAAAAGACCCGCAGCTGACGGCGCAGAGCGCAAATCTAAACCCGCCTCCAAGAAACCCAAAGCCATTAGAAAACTCAACTTTGAAGATGAGGTGACGACGTCTCCCGTGCTTGGTCTCAAAATCAAAGAGGGGCCGGTGGAGATGAAGCCGAGGGCGCAATCCTCCGGAGGAAACAAGCCTTTAGGGGAGTTTGTGTGTCAGCTGTGCAAGGAGGCATATGCGGATCCATTCTCTCTGGCCCAGCACAAGTGCTCCCGCATCGTCAGGGTCGAGTACCGGTGTCCCGAGTGCGATAAGATGTTCAGCTGCCCCGCCAATCTCGCCTCTCACCGCCGCTGGCACAAACCCCGGGGCACCGGCGTATCCGCGATGTCACCCATACAGGGCATCAAACCCGAGATGGCAAAAATACCACCACTAGGAGTCAAATCAGTCTCCGACGAAGCCAAAGACATGAGTGACAGAGACACCCCAAGTCCAGGTCTGTCCGAGTCGGGCTCTGAAGATGGTTCATATGACTGCCAGTTCTGCGGGAAGAGGTTTAAGCGACAGGCATACCTAAGAAAACACATCATGGGACACCAAGCCCTGCAAAAAAAGGCGGATGAGCACGGGTTCCAAACCAGCGACCGTGCGCCAGAGCAGGTTTCTGTCTCCTCCTCCTCCTCCTCATCATCATCATCCTCAGAGGAAGCCTCAAACCAAAGCCCTCTCAATCTGAGCCCGGTGGACTGCCTGCTGTGCCCGGTGTGTGGGGAGAGCTTCACCAGCAGGGCCGGTCAGGAGAGACACCTCCGCCTCATGCACTCCTCCCAGATTTACCCGTGCAAATACTGCCCCGCCACTCTCTACAGCTCACCAGGGCTCACCAGGCACATAAACAAGTGCCACCCCTCGGAGAACAGGCAGGTCATCCTGCTCCAAATGCCGGTGCGTCCTGCCTGCTAGAGACTAAACTCGTGCCTTTCAAGGAGGAGAATAAAAAGAGAGAAACAAGAAAGTGGCTTCGGTGTTTTAAAAAAAAAAAAGAAGTTTGTGATGCTCACTGCCATAACTTTAGGCCAATGAAAGGCAGAGCGGTTTAATGTCTAAGTGGTGTTTAATGAGGTGTCTATTCCATGCCAATCAGTGATTGTTGACTGCTTCTCTCTATATTTTAACGACATATTTTGAGATTTCATTTCTCAAATTAGTTTATCAAAAAAAAAAAGGAATACAAAGCGTTAGTTTGACTGTTAAAGGGTATTTTTCTAGGACAGCACATGAGTTCAATGATAGCTTCTAGACCTAAGAAATGTCTTAAGATTCTCAGAAATCCTTTTCCCCATCAAAGCCTTCTTAATTCACCGACCGTGATTGCTCCATGACTGCAGCTTTACGCTAGTTTGTGAACTTATTAACTTTGTATCGGTGGGAAAAAAAAGAGTGACTTAAGCATTCCCTGTTTAGTAGAGCCACAAATGCCTTTAGTAGCTATACAAATAGTGCGACATAGTCTACATCCAAATCCTGCTGTATAACTGCCTTAAAATGTCAACATGGACTGTTTTAATTTTGAATGCTGGCACATATTTTATTATTATTATTATTATTATTGAAGATTGTTGCAATATTTTCCATCATATGCTTATTTATTTATTTATTCTAATTATTTTATGTAACTTATTGTTGTGTTTGTTGTGATTTTTTTTCTTGTGAATCGGTCTGGCAGTTTACATGTCGTATAGCCAAATGTTTTTTTTTTGTTTTTGTTTTTTTTTCGTTTTATTGTTGTTGCTTTCTTTGTCAAATTTACAAGATGAGTTGTGATATTTGTCGTGGGTCGGGTTTTAATCTTCAATCTCCACAGCTCTTGTAAAAAAGAAGAAAAAAAACGTAAAGCTCTTACCTTAGATGCAATCTTTTTTAAGGACAAGTTATTTTTCTTAAATGTTGGCTTTTATAGCGCTTTGATTGTATGTGTATATCGTTGTTGTCTATCGAAATAAAAATATTTTCAAAAGGACTTCTCCAGGTGGTTTCACTTTTTCCAGACAGAGTGATAAAAAGCACACGGAGTTAGTGAACTTTATTTCTCAACGACTAAATTACCACTTTTTTTCTAGAGGAGGTATTTTTTTTCCTGAGAATGAGTTTAATGACCTCATTTAAGTTCTGAAATAAGTTGCTCCTTGTCTTTACATAATTTGTGCCATTTTTTCTCTTTAGAAGAGTCTTAAAGTGATAGAAATTAATTTCACTAATACGATATGCATTTTGTTAACACATATAATCATGTAAAAAGGACATGGAAATTAATAAATATGGACAAAGACCTTTGATATCGTAATTTTATTCACAGAGTGCAAATTAAAACCACTTCCCTGTGCGCTAATTTAATCCTCAAAAGATCCCTGTCAACATTAGGCCTGCCTTTACTTTGAAAATCTTCACACTTCACTCCATTTATGAGTTCATTCATTTCAATCTTAGGACCTTCTCATAAAAATGAAGATACAACATATGGCCTATAACTCCGAGATTTTTCAGTTTGAAATCGCAGTTTTAAACCTGCTTTTATCGTCCATCAGGTGGTTTAAAGATGGTTCCCAAAGTGTGGTCCGCGGGCCTTCCGAGGGTACATAATAAGAGTTGAAAGAATGTCCGCACTCAAACACCTGTACCTCTGCGCCGTCATCTCCCTTCCACCGGGTCACACACCAAAGTTGTACGAACCCACTTCTTCAACGGCTAAAAGAAACCTCAGAGGACCCCTTGGTCAAACCTTTGCCTTCGATTTATCAGAGTGATTCACTGTAAATCATTGCTACTGTGACTCAATAGATGCTGCCATAGAGAAGCACTTAAGGGCCTATTATAAATTTCCCCCTTAAGCCCATGTCAGGACATGACTGGGGGACAAAGAGGTGGTGGAGCACAGCTCACCTCTGCAGCACAGTAAAACATCTGTCTGCTTTGGAAGACTCAAGCAGCTCGATTTTGGTTGGTTTTGTGCTGATTTAGGGAACATATCTGACCTGTAAGGCACGAAGTCAGCTGTAATTTAGCAGGCAGCCTCCAACTGTGTCACCCCAGTCTTACAGACACATGCTTTCAGCGTGGAGTTGACCTCAGAACATTATTATAAAACTCACTTAATCAGCCTTACTCTGAGTTTGTCTATTTAAAAAAAAAAAGAAAAAAGTTGTCACTGCTCATTAATCTCTGCACGTTTCCTTTCTCCCCCTTAAGACCTCAGTGACAATATATCAAGATAGCTGAAGTGTGAAAATAGACCACATCCAACAGTGTTAACACATGAAATAATACAATCTGGTAGTAATCACACGTCAGCCTCAGAGGGGCTGGGACATCCAGCCCCTGTCTGTTCTGTTGTATACAGAGCCAATGAGGACAGCGACGAGTTGGGTGAAAATGAGGTAGCATTAGGATCCTTTCTCACCTTTTCTTACACACACCGTTTTAGGGATCCAATTACGGTCAAGTGCTTTTCTTGCGTCTTTATGTGACCCAGGCGAGGCAGGGCACCCGTAGGTGCTGCAACCATTGCACCTGTATCTCCTGGTGACGTTCAATTATGCTGGCCTCCCCTCAAGCGGGGCCGAGCAGCAGGGGAGACAGATGGGAGGAGGGTCAGGTTACTCCTGCTGCTGCTGCTGCTAGCACTGCAGGGCCAGGGTCAGAAAGCCCATGGTAACAGCACCATTATGTCAGCACACACACACACACACTATGCTCCACAAAATCTGAGGTAACACCATTGGCTGGTGTGTTGTTGAGAAAGAAAAATGACAAAAGCTACATAGAATTTCAAATTGATTTAATGAAATGTTTCATTTTTCACATTTCTAATAAAGATAGCAGGACTTCGGTCGTTAAAAACAGGTTGATATGTTGACAAGAAATGTCGAAATCTTCAAGCTTTTTTTCCCTCTTTCTCTTATACAAAGATTATATTACAGGCATTAATATATTTATATCCTGAGGGCCATGAAGCCCTCAAATTTGACACAATGTACAAGGATTCCTAAAACGAGAGGAAAAACAAATACAAACTAGGACTAACACTAATTTCTTCACGAATATAAGAAACACAATCGTTATCTTGGTCCAAACTAACATCTCCAGCAACTAAGCCATCAACAGACATCGTCTATAGTCTACAATCTTTAGATCAGCATCCTGGGTGGTTCCTTCAAGTGGCTTTGGGGAAAATAAAAACCAGAGCTGTGATCCAGGCCTATATATCTATACATTCTTCAAAAAAAACCAACAAAAAAAACCCCCAACACAACAAACAAGAGCACAAAAACAGATCCATAAATCCTCCCGCTGTTGTGAGAGTAGAAAAGACAGGAGAGCATGGGGAAAGTAAGGCATAGTAGTGCAACAGATGGGGATAGTGTTGCAGGTTGGGTGGAGCCCTCAGAGGGCCTGAGTGTATACACACATATAGTGTGTGCAGGGGGGGGGGGCACCAGGCTACCATGACGACTTGAGCAGGCAGGTTGGAGACTGCCTGCCTGGCTGATGCTAGAGGTGTTGTTAGAGCTCAGCTCTGGCATGCCACCTTCCAAAGACCAACTCCTAATCTCTCCTGTGACCTCAGGAGGAGACATGAGGTAAAGGATCATGGGAAAGAGGAGGAGGAGGAGTCTGTGCCACTTTTGATTCCATTCACAGATAAAGACGGAGGAGCACACCACCTATAATAAAGACTAAAAAGAGAGCCCCACGATTCCAAGTCCATCTGTTACGGTGACCTTTAGAGGTGCAGGGGTGGGAAACACTTTGTTTTGGACTGGAAACGAGGAGATGTGATTCAGGTGTGTCCAAGACGATGAAGAAAAGAAACTAAAATCTGATTATGGGCATGAGGGGTGGGTGTGGGACAGCATCTTTAGGGGACAGACATTACACAGGTACTGTGAGAAGCTAGGTCGGAGACTCAAACATACATGCACACGCACACGCACACGCACACCCTCTCTCTCTCTCTCTCTCACACACACACACACACACACACACCAGTGCATGGAGTTAAGATTCACCTGAGGCTCTGGTGGTATTTTTTCACTAAACAGCATATGAACACATGACAACAACAAAATAATTAATCAAATAGTCCTTTCTATATACATGAATCAACCAGCCCGTAAAACTTAAAGCAGTTTACATCCAAGAACAGAGAAAAACATTCAACGCTAGATAATCAGAGACAGTGAGTGCAAAAAAGTTGGTCGGGAACGTTGGAATGTCGATGCCTTAGCTTCACAGGACAGGGAAACTGATGGCAGAGGAAAGAGACAGGAGGAACTTATTCAATTACCGGACATGAGCCTATGTTAACGACATCAGAACGCAATTACAAACGCAGTCTTTTCTCATTCCAGCAGAGTTGCATAAATCAAATCATGACACAATCCATCGGAATTCATTTAAAAAGGAAAAATAGAGTGATTAAAAAAAAAAAAAAAAACAAACAAATTTGTATTCAGCACAGGTTGTAGAGACGTTATTGATTGTCCACTCTAGGTTGAAAACCATTAAAAAGCCGGTGACTGCATGTGCTACAGGGACAGTGTGGTCTGTGTAGCAAAGACACTGAGCATAACTCTGGGGAGGGATTCCATATGCAGTCTTTGCTCTTTTTCATTGCAGAGAGATGGTCCACCGCCATGGTCCAAACTGGAGTGGCAACCTTTAGACTCAGAAAGGTTGTGGCAGGTGGAGGCAAAAAGGCAGAAGCATTTATAATCGGACACCAATCTCTTGTGCAGTTTTAGCAAAATGACATTTACAGCCGTTTCGATCAGTGCTTCATCACATTAAGTGTTCAATAGTTAATAGAAACAGGCTAAAGCAGTCTCCCATTCCCTTACTATAGTAAGAACTTGTCTCTCTAGTGCATCATGTGTGCACGAGAAGCTGAGAAGAAAAATGACATTTCTATCACATGCTACTTTAAGACTTATCAGTTAAGTCCATGTAAATGATTTTCAAGCTGAAACCAACCAGTATGACCATAAATAGCTTTGTCACGCGTCAATCACAATTAAATAGTTAAACACGATGACAAATGGAAACGTGTCAACAAAATCAGCGAGCGCTTCTTAAATTAAAAACATTGCAATAAGCTCCAGTTGCATGTTTACATGACACAGATTAAAACGACGAGAAAAAAATACACACCAAAAAAAAAAAAAAAAAATCTTAGCAGTCACAGCTGGGTGTATGAGGTTCTTCGAGAAACGATTAAAGGCTGCACTTGGGCGGAGGGTGGGGCGGGGCTGAAGAGCTCAGTTGGAGGATTTACTTATAGCGCTGGCAGATCGGCGGAGTTTTCCAGAAACTCGGTTCTTTGTGGCACGGGGAATTGTGGGAGACACCTGGTCTACAGAGTCCGTCGCTCCTGTGGTGTTTCCGGCTTCGGTGGTCGTGCTGCTGCTGAAGGAGCCTGAGGGGGGGGGGGAGGGGGGAGAGATGGAGGGAGAGTTTGTATCCAGAAAGAGACGGACAGAGTGGTTCAGATAGGGCTCATCAGACTTTGTGTGATTGCCATTGATCCCAGCATGCTTTGTCATGCACTTGGCTGCTCCCACAACACAGATTTACCAGTTCATCCAATTTTCACCAACATTCACAAACTTGTAATGTTAAGAAGTGTCAGGGTTCGAGTTTCTCCTGCCCCTTAAAGTCATTAGAATTCAGATTTTTAGAAAGCAAATAAAAACATTGAAGAAATGACATGCCTTTTTCCACATGCTGGAGATAAGGAAAGCTTGTTACAAGAGAAGCTGCCTTTCCTCCCAACAGTTTTCTCAGATGCTTATAGGATAAAAAGGAGAGGTAACCTTTATGGCTACAGGCGAAAAAGTATTCAATTCACAGTGTGACTGCGGACAGCTTTGAATGAAAATAAAATTACACATTATGCTCTTGTTGTGAACATGCAGAGCCTTCCCATTGTCAAGCATCGTCGCCTTTCAAAAAAAAAAAGAAGAAAAAAAAATCACATTTATGATTACGGGATGGCAAATAGTAATAAGGACACCTCAGCATCAAATGCTGGCGAGGACAATCAAGTTTTGTGCACATCTGCGAAACTTCCTCGGTGTGCCCTTGACCAAACCCCCTAACTACGGGCCCCGCCACCCGCCTCTGCCCCATGCCTCGAGTTTAAACAACTTTCCTTCTTTGTTGAGATGGCATCTGGTTGCCTATCCCCCCCCCCCCTATCCTTTTATTTCCTGCCATTTTTCGGAGGCATCTCAAGTTGCAGCAGCTAAAAGGAATGGCAGATGGCTGGAGTAACAGACACTCAGCAGCACAGTGGACACCAACAGCATCCAGGGCTGTGGCTCACTGGGAGACGAGGGGTGGGCTATAGATGAAACATGGGGTGTGTGTGTGTGTGTGTGTGTGTATTGTGAAGGTCTATAGGGGAGGTGAGGGGCTTCTGAACATGCATTCTCAAATCTGCATATGAATATAAAAAGGGATGGGCTTAGCTTAAAAAAAAAAAAAAAAAAAAAAAAAAAAAAAAAAAAACGTGGTTTGGGCTAATGGACAGAGCAAATCCAGCATTCCCGTATTCTTCTACTCATTCCAACAGTAAACATGTTTTGATAACTTCCCAGCTACATGTGCTGTAAAGACATATGACAGACAGGAGAAAGGCCTCCACCTATTAAAGCTAATATTCATTTAGCAGGCATTAAACATGCTGCACTAAGCAGTCAACATAATAACTCTGGATGCATCAGATCCTGAATTGTGTTCTTTGCTGCATGGCCTTATGTAAGAATTAATTTTCCCAGTAGGTCACTGAGTATAAAAATCTATCTATATCCAGAAGAGGCTAACGCCATTACTATCATCATCATTATATCCCAGCATTTCCACTCCTTACTCAGCCCAAACTCCCTTTTGGTGAGCTTGATGTCAGATGGAAAGAAGAGGAGAGAGACGGAGAAAGAAAACAAAGGAAGTCTTTAAATGGCCCTGCTATCCCATTGGTCCCCTCTGCAGCAGTTCAAACAAGGCTTTAGATGACAAAGACGTCTTCCAGTGCGGCAGGTGTTAGTCTCAGAGTCTGCCCCAGGCAAACAGGCACACTCCAACCGGAGGAAATGGGGAGGTGGAGGATTGAGGGGAAAGAGGACAGAAAGAAAAGAGAAAATTGTTTGCTGCAGGAAGAGATAAAGGCGCTCCACATGCAGAAGCGACGACCAGAAGTGTAGCCGTATTGTTCATGCTGTTACTTAGTCAGGTGCTAATTGTCCCCACCGTGCATCACTTTCAATTACCAGCTTGGCCTAAACAGTAGGACACCCCTCCCAAATAAACAGCCTGGTTTCTCTGTACCCTTCCCTTTGTCAGAGCACTCAGTAAATAAAGTGTGGTTAGTACTGAATGAAAAAAAGAGAGGTAGAGTGGGAGGAGGGGGGGGGCAGCCAAGCCGAATGAATGTGCGAAAGGTAGGTAGTCCGCTGGACGGAAACAGGCTTCCGGTCTGACTCGGGGCTTACCTTCGCCATTTACAGTATTTGGACCTTAAAGATATTTTTTAATCTAAAAGGGAAAAAACAAAGTAGAGCATCATGTGAGAGAGAGGCGTAAACACACTGAGACAAACCATACCACACTGCAGTAGACAACAACACAAGGCTGCCAAAAAGTCAGTGATTCAGAGGGATATTCAGACAGCTTGTGTGGCGTCAAGGTTAGTGGTTAGTGGTCACTGGAGGGTTTCAAAGTTAGATGAGGTTAACACATTTCAATGAAACGTTCATCAACAAGTCCCATTTTTCTGTAGAAACCTTAAGGCCAGTTCGTGTGATGGTACCTAATAAACCTGTCCAGTTCACAACTTCCAAAATCAGACAGTTTTGGAATCCAAAGCATGAACTGCAGTTTACAAGGCGACATCAGACTGAGACACATTTACCACCACTGTTACTACTAGGGTTAGGGTGAGAAAAGGAAACAGATGCTGGGGAACCTCAGCGTGTCATGGGAGCTTTAAAATCATTTTATCCAACAGGGAGAAGTCTTACCTTCTCATTTACGATTTGTCATTTAAAAAAAAAAGTTTAGAGGATGAACACAGAATGACAACACTTGAGCAACTGAATAAAGCAGTGCAGGCAGACGGCAGAGCACTATGGACAGAGTCTGCATTACAGATGGACTAGCTCATGCAGTATGGCTGCACTAAACTTGCAGGATGAGGGTGAGGTTGCATTCATGATCATGGAGGACCAGGCTGAGGATTATACTGACAAACCAAAAAGGTTAAGAGGTTGGTGATGGACTGGAGAGGGTTGAGGGTTAAATGTCTTCTGTTAATACTTCATTTAACCATCAAAATGCAGAATGTGCACTTCAATTTGAGAACTGACTTGTTTTTACAAAAGGGCTAAGTCAAGCACAACGCGCCGTTATTTGATGATGGTGGGGTTCAACGGTGATCGAAATGAACAAATGGATGGATGCTGGTGGACTGGGTGTCATGCCTAGAGTGGAGGAAGCAGGCAGAGTCTTACAGTCCAGTTTGGCCCAGGGGTAATCCATGTCCCAAACCATCCCCGGCCAACGCCTGCACGCTGTCATGGAACATGGATGACATGTTAGTGGCAGCAATGGGAGTCAGAGCTTGATGGAGAGGACAGACACATGGATGGACTAACTCACACAGAGCAGTAAATTCACACACTAGAGGCATGGGAGGGCGGTGGTACATTTGAGAAAGGTGAAAAGGATGAGCAGCGTCAGCCAGCCGTCACTGCTGCATTGAAGCCATATGCTTAATGGGATGCAGATGAACAGGTATGATAAAGTCTGCATTATATATGTGGCTAAAAGCATTGGACACATCATAACTATGGTTTTGACAAAAAATAAAAACAAAACACGTTTTAGCTACAGGAGAGCCTCCAAATGCAGTAGATAAGAATACCTGAAAACAAACACAAACAATAGTGGCAGCTGGAAGTATTTGATAGAGTCAATAAATCAGTTAATTGATTGCTAGAAAATTAATTTTGACCATCGAATACTTGTTTAAGTCAATACTAAACAATCATTGGTTGTGGCTTATTAAATGGGAATTACTGGTTTTGCTGCTGGTTCCTGCTTTCCTAAGTGTTCTATGTAAACCAAATGCCCTCGACTGTTTGTTTGCTTGGGATCACATGGGAAACCATAATGGGTATGTTGACTTTTATTTATTTTTTTACATTTTAAAGATGAATGAATTCATGTTCTATCGTAAGAAAGAAAGTCAAATAAAAATAATAAAAATAATTATGAGCTGCAGCCCTTCCATCTTAAATTCTTGATTTTCTGTAAAATTGTTCTGTTTCTTTAAATTTAAAGAAAGAAAAAAACTGTATGATAGATTCACAAACACAAAGCATCCCAGCATTTCAGTGAAACTCTGTTAAATTGAACAGTGAAATATTGAAACCAAAGATGACACGTCTCCATGGCTGCATCATGACATAGAATAGATATTTTAGCAATATTCTTTAAAATCTATTGACAACAAAAAAACAAGATTTTTGAATCAAAATGAATGTATTTAAGAGAATAAACAGCCCCCTTCCCTGAGAGACTGTAGAGTTGAATGGTTATTGTACAACAAAGTGAGATTTTATTCTTTCTTCTTTGATAAAACATGAATGGACACACACACACACACACACACACACACACACACACACACACACACACACAGACAGACAGACAGACAGACAGACAGACAGACAGACAGACAGACAGACAGACAGACAGACAGACAGACAGACAGACAGACAGACAGACAGACAGACAGACAGACAGACAGACAGACACACACACACACACACACACACACACACACACACACACACACACACACACACACACACACACACACACACACACACACACACACACACACACACCTTCACATTAATCCATTTATGTGCATAGATTCCAGAGAAATACAAATTGCTGCTCACGACGAGTTTCCGCAGCAGTGAGGGCGACACAACAGCCTAACAGTGGCCTCTCACAGTAGCCTCAGTATATGCTATGGAACATTATTCTCATGATCTTCCTCTGTCCTACCACAAAGGAACTCATGGCTGAAATGGTCTGAAACATAAAGTACATGTTCCTCGTCTCTCTTTTGCTCTCGCTGGCTCCCCCCATGTTTCTGAGTATCTATGAATCTATGTCTTTCCTCGATCCTTTCCTTGAAGCTGGTTTGGTGCCTGAGAGGAGGGGAGGCCAGACAGGGGAGATTTTCTTTCACTCTTGCCTGCCATCAGCCTGAACATTACACCTGCTTTGTGAGAATCTGCAACACCCCTCCGCCTTCGAACACACTCAGCGTCCAGAAAATTCAGACATTTAATTCTCACATGCCAACATACAAGATAAAAACAATACATACACTTTAAGCCACCCATAAAACTTGGTAGATTTGAAAATGACATGATGATGTGGTGTTGTGAAGTGCTTTCCTTGTCAAAACAGAATGTCTGAATGTCTGTCGGGATTCAACAGAGTGGAAAAGTGTAATCCTGTATTGATTTCAGTGCTGTTGCAGATCGATCAGAGCTGATACAAGTAGGAAGAACAAGATAAGACACGTTTTCCGTTCTATTCATCACGGACTGATAAGAGTGCTGCGCTGACATCCATGAGCTGCTGTGTGTCGGTCAGATCTCTGAAGTGTTGGTGAATGAATGGTGAATGGAACTGTTCATTGTTCAAGGCTGCTTACATTCATAGGAAAGTAATTGCATGGAAAGATGCAGTTTTAAACAAGGAGAGATTAACAAAGTATTGTGAGTGGGGACCGAGGAAGTGGAGAAAGCAGAGCGTTTGAAGTCGGTCGGATGGCGTGAAGAGCCGGGTCCGTTGTTTGATATTCATCAGTGGGCGTGGGCGTGGAAGAAAAGTGGAGAGAATGAGGGGGTGGAGAATGGGACAGGGTGAACAGGTGTGGAGGAAGAGGAGGAGGAGGAGAGACTGACACAGAAAAAGAGGCAAGAGAAGAGGCGATAAGGAAGAGGGAAAGATGAGAGGAAAATGCACAGGTGATGAGGCAACAGTGGGATCGAGAGACAGACAGAAGGGGGCAAAAGAGATGGAGAGAGGGAAAACCATGAAGCAGGACAGTGTGGTTCATTTTCTCACCTGTCCCACTCACTGGATAGCCGGGAGAGGGGGAGAAGACCTGGGAGGCATAGTCCTCGAAGGTCATCACCTCTCTATGGTTCTGAACAATGGCCTCCAGGTAGAGCGCCCGTTCCTCATAGCTGGTGAGCTCTTGTCAAGGAACAAACCACGATGGCAGGTTGGAGATGAAAACAAGGCAGCATGGTACAGTTACATTTCGTCTGTAGTTGATTGTTAATTAACCTAATACTCACGCTATAATAACATATCAGGAATGAAACATCCATCTGTGTATCGCACAATTTATCAGTAAGGAACTGCAACATTGACAAGAAATCCCACTGTTTCACTGCAGAACTGCATCCACTTAGTGTAAACCTGAGCTTTACTGAGCAGCCCCAGCCAGGAGCAAAGATGGAGCATCAGCCATGCCACACATCCCTAAATGAGAAAGCAGTCTCCAAAATGATCATAAAAAAATAGAAAGAATACATCACTACTGGCGTCATGCTCCAAACCTCTCCTGTCGCCCCTCTCTTCCCTCTAATAGAAGTCCGGTTGCAGGCAGCATGTCTAGGATCGCCCTCCCCGATGTGCTGCCTGCCACTTCTCCGTGCCATCAGGGGGAAAATTGGAGCCATTTGAAATTCAGAGTGACAAGCAGTGACTGGAGCTTTTGCACAGCCAGCATGTAGGATGGATGGATGGATGGATGGATGGCTGGATTTGAAATGGGCAAGCTCAAATTGTTAAATAAATAATTAAGTCGGCAAAATGGCTGCCGGGCGAGGGTGGGAAACCTTCTGATGACCATTACCGTATCATTATCATAAATATATCAGGTTATATCTGGAGGCAAGTGATGGATAAAATATGGTGCGAAAATCTCTCGCAGTAAAAGGTTCTATCTGATGACTTCATGATAGGCAGCACCTCTCAGATTTAACGGTGGGTGTTTGTTTAACAATGAGGCTGATTATTCTCACAGCTGTCTGTTGAAGCCATGTTCATTGACAAACAACACTTAACAAATTGGTTGACAAACAAACGCCTTCTCACTCACACACAGAACTCTACTTGCTCTACACAGGGCCCCCCCCCAATCTCATTATGGCTGCCAGGGTGGAGTGGCACTGGGCTGTTGCTGACGCCAATGCTGAACCAGGCTGAGCAGAGATAGGCTGGACTGGGCTGAGAGGCTCTGGTCTGGGTTATATAGATAGGACGAGACAGCGAGTGGGCAACGGGCCTGTTGTGGGCACATGCCGCCACAGCGGGGGCCAAGGCAACCATGACCAATGGTTTTGAGAGAACCATGTCAAAGTGGGGGTGACGGGCACCTGAGCCGGGAGGCACCAGGGAGTTCGATGGCTAGCTGTTCACAGGGACATACCTAGATGGACAGAGGGTGGGATAAGACAAAGGACAGAGTACCAGAAGACCATAGGGAGCAGGATGGGTTTGCATACTCATGTGAATGGCAGTGATATTCAGTTCACGCCCTATGACCCATGATATTACAGTCTTGTAAGTCTAATGCAGTCTATTTAAATATCTTTTAAACAACAAAAGTTAGACAGACACACTGCTATGGTTAAAATAAACATGTATTCGAATAGCGAAATTAGAAATAAATCTATGCAGTGATTCTTTTTGGCATTTTTGGATAAGCGCATGTGATTTGGACACTTGTTGGGACAGAATACCAAGAAATCCATTAGTAAAAGCTAATTTTTCCTGCCTCCAGTGGGTAAAGAGAACTGGAGAGAAAAGAAATCAGTGGGCTTCAAGACCTGTCAACTAACATACTGGATCTCCATTCTCCACGGGGCTAACATCTCCATTTAAGAGATGCGGAGCAGCATGGTTTAAAGTGTGTAAAAGCACTTCCCTCTAGAGCTTTATATTGTATGTCCTCTAGTAATAGTCAGACATGCAACGTCACTGTTCTCTGTCACTTGCTGGAAACAGTATTGGAAAAAGAGTGGGCATCCCAGTCAGTGCTGCTATGGTAACTTGGGTCACAGCTCTGTGTGGTGAGTACTATCTCGGCTGTTATGGAGGACAGAGAGAGATGAAGGATGTGTGTACAAGAGCCAAATGTGCTCTGAAAGGTAATAAAAGAAAGACAACATATAGTAGAAGAAAGGAATTAATGAACAGAAATGAGAGAAGTGAGCGGCATGCAGACAAACGAAAGACAGGGAAGGACAAGGAGAAAGAATGAGAACTTGGGCACAGCGTGGGTCAACAGAGCCATATGGCTGTCCATTATCAAAGATGCAGATGACTGGAAGCTTGTTATTGAGATTCCTAAAGCAAATATTGACTCCAGCTGGAGCAGACGCTCTCTTGGACTCTGACACACACCTCCCCTTCACTACTTCCTTCCAAAGTTAGACAAATGGATGATACTGGGTGAGAAAAAACTTCAGACTAAAATGAAAGGAGACAGTGTAGAGTTATCAAGAGAAAGACAGGGTGCCAGTGAGGAAGACAGGCGATGAGGGAGAGCGACTAATAAAAGGTATTTTGGAGACGAGCAACAGCAAGAGCCATAATCAGCTCACTTAAGTAAATGTATGATGCTATCTGTGGGTAAAAAATTACTGCACAGAATTCAGACCTGATGCACGGTGAAGGCTAATCTCACCTTCTCTCTCTTGCACTCCTCCATCTTTCTGTTTGTCTCTAATTACTAAGCCATGGGCACAGCTTGTTCCCCTGCGTATGCACAGATGCTGCTGCCTCCATGGAGTAACTTAATCAAGGGACATGTCCAGAACCGTGACGCAAAGGCTATGGCCATGTCATGGACACCTAACTCGCTGCCACTGACCTACTTTATGGGGAAAAAAAATAAATTAATTGCAGCTACCGCTGGCTAAGCTTCATGTTTGTTACAAAAGTCATCTGGAGAAATCGGGTTGCAAAATCAAAGTATTACATGATGAAAATGTTCTGAAAGCCTTTCTGCTGGATTGCATTGCATCACAAACTGCTCCACTCCATTCTATGCTATAAAAACTCTCATAAAGCTAGGGATGAAATATATAAAAAGCAAAATGCAGACAGGTCTACATTTCCACAGATGGACTGCAACTTAAGTCACCCATGACATAACTGTCATTTACAGTTGAACTGGGTGGACAAGCAATACATGCCAGTGTGTGGGAGGGGAGTGTGTTGGGCCACTTTGGGAATTTCCAAGGATCACCTATGTTCCAAGTGGCCGCATTCCTATTAGAGAGAGGAGGGGATAAACCAATGCAACGTTTATGGAGCGTGGCAACCACTGGGATTGTAACGAGGAAATTTTTTTCCCAAGATCTCAGGTAACGCAAGAAAACAAGGTAGGAGACTGATATCTAGAGACATAAGGTTGTAGTTATGGGCTTATGAGGGTAGGGTGTATGAGTGTGCATGTGTGTGTGTGTGTGTGTGTGTATTAGCCCTAAAAGGAAAAGGTGAAAATACAATCTATTAACTACATTTGCCCATTTGGAATAATGTGTTTTAGTGGATAACAGTCCTTCCCCATCTTGTCCCTTGGTTGCCCTCTCCTTCCTTTTGTCAGCTATGGTGACAATGGCAGTGAATTATGTTTGGGATGTGGTGGCTGACTGCAGTGTAGGTATCCAAAACCCATACACTAGTACACAAACGCACAGGTTGATTATGCAGACATTAAACAAAAGAGACAAATCTGAATAAACACTAGCAAAGACAAATTACAATGTCGAACCTGTGAAAGCATATGTGCATGTTCATATGAGTCAGCCTACGTGTACATGCATACGTATCTGTGGGTTAGTGCATGCATGTATACATATGCATGCATACTTTCCAGATGGCAGGGGGGGTAGCTCTGGTAGGGGTCAAGCATCTTTGTGGATCAAAGCCAAGGTCAGGGCAGCTGCAGTGGCCCATGTTCAAGGTGAATGGAGGCCTCAGATGGCTCTTCATTAGCAGGCTGCTCCCTCCCTGCTGGACCCCATCGGCCAACAGCCACTACCTCTCATCATCATCTTCCTCTCTTCTACCCTCTCTGTCCACAGGGACATGTCCTGAAACTGCCTGTCCAATGGGATCCTTCTGGTGCCTTGTGTGACCCCGCCCAGCACATGGGGACACATACACATGCTCCTTCTCTCATACACATACACACTTTTTCCCAAAAGAGCTTATGTTGACCTCTGTATTGGTGTCTCTCTGGAGAGCAGCATCCTGACATCCAACCTCCCTCTGTCTTTGTGTTTCCAAGTCCCCCTGCTAACAAAAGGCCTCACGCCACCACTGACCTCTGACACACACACTGCACACAGATTCTTTTAAATATATACAGTACCAGTCAATAGTTTGGACATACCTTCCCATCCACTTGAATGGGAAACTGTGTCCAAATTTTTGACTGGTACTGTATATAACAATTGAACATAAAACAGTCAGCAGAGACATTTACTGTATGTATCAAGGCTTTAAAAGCACTCCTTTACTTGAAGGTAGTCTGAATGTAAACACTTTATAGTAAGTATCTTACCAGACAAACATGTGCCATGTATTTCTTCTTATAAAAGCTTGACTTTTAAAATCAGTTTTAAACCTGCATTGTTAATACCCACGTTTCCAAGTGCCAACAGTTTTCTTCCCTGCGTTTCACTCGAGCATTGCAACATTTCTTAATGGCATAACTGCCATCAATCAAGAGAAAAGACCAAACCATTGGCAGGTTGTGCCGACAAGTAGGGCATGAAATAGACGAACAAAACTGAACTGCAAAGCTCAGTTGATTGGTAATTTGCCCCAAGGGGCTCTGCAAGCTCTACAGCATGACACCCTCTATCCTTGAAGCCTTTTTTTTTTGCATAAGGAACAAAATACCCCAAAAATGTGAGGACATACCTCTGAGAGAAATGAGAGAATGAGGAAAGAGAGAGAGAGAAGAGAGTGACAGGCATACAACTTGGACACTGGTGTTTAGGGAGATGCATTGGTTTTAGAACGTTTATGGTTTTCTTGCCAGCTGGACAAACATGGATTATAAGTACTAGTCTTAACAGATCAATTGAGACTAAGATAAAGATGACTTTAAAGCCTCAACGGACACAGACTGTCAGAAGAAAGTATATTCAAGAGGACAGAGGACGATAGGAGAAGACCCTACTGACTACTTCTCAACTCTGGGGACTGACAGTGGCTCTATATTCAGAGATCGGTGAGCATGGGATGGAAAATAAGCTTAAAGGCGACAGGTATGAAGGGCCAGGACAGAGACACATGTATTCTGATTTAGCAGCGAACAGAACATGTCTGTAATTCAGTACACATTCTTGCTGTGAGAGGTAAAAAGCCTCCAGCTGAAACTAGAACAGATATTAGACTGTGTTTAAGTCACTAATAGAATTTTCAAAGGCGCCTGTCACTGCAGTGAAATTGGCGAGGGCCACAGGCAACCAAGTGCAGTTTAAGTTGATGGACCAATGTGACAGTCGACTTTAACTGCACTTCAGACAAAGAGATGGAAGAAAGAGGGGTGTACCCAAAAAAAAAAAACAGGACTCCAGATTATTGGAAACTTTTGGGGGTACTTCCCTTAGCAACAGTCTGTGAGGCAAAGTTGATTAAAGTCTAACATAGACTTTCATTAAACTAAAATAAAGAAAAACCTTATCCTAACCTAGGGACCGTAAATATACTTAACAACTGTATAAAAAAAAAGAGCTTTGCCATGCGAGAGGAGTAACCACTGCAACTTGGGCCTCGACAGCAGCAGCCAAGGTTAATCCAGTTTGTAGAAGTGCTGGTGGTAAAAGGGGCTCTTGTAGTGAAGAGGGACAGTTGAGAGATGAGGTAGAGGCTGCCTCTAGGTACTTGACCCCTCCTCTCTTAGCCCCACATCTGCCGATTAACCTGGGCCAATCAGCTTGACCTTGGTGAGGAGAGGAACTCAGGAGTAGCTCACAGCGCCATTGACTCCAAGCAGTCACATAATTGGCCTGTTAAGAGGGAGGGGTGTGTGTGTGTTGGGGGGGGGGTACTTGGTTGTGTCGGGGTGCCACTGTATGCGAGGTAAAAAAGCACATGCGGTCATTATTTTTTGTTGAAAGGCATAGTGCCTCATCTTCTCATGTAAAATGCACAATATCACAGAAACCCCATTCATCCATATGGATTATGCATACTGCTTAGGTGGTTTATTAAAACTAAAAAAGTGTTATATTTAAAAAATGAGTGGTGGCAACAATAAGCTAGAAAACAAACTTTCAAGGACTTGCATACACGCTCTTGTTGCAACTCATTACTGTGGGCATCTTCGGAGGAAATGAACACGCACTGGTGTAACATGTTTGATTCAACAGGGGATCACAGTGCTATCTCCGGGAGGCATTGGTATGGAGGAATTGATTGGACTGCATATGGATGACCTGTTACTGATTTTAGGTAGAGATAAGAGAGAGAAAAATGGCAAAGAGGCTAGGGAATGTAAACGGGCGACAGGGACAGAGAACAGGATTGGTGGAGCCACAAAATAAAGTGACAGAAATATGGATAAATACAGCAGAGATGGAAAGGGAGGGGGTGGAAAAGAGGAGGGAAAGAAAGAGGGATAAATCTGAGCAGGTGTTGATTGGAGAGAGGCCAGGCAGTGAGTGCCAGCGGTACCTGTTGTCAAAGCGAGGGCTGAGGTGTGAAGCTTGTCTCTGCAGAGGCCCTTCTAGGTGTGAGGTGATTATGGGAAAACAGGGAAGAAGACAGAGACATTTAGACAGAGAGACACTGAAAGACAGAGAGAGTGAATGTCACAATAAAGCTGGCTGCTGGAATAAGGGCGGAGTGGGAAGGAATAACATATTGAAATGGATAAAGTGGGAGCATGGATGGCAGTAGTGAGAGTAGCCAGTAGGGTAACTGTATAGTGTGTTTGTCCCACTCCCTTTTTACATGGCAGCTACTCAAACCTTGGTGTCTCATTAAACAGCTTTTTGCTTTCGAGGCAGCAGCAGGACAGAAAATGCCTGGATGTGTCACAGGTGCATTATGATGGGTGGAGGTGTTTGTGTGTCCATTTGCTGGGTGAGCGTAGACATACTTAACATCATAAGCTCTAGAGGGATAGCTAGTTTCATAGAGTTACCACAAGTAACCTAATTAGGAGTGGGTCCAGGAAACCGGAGCTCAGGAGCCCCGGAGGAGTTGGGTCAAACAGTAAGCCCAGGTTAATGACACCTCAAGAGGGGTGAGTTTCCCACAGCGAGAGCTTTCTAAGATCCAACCTCCACACCTCTCCACCGTCCATCTGGCATATAAACAGCAGGATGGGAAGTTATGGCTGTGACATCACTCCTAACCTGTGACATCATCACTGCCGATCAGTGATTTCACACAGGTTCGCCGCAATTACAGACAAAGTCTGATTTCTGCTAGCTGGCATGACCAGGTTATTTATGAGCTGACTGGAGGAGGTAGTCACCCATTTTCTCAAGTCTCTGGCAGCTCACTAGTCCGCTGGGGGACACTAAACATCGATTTCTGCTCCACAACAAATCATAAGAACAGCACCTACACCAAAGTCAATGTTGACCTCTAAACTATCTAAAGACTGACTGATTGTTGCAGGTTTAAAGAAAATAAATGATGAAACAACAAGTCATCCTAACAACACAGAGAAACAGAACAGCCACAAGATACTTGGTGACATCATAATTTGTTGTAACTTGGGTTTGTTCAACACAACATTGACGGCCATCAAAGCCTACTGGGTTTGTGCATTCGGATGAGCTGAGTCTGCAACCAATCTCCTTTTCAAAGGACTCTGGTCTCCATTGATGAGTCCTATCGCAGCAGCCATAGATGTGAAACACAATGGATCAACATGATTAATCAAACACAGGCCCATTATAGCTGGACAGTCACACAGGCCTCTACCGTGCATTAACAGAAAGTCATAATAAGATGAGAAAAAGGCTCATGGGATGAAGATAAACAGATACAGTTCTGTGACTGGCTGGGTGAGAGTTCTATCTAAAGGTCCCCTTTGTCAGTGATGATGGCCAGAGTGCCTCAGCCTTATGGAAACATTATTAGGTCAGGACAGAGGTGTGCATCTTATGAGCTATCTGAGGTGTATATGTGACATGTTTTTCCTTCACTTCCTGATATTTGAATTGTTCGGAAAGGAGACAAGGAACAAAACCATCTATCTGATCTCAATTTGAACTTTTAATAATAAAAAGTCAAAGATGAAAACGCCAGGCCAGAATGGACCTAGACTTTGATTGAAATCCATCTAATTACATGTGAGGCGTTTCACCTCTTCTTTCTTCCAACTTTTATGAAGAAATGTATAGCGTGATAATTATGTGCCTACAGACTCAGGGCCAGATTACACAACGATTTTACCCTAAAATGTTAAGCTTTTTTTGCGTTTTGGCCATTCGTTTACATGACAACAGCATTTTGGGGCTTGAAAATACAAACTTTTGAAAATGGGCTCCAGAGTATAATCTTTTGAAAACACCACCGTAACGCTGTCGTGGAAACAGGCAAAATGCAACTCCTCCGAAAAAGATCACGACACAGCCCCGCTGTACAGCAATCAAAGTCCCCTAGTGTTCTTTAATTTATTTGACACTATAAAAGCAATCTGACACTTGAATTGGACAAGGTGTGTGCCAACTCTGGGTCATGCCAAATGACTTTGATTTTAATCATACAATAACTCTGCTAAGACAAGCACTGATGAAATATTAAAACAAAATTAACATGGGCTTCTGCAATTTTGATAATGCTTGCGACATGTGCAACAAAATAACTGTGATGCCATAACGCCAAGCATTTCCGTCTCCTTACCCGCAAAGACATGCTGAAGTCTCTTGTTCCTCCACAGGCCCCTCAATGAAAGGTTCAGCGGGCCAATTAGGCTGCCTGGCGTTATGCAAAACGCCAGGCATTTAGCGGGAATAATAATGATTAACACTAGGTTACATATGATAGCTGTGGTGAATGCAGAGAGCAGAAAGGGTTAGTTACTTGCCATCACATTTTCATTTTGGACATATTTAGAAATGCAGATACTGGACTGTAAGGGCAATTTGTTCATTTGAAAATGATGAAATTGATGATGGATGAATATGTTGTTAAAGAGAGAAGGATAGGATGTAAATGGGTTTTCTTGCAATGGAATGAAGGCACAATCTGTGAGCACTAAGTGTGTAAGTTAGTTTGAAGTGAAAAACTGTGTACTGTACAATGTGTAGGTCTAACATACTTATTAGAGCCAAACTGTTAGCTCTATCAATCTTGAAAGCAAGTATGCAGTTGTGTTTGTCTGACATCAATGTGGTGGATGGGTAAGGAGCTGGTAGACAGCCAGGAAAAGGGGGCCCAGCGTAGATGAGGAGGATGGCAAAGGGAGATGTATATATGTATACACACATGAGCATGCACACGGAGAGAAACTCACACACAAAACCTTGGCAAAAAAGAAAATGGACTTCTGTGTTGGCAACAGCTTTTTCCTAATCCTCGCCCCTGGGCTATATTGTGCAGTCAAGCAGGCTATTACATGGCAACAATTAGGGGGGCTGGAGCCCAACACCTGGCCGTCTCCTATTCTGGCCCTTCAGTGGCAGCTGACTGTACAGTCTCACAGCCAGGTGGCCCTCCTTCAATGACATTAGCTAGTCACTCCAGGGTTAATCAGGAGCCTGCCATCATCCAGTGGGCATACATAGAGCCCCATTCAGACTGGACTCTTTTAAAAGGGGAAAGGGATGATGGAGACAATGATGTTATAAAAACTTGTTCAACTAAAGACCTCAGACAGAGAGCTCAGATAATCAAAATGAACTTTGGGGAGGGGTTAGGGGCTCTTCGATGTGGCCTAAGTTTAGCACGCTGCCTTGATTGGCTCAAGCAGAGCTTGCGGAACGTCAACTGTGGATACTGATTATAATGGACCTTTTCACGGGTGGACAAAAACAGATGGAGGAGCGGGAAGTGCTATATATCCGTGCAGACGGGTGATGATGTGAAGGGAAGCAAAATGGATTTTGTCAAAGTCGGCAGATACAAAAACAAGTGGGTGTAGCTAGAGCTGCCCGGCTCTATCTGCCTGCACAAAGCCCCATTCCGAAACCCACTGGCTTGGAGATCTGAGGGTAAATAAGACTCATTAGAATAACAATAGATATAGATTTGTACCCAAATCACCTCGAGTCTCATCAATAGTAATTAGAGGCTATACATAACTAATCAAGATGTGTACACTACATTAAACAAAACTACTGAGAGCTGCTGTGTATCTAAGCATAGAGTGTTGGTTAATTGGATGTCTGCAGCACAAAGCTCTTCTTATATTTCAACCCCACAAATACGAGCAATGATTAAAACATAAAAATGTAAGACTGAGGAGTTCTCCAGCAGAAAATATGTACATTTATATTGAATTATTAATTATATGACTTTTAAATCGCTCCATGCCTGAAATTATACATGATAAGGCCATGAAAATACGCAGGACAAATTAAGAAAACAGACCATCTTCTATCAATCTTAATTCTAACGTTTTCCTCTATGACAAAGACAATTTTATTTAAAATAAAACTACAATAATGTCTAGTGCCTGTGTCTACAACCAACAATAGTTTCACTTTGCTTGACATCAAACTCATTACATCCTGTTGCAGAGACATAGGAAGATCGGGCCAATATTTCTCAGTGCTTCGCTTTCAGACACAACCACCACTTGACACTGAAACACAGACTGTTATTATTAACACATCAAAGGCTGCTTTCTGTAAGAAGAGGCAGACAATGCACAGTGATGCATACTTAAATGTTTTGTTTTTGTTATTGCTTTGTTTGGCTTGCCGTGTCCGTTACTGCAGAAAATTCCATTTTGCACAAAAATGCAAATGCTGCGAGGCACGAGGACATCCTCTAAAAAGAGAACAATGGCTACAGGCCAGGAGAGGAGCAGACACTGCCTTTGAAACATGCTAAGAGGCATTATTGTGCAACTTATAAATAATCAACTAATTCCTTCTTAAAACAGACAATTAGGTCTGTGACATTAAAAGCAATGCAGTCTGATTTTTAAAAAAAAGAAAAAGAAAAGAAAAAGAGCAATCCTGTCTCTGAACAAAAAAGAGAATAGAAAATTCAATGGCCATTTAGGGACAAAGAAACCCAATAATGTCACAGGGTGTCTGCACAAGAGTCCCAAAAAATCCAGGGCCACATCAGAGACCAACAGATTCCAGTGGAGTGACATTTTACTGACATTTCCCAGCAGCATTCAATGCGGGGCTGTCTCAAGACGGCATCAGAAATATCTATGGATATGCTTGCATGTGACACAGGCGTTAAGGGATGCGGGTTCTTTCAGGGGACGGCCTCAGCTCTGGGACCGGTGATGAGGAGCATGGGCCCTGGGAGATTGAATGGTAATCACTGGAGCACAGATAATGGATGATTGAAGGCTCTTTCTACGCCGCTGTTGGATTTCAATATCAGAGAGGCCCTAGAATTGGGATTCTTATCAGGGGCGGTGTGTCAAACAAAGGAAAGCTGAGCGTGAAATATGGGGTCCAACTCAGGCACACGACCATGGCGATTAGCAAAGGGATAAAAAAGGCCGCACAAACAAAAGATGGCAGCTTTAGCTGGACAAAAGGGCTGTCCACTGCCTTGTAACAAGAGACACGGAAGGAAGAAGGGGGCATAAAAAGGAAGGGAAATAGTAGAAAAGGAGGACAGGACAAGGGTTTTGCTGAGATGGTTCGAAGATGAATAGTGACAGAACCAACTCTTGAAGAGTGTTCCAGATTCCCTGCTTCTGAAGAGGAAAAATAGACCAGCAGGGATGAAATGCAATATAACTTGGCTCAAAGCCATTCAAACACATCCAAGCAAACACACATCATCATTTACGTACACGCTCCCACACACACACACAAACACACAGGGTGGCACGAGGCTTCACATCTCCGCCAAGTTCATCACAAAAAACTAAACAAACAAACAAACAAACAAAAAAATTATTCCCATTTATCCTCGGATTCCAAGCGCTTACAGCATGCCAGGAAAGCTCATTAACCCTCCCTTCAAGAACCCGGAGACAAAAGAGGGGGAAACAAAACATAACTAATCAATGAGAACGCACCCATTGTGGAGGGGGCTCGGGGTGGGGGACAAGAACATGCATCCATTTGGATAACCTGAGAGGGCTAACAGCTTTTGCTTTAGTGTTGCACTGGCTGGCTGTTGGGCGGAGAAAGAAAGTTCATTAATTAAACAGGGCTAGGGGGAACAGATGGAATGGCTAGCTGGATGCTTATCACTTAAAGCAGACAGACAGGTTTTTACACTCGAGCTAGAAGCAGCAGCACCACACATCAATCACAATGAACATGTCCTCTTAACAGGGATGCAGTCTGTACTAGTCCAGTGGTAATACTAGGGTCAGGGTATTTTCGCTGATGGACGTGGCAAGAAAATCATTATCATAATTTCTTTGTTGTTGATATATAGTAAGGACATCTGTACTGTTTTTGGACACTCTTGACAAGTGTTGACACCCAAACCAACACAATCAGTCAGTCCTTTACATATCACATTGAAATGTAGGGTTGTGTCCAGTGTAAAAAGAAGCTCAACACGTTGAAATTTCTATAAATGATGTTTTTCATTTTATAATTTCAATGCCTGGCACAAAAACAAGTACAGAAAGCTCTTAAACTTGAGTTGTCTATGTAATTTGAGAACACAGACTTTCTTTTTAACCATAAAACAAAACAGATCTGTATTTGAATACAATTTAATAATGGTGGACATTCTTTGAAAATTCAACATTGCGGTGGAATTTAAAAATATCCAAATACAAACGATACTGGTATGTCCTGAAATTGATATCGGTAGATTGTGATGATCTTTTGTTATTCTACCTGACACCTCGAAGCCTGATTTGGAGACGGGACTGAAAAGACGACTCCAAAAACAGGCAGTTTTGCTGGCTTTTACTTTGGTGCTCACAAACACACAGATGTCAAACAAGAGCACATGACAGACAGAGAGAGAAGGGGAGGGGCGTGAGTGTGTGTGTGTGTGTGTGTGTGTGTGTGTGTGGGGGGGGGGGGGGGTGCTCAAGTTTAAAAATACACAGAGCTCGACATTTGGGTTATGCTAGTCTATTTAGTTTCTACATTTCTTTTATTGTATGCATTGTATGAAAACAGGGTTTGTAAGAAAATGAATTAAAATTGTGGAAATATTTGACTTAAATCAGCTGGAATAACACTTTAACACATTTATACCAATTTGGCAAAAAAAAGAGAAAAGAAGACAATCCAGTGGAGCAGTGAGACTCAAACAGGATGCAAGCATGATGGTTTTGTAGTACCAAAGGCACTAAAATTAGGGCAGCTCCAGTACACATAAAAACAAAACCACAAATGCACCAACAGGCACAACAGTTTGATACCAGCAGTGTGTGTCACTACCCCAGGCAGGGCTCTGGGTCCCTGCTGTTGGCCGTCTGGTTCCACGCCTGCTCTACCTGTGTTTAAAAGGGGCGGCCCCCATGAAGCTCAGACCTCAGAGTGCTGGCTGAGCTGTGCTGGGGTAGGGTAGGGTAGGGTAGGCTGGGCTGGGCTGGGCCCCCAGGGCTTTCAGGGTGTTGGTGCCATGCAGCGGACGCCTTTTGTTAGAGGCTGGGTGGCAAGGGGAGGAGGAACTGATGTGGGGTGGGGAGGAGGGTAATGGAGGAAAAAAAAAATGAGTAATGCTATGAGTCATTCTGCATTAGCAGCAGGGGAGGGAGACTGGACCGGGGGGGAGTGGAGTGGATGAGGGAAGGCAAAGAGAGAGAATACTTTTGCATGTTGTATGAAGCTAGACGCCATATGCTATCCGAGCTGGGCTGCCTCCTGAGTCAGGGCTCTTGGTTTGACAGGCCTGTGCTGGACCCCTCCTCACACCCAAAGCTACCCCCTTGTCCCCTAACTAACACTCCAGCACCGGGCTAGGCAATTGCTTTGGTTGTGCATGAACTGTGCTGTGTTTGTGCGTGTGTGTATGTGAGGGGTGGGGGTGGGGGGTGGGTACTCAGTGATCTGAACACATTGGACATTGTCGTGAGTCTCTGCAGGAACAGCTGGTCAGCTGGAGAGAAGGGTGGGGATAAAGAGGGGGACGAGATGGGAGGCAGTGCGCTACACTGATAATGGGATTATGTTAAAACATTCAGTGGGGGAGAGACCCCTCCCCTCTGTGTAGACCCCCAAATACTGCGTAAAATCTCAACCGCTCTGTCAAAGCCAATGCCAGCATCCGCTCGGAACACCATGGCCAACTCCAAACACGGACACTTCAAGTCAGAAATGGCCCCAATTCAGCGACCAACTACCAACCGACCTGACAGCATCCAGCCATAAGATTACACAACTAGGTACTTAGTATATACTGAGTGACAAGTAAAAGTGATTTCTTAAATCCTTTAAGAGTTCCTAATTCCTTTAAGAATTTTATTGGGGCATTTGGCTATTTCATTTTTGTTGGTCAGTCTCGTTTTCCTTAAACAGGAAGTTGGCTAGTTATACTCACATCAGCTCGGACCACTACACAAACCCAGCATATAATAAGTAGCTTGGCATCTTACTGTGCCCAGTCAAGCACTGTGTTCCACAGTGATACAGACTGCTGAGTATTATCTATGAAACTGCAGACAGTTATGGCACAACAGCTGGCAAATTAGAGCTATCAACGACGCTAAATAATTCATGTGAGACAACACTAACATGGCAGATCCTATTCATGACATCCTATCATGCATACAGGCGCACTTTCATCTCTGCTAGGTGAGGAATCTTACAGTATACAAAAGACTGCACTGCCTTCGGACAAAGAACGAGTGAGAGTGGGACAATAACTTGCGCAGAAGGGGTGTGAGAAGATGTCACTGTCAATTCAGTGACTGCAATAATTATTATAGTGTCTGGGGAGGGAAAGGGGGGGGGGGGGGCAGAAACAGCTCACAAAGGATTGCATACGGGATATGATATCCATGATGTTTTCAGTTCACATCCACTGAAATTATGTACATCTTGTTTTAGCTTCCAGTGGAGCTGGGGGACTGTGGATATTCTCGCATGAGTTTTGGAAGGAACATGAGAGACTTCAGCAGTTTTCTGGCTTCCACTGAAAGGATCAAGCCCCCCCCACCCCCCTCTTTCTGCTACTGCACACAGACACACACACATCATCTAAAAGCCTGGCTCGCATGACTGGCGATGGGCAGAAACAGATTATGGTTATCGATCGCTGCTTGGAGATGGATCTGTGTGTGTGTTTATGTGTGTGTCAGAGCAGAGGATGGGGACTAAGGGCAGTGCGCAAAAGCTATTGATCCTGTCCAGTAGGGAGGCCATGTCTCTGAATCAAGGTCAGTTCCACACAGTCTCACCTATTAGAAACTTGCCATCTCCCTAACACACACACACACACACACACACACACACGCTCACACGCAGTTTTTACCCTTAACAATACCCCATCACAAAGAATGATGGACAGCTCATCAAACTCAAGTGCTTGTTGAAGAGAGAAATTAATCCCAGCGTCTGGGTGAAGGCATTACTCTACAGTGACAGTATGAAGGATCTTCATCATGCAGTAAATGGCAGCAGACAGCAAAGCCATCCAGTGGAAAGCTGGGTTAGGGTGACACAAACAAACTTATTGTCTCCTTCTAGCCAATATGTCATCCAATGTGTGTATCCGGTGATAAGCACCATTAGTAGAGGGACAACTGCCGTTCACTTATTCTACTCTATTGCTGACGAATCAATAACAATGATGGTGTTTTGATAAAAAAAAAAAAAAAAAAATGGTTTCAGATCGGACATTTTGTGGTTACAATTATTCCAAATACAGCTGAGAAGGCTGGACTAGTTGCAAACAATACACTCAGAACACACAAAGCCAGACCAGCTGCATTTTCCATCAGGAATATAAATAATAGATGATACAATATGAGTTGTCTGTGAGAGGGTGGTGATATGATGTCTTTGAGGCCATGTTCACGTCTTGACAGGAGGAATTGACACAAATTCGAACGGACAAACAGAACTGGGCTCTGCACACGTAAAGAAATGCAACAGCATAGATTTGACAAACCAGAGACGGAAGAAAAAGAGAGACTGAGAGAAACACATCGAGGGAGTATCTATCTGGAAAGCACTCCTGTAGCCTATCTGTGGCGGTGTATTTTCTGAAAATGTTGCCGGTGGTCATTTCTTAATATCAAATCCTATTAGCTTGAGAGATCCTGTGAGCATTGCAGCAGACTGCTGGTGTCCTCTTGAGCCTTGTGACAGAGTGAGAGAGGGGGCCACAGCGCCATACTCGGCTTTTATCTGGACACACAGGGGTCATATAGCTTCTCTTTGAAGAAATATTCAACTAATTACCTTGGAGAGTGGCCTCAGGCAGAAAGCGGACTGTGGATTCTCAAGGCATTGTGAAGGGGTAAACTAAGGATGAGGATTTTCATCTTGCACAAATACACATATCCTAGATGAAAAAGACTGGGCCATTGTTCCAACCTGTGAAAGATAAAGAGCCACATAACCTAAGAAGATGGAAGAATGACGACTGGAGAGGGAAAAGCGCACGGGGCTTGTACAATACAACAGCAAATCCAATGATGAAAGCGTGTAAGGACCAACTCCACCTGCCACTAAAGACTTTGTTTCGTTTATGGTTCGTACCATTGTCAGTCAGAACATTCTGTGATCGCAATTCTATTCAAATATAAAAACTTGGGTTTTTGGCTCTTTCCTCATAAGCCCTCTAGCTAAGGCAGACAAACAGCAGAAAAAAAAGCAGACATACAGATACTCATGCTGGCAGTGTGCTTTGACTGGCACATTCATTCATCTCCTCTGCTGGAGTGCATGAGCCCTGGCAACATATCAGTGCCAGAACTCCAGAGGCGGCGCTTATCTCCTCTCATAGATCATGCTTTTGTGCTGTCTGCTCCTCTGCTAAGGAATGCCAGGTAAGGCTTTTGAGGCCCGGCACTGGCCCAGTACTGCCCCCCCCCAGCCCCCCAGCCCACTCCCTGAGGCTCACAGAGGTAGGCAGGCCTGTGGCTGCCCCCCCTCTGGCACTGAGAGTCACACTGGGCTAATTCACTTGGCGTCGGGTAACAGACATCTGTCACTCAGGATGCCCCTGGGGACACACAGACAAGGCCTGATATAGGGGTGAGGGGGGGGGCACGGGATGTGATGCACTGTGAAATGCATACAGGCAGACACATACTTACACACACCCAAGTGTAAACAGCAAACACATACTGTAAGTTGTAGTGTAATTAAAGACCAAAAGCTATAACAAGAGATTATGACACAAAGACTTGATGGTAATTTAAGAGCAACTTTTTTTAAAAAAAATGTCAGCATCTTGAAAACAATAGCTACTCATTTTCTATCCATAGAAACCTCCTTGGGGGAGGTTTCTATGGAAACCGCCAGAGGGACAGCGTGGTTCTGGTGAGGCGGTGCTGTACATGCTGTCCGAGGAGGAGCAGGGCGTTAAGGGAGATCAGGTTTCCCCTCCAGGGGCCATCCCGATCCCCCCCCTCTCACACCCACCCCCACCCCCACCCCCAACTCTGTGCTGCTGGCATTCACATGCTAATTTATCTCCATTGGTAATTACACTCCCTTTAAACCAACTGACAACTACAGCTGGAGTCAGGCTCTTAACGGCACACTGTTGGACGGATGGGTGGAGGGTTGAGAGCGAGTGCGTGAGTGTTTGTGTACATATATGCGTTTGTCGAGGTTGCTCTTATTTCAGCTCTCCTATGCGCTCCATAAAACAGTAGTAATAGATGATGAAACATTATCTGTGTTCGTACCAAAACGGCCTCACGCAACCTCCCATGATGCTCCAGGCTGTGAAACAGCCCCAGTCTAATAGCTGTATGTAAATCAGACAGCCCATAAGGATCAGTGTCAGCACTCAGCTGTGTACGTTGGCTGACATGACAAGCACGCCACATGTCCCAGTGAATTTACTCAAACGGGCCACTGGTGGTGCTGGAAGTTTAAGCTCACGGGTGGTAAACAATACATCTAATGAAATCGTTCGAAAAATATCACAGAATGCATGCTCAGGACATTAATGATTTCAGCTATATGGGTAGTCAATGGTTAATTTTTTTTAATTGTTTCATTCCCATGATGAGCCATCCCTGTATGGGATAGTGAACAGGAAATGAAGCAGAAGGCATGAGGAGTAAAGGATACAAGCTCTGGTAGAGAGTCAGCCGGGACTTGACAGCTCTGCTGGCATTGATACAGGTGGCCCGCACCAAGCTTGGCAGCAGCGTACCAGTGATGATGGCACCATTAAACAGAGGCCCAAAGAAGGGAACCTGGGGGTGTTAAGAGAGAAAAAGAAAAAAAAGAATAAGAGCATGAGATACCAAACCCTCTAAATTGATTCAAGTTAATTTGGTCAGTGTCCTGTCATTGTATGTGCAAATGCCCCAAAATCAGAAAAGGTTGATTAAAAGTCTTTTTGTTCTCCTTTTTGAACCGTTTTGCCATCTGCTTAGGGCAAGGGTTCAAGTTGAAATTGGATTTTTTTTTTTAACCTAACTTTGCATGACAACCACACATATCTAATGTGAATCAATGTAAGGTAAATGAAATTAAAATAACAATCGATACAAAACAATGCCCTCATATTGAGCTACCAAGCAAATACAAAGGAGCAATATGCATTTTAGCGCCAGCGTGTGAGTGTGTGGTACACGTCTGTTCATGCATATTGGAAGGGGGCCCTTAATCACTGAAGCTCAATGGTCATTGACCTGGAAGTTGACGTGAATGTCAAAGTCTCTCCAAAAGGTCCTGCTGTCTTCAATTTGGTAGTTCAGCTAGCATGAAAACCAGTCAAAAAGTACAATAAATGGACTTTAACCAAGGCTAATACCAACAAATTTATTTAATCCCATGCCAGAAAACCGGGGGTAACACTATGTAAAGTACCACCACAAAGCTGTCTATGTAGCTTTACAGATTTGTGGAGATGAAAGCAGTTTAAGAAGAGTATTTTTTTGGCGTGCACAGGGTGGGAAGGGCAGCCTCTACTCTTCTCCCAACTGTGCTTCTGCTGTAGAAACCCTCTACTGGGTTGAGGCAGGAATGTGTTTTATGAGTTCATTTGTGAACCATCTGCAGCTATTGAAGTCTTTAACCTTAATGCACACTTAACATTGTGTGCATAATACTGGGTAAATTGTCATTTGTTTCTGCAAAAGAAAAGCTCGGTTGTTTAATTGTCCAACATAAATAATCTAATGAATGCAGTTAGCTGAGATTGGGATTAAGATGATCCCCACAGAGATGGAAATAAATCATTGTCTTGATAATTTATAGTGGTCATAAAAATTATCTCCAAAAGAGAAAAAATATAAATAAGTTAGGAGGAAATACTGTAATATAATTAACAGCATATGAGAGAAAAACAGCCCACTATACAGCAGTAACACATGACAGCAAACTCTCCACTGGGCAGTTCTATTACTATAAAAGGCCATTGATAATTTAACATTTGCAGTTTTTCTATAATATCGATACAGGCGGGTAAACAAATAACTGATTATAAGACAAGGGAAGCACTATAGGAACACTGCAGTCATTTCTCCACAATGAGGGTAGGTGCCCTGAGTCTGTTTACCTTTGACTGTCTTAGTAAAGATAAGATGAGACTTTATTACTTCTTTTTTTTTTGCTTGTTCTTTAATGATTATATTATGTATATATTATGTTATTATGTCTGCCATCTCTCAAAAAAATCAAGTGAGAAATATGAAACAGATTTTATTAGGGAATTTTTTTTTTTTTAAAGAATAATGTTCATATAGGAAATCTAAAAATCTGAAGTCACGCATGGTCATACATTGAGCGCTGAGCAGCAATGATGATAGCAAGCTAAGAAAGGATAGTAACAATCCTGAGTGAACATACCCACAGTGTGGGTAATAATGCACTGTTGGGGAAAGGGGAACTGAAAGCCTTCAGACGGAAACCACAATAGGAGAAAGGATCCATGAAACAAAACAAAACAAAAAGTCTGATTAAGAAGCAAGAAGAGGGAGACTTTTGACTCACAAACAGACTGGAAATTAATGCAGTGCTGAAAATACCCTGTGTGATTTTCTTGCTTAGTGCCTGGAAAAATACCACAATTTGATAAGGAAAAGCAGCTGATTAAAAATGCAGTAAAAGTAACTTCCCACTTCCAATGTATGTGCATAGTTGAGTCTTAAATTCCCCCGGACTGCAGTGCTTTACCTGTGGCTTCTTCATGATCTGGATGAAATACATGTGGTTCTTCATTGGGTAGATGATAATCAGCACGTCTCCAAAGTCAGTTGGGATGATGCCACGTCGGTAGTCTCTGGTGTGCTCTGACCACACTATGTGCACCTCATCATTTCCCAGGTGACGCAGCTACCAAACAAACAAAATTAGTCTCATCAATTGCCTGGTATGATCACGTTATCTTCCTCCTTTTTAAAAATGTTTCACTGTTTATTTGCATCTCAGTTTTTCATTTAAAGAACACAGAGGAGAGCGTTACATATGACAGAGACAGTAGTGATACATCTGTGCCTACGCAAACACTCACTTTGGGGGGCACAAAGTAGCAGTTATCTTTTCCAAGACATCAGGCAGTTATTAACATTTCAGTGAATGTAGTCAAGCAAAAAGACAATATTTTTGTGCTTTTATTCTTCTTTCACTGATTTCACATGAGGTTTTTCTGATCGGTATCTGATGGAAAAACAAGTTGAATGATTAAGAATGCAACGTTGAAGAAAATGTCTGGTCTGATGATGTCAATCTAAGGAATACATCCAGACAAAGACATGTTTTGATTTGCATTTGCAGATTTATTTGGACGGAGCCAGTGAGGCTTCTCATGCATTTAAAATTTGAGAATAGGTTGAGATTATTATCGGTTTTACCAGATAAAACTGTGAGACACTAAGTGCCAGCTACTGCATCATGACGAAAACTTTGGAGGGAACCAGTAACTAGATGGTTCCATTAGTATTTCGCCCCGACACCTCGGTCAGATGACCGATTTGCACATCAGGAAAGCTACCGGCCTCCATCAGTTTTGTCCGGCTTCACCCTGCCCAGGCATCGCTCACCATCCTTCAGGTCCTATTGTATGCACTCCTGCTACACCTCCCTGACAGAGCAGGCAAAATGGGCTGATGGTGGTGATCTCAACTGCGCTCAGCACAGGAAATGAAGCTGCACACGCCATCTAATGAGCACAATATTTGGTGGATGCACATAAAGAGAGATTTTGGTGAAGGTTTTATTTTTTTTTACTACATTTTAATCTAGTCTTTTTTTCGTCAACGTCTCATCTTTGTCATGAAAAAAAAAAAGGTCGATGAACATTTTCAGTCATAGTTTTCAAAAACTATCACTGAAATTGACACTACTTCATACTCCAGTTTCAGACATTCTAAAAACCCCACAAACTGTGTATTTAAAAAGATAACAGAGTCAGTGGCTGGCTGTATATTGAAGTGGAGTGTTGGCTAATGCCAGTACAAATGTATCAGCTATATCTTCATCATGTTATATCTTCAATGATGCTGTTCTGTCTGATCCATTTTGCCAATTGCTCAATAAAAATTGGTAATAGAAGTGTAGTGCAGGTCATCACTATGGTGACAATAAGAGGAACAAAAAATTAGTGATATTGCTGTGAGGTATAAAAGGTATGTAGAAGGGGCCGACTGAAATGATTTATAGTTGACAGAGGTTCCATAGAGTGCTGTGACTGGCTTCTACCTTTGCATAGAGAAATACTATATTTCTGTATAAGCACTGTGTGTCCTAAAGATAAAACAAGGTGACGGCTTACAGCCTCAATCACAAACTTTGTGCGCAAATAACGGTTTAAGTAGGGGTCTGAGAACTGGTTTTGACTCTTTTTATAGCTTTTTCATTATAAATTCAAAATGCAAACACAAAATTGAGCATTTCAAAACCAAACAAGTCAGATCCAATTAACTTTCCCCATCAAAGATTAAATTGCTTTCCATTTCCATTCTATTCACAAACACAAATGAAATTGGGCAGAGCTAGAAGATACACTTAAATGACAGGAAATTGTATGTGGATAGTTTGAAACAGGTAAAAAGAAAGAAAGTAAAATAGACTTGACACTGCTACATTATATTCTCTGATAAGTGTAGATCGATTACTAGCTGGTAGTCCGGTGATGTTTTCTGGGGTATAACGTACACTGAAAAGTGAGCCTCTACTCAGAAGACAACATCTGCCAATGTACTGTGGGCCTAATGAGCCATTAAGAAACATGCCCTCATCACCAAAAATGCAATTAGCACATTCTATTATCAGCCATTAATTATGGTAATATGTTAATCTTAAACAAATCCACGGCATGCTGATTACTGGAGCTCACCAATTCACTCTGGCTGTTCAAGGATCAGCAGGTACCAAGCAGGTCAGTCACTGGGACAATTTCTGAGAAAATGTTGAATATGCATTTGTGGTAGACAATCAACACTGGGATGTTAATTTGGGTTAAGATATTAGCATTTGGACGAGTTTAATCACAAGTTTAATGAGGATGCTTATGCTGTTGTCAATCAGCTTCTGCACCAACCTATTTACCTCCTTGTTAATCAAATCCAAATGTTTGAGACTTCTTTAATAAAATATAATTCGAGTCAAAGACTCTTGTTCAATTAGCTCTTTTTGACCTCCCAACCATAAAATGAGCTTCCCACACATGGAGACAGCAGACCGGAGGCCTCCGAACACGAGAGACTCCTTACACATACGACCTGCAGCAGCCGAGTTAAGCTGTGGTGCCTCAGGGGTGAATGTGATAGCCACGGCACACGTCAATCTCTCTCTCTTTCACAGAAACATGCACACACTCGACAACGCCTGACCCCAACCCTGCAGGTCGTTTCTATAACCGCATTACTGAAGCCAGCTGCTACTGCTGCAGCCTGCACTGCTCTAAAACCCACAATTGGATTGAGGAATTCATGGTTTTCCCTCTTTTCTTTTTGGTTTAGACATTTTTCCCCCCCTCCATTATCTTCAAACAGGCAATCTGCCCAGCGAGAGCTCCCCCATCCGTCATGGAATGCCTCTATGGTTACAGGCAGTAAAGTGGGTGAATGCAAGACTAAAAGTGTTATTTTCAAATTGACAGGGAAGCTCGTTTCCCATTCAAACTCTCATCCTTTTCTCAAGCACACATACTTGCTACCAGCCTCCCAAATTTCTATTTGACCTGTGGCTAGTGTAGAGATCTGTGCCAGGTGAGCATCAGTAATTACAAAAGTTAAAGACAAAATGATTGGAAACCTCTCTGGGCATGTCCGCCCCTCCAGCGCCTCACTCTGGCCAACAAAAGTCAAAATCTTTACTCAGTCTAATTTTATGAGCCACTAAGCGCAGGTTCAAAATGGGTTTGGAATGACCAGGGGTTTATTTGTGAAACTGAGAGGGGGGAAATCTGTGGAGGACTGGAGGGGGGTTGGATATGAGGAGAGCCTGATGAATTTCCCTTCTCAGTGGGGGACTTCATGAGAAGATTGGCAGCATGGGCAGGGGCCTTGCGGCTCATTTCTTCATGCTAACTGCTACTGGTGCACTACAGCTCAGAATCCCACTGCAGAACCCAATCAATCGCTCCTGTGGCGGCAGCAGGAATTGGATAAAAGGATCCTGCCGGCATCCGGCAGGCGCCTGCCCTAGCAGGGAGAGCTAATGGCTGAATCCAGGCCCTGGTCACAGCACACAGGCAGGGGGCAGGGGCTAGCAGAATCATACTCATTACTGCCACGGCACATGCCCTCTCTTCACTCGCACGCCTGCAACTCTCTACTACTCAGGCCTGCCTGGCTGGGGTCACTAATCAATGCCTCCACTCCGAAGTCACATTTCTTGATCACAACTTAACACAGAGCTGAAGGCTACAACAACATACTGCTATGAGCAGGCAGGACTGTGTAGCCATTTCACTGCATCAAATGAGCAAAGTAGTATTTTCTCTTTTTCTTGATATACTTTGTAGTTGATGTGCGCAATTAATACACTATATTACCAAAATCTAAGAGACAGGAAAGAATGCATCATAACAGAACTTTCTTTTTTTTTATTTATTTTTTTTTACCTTTTTGGTGAGGCAGTCATCAGAATCAGATGGCATACGAGTGGAGACGTGGAAGATGGCTTCCACGGTGGAGGTAGCATAGTAAGGAGCTGTTACACCTGTGCTGCCATTCCTCTGGAGGCCACCCATAAAGCCACAGTGCGAAGCCAGGTCCACCTGAGGTATACATGTACAATTTAGTGTGTTCCGAGCGTCTCTGTACATCTGCATGTGCAAATCTAAGTTTTATCTATGGATACAGAGAGTGTGTTGATATGAGAGTGTGGTTATCTGCACCTCCCATCCCAGTCCAGACACAAAGTCTTCATAGGCTTGGCTGCCTGTGCTGTTTGACAAGATGGAGCACTTGTCCTCTTGGCCCTCTCCAATGTAGAACACAGCAATCTTGTGTGTCTCTCGACTACAGAACAAAAATATATTGTACCCAATATTAAAGGAACAACAATGACACAGTGTCCAATTTTTAAAAACAAAACTGAACTTGAAAAGATTCTCAATATTTCAGCCACTTCACATGTAAAATGCTTTGAAATGTGACTGCAATGGCTCAAAACACTACACCTTGCTAATGATGGTAAATTGTATGTGTACGTGTAATTGAGTTAAATTAAATCAGGACAGCAGAGTGTGAAAAAAACAAATTTGTCTGCAAATTTTTTCCATCATCTCTCCAGCTCTGACACAATTAAAGAACGAATGGCAGCCAAGCCCCCTTTTCACTTTCCTTGTTGCCATGGTAGTACATCATACTGGGGTAGATTTAGGGCACTTTGCATGCTTGTGCACAGGTCGCCCAACCAAGTCTGGCCATCTGGGAGAAAGAAGCCCAATACTGAGGGAATCCTTTAATAAGCTAATGTAATTAGCATTGTGTGGGGTACTTATTGATTGGAAGAAAAACAGAAAGAGAATGACAGCAAGAGTAATAGTGGGAGACTTCCAGAGCTGTGATCAGCAGGAGATGGTACATATTAGAAAAACCATAGCAGAGGAAAGGAGGGATGGGGCAATATGATTCTACTTTGAGCAACTAGAGCCAGGTTTATCATAAGGCTGCAGTGATAGTTTGATAAGCAGAGGGCACTGAATTAAAGACCAGTCTGTGTTCATTGGTATCTCATACAAACCTAATTTATACAGAACACACAACATGATATAAATTTCAAGATTACATTTCTAAAGGAATTACCACTGCCTGGAATCCAAGTTCTTCAGTTCCCTTAGGAGTTTGGAGTTTTTCTTCAACAAATGGAAACTCTTCCTGTTTGACAAAAAGAGTGCTATTAGACATGATAATTTCAATTGTCTTCATAAAAATTACAGTAACATATAATTCAGGAAGCCATATTATACAGGCAACAACAAACAGCCATTTGAAGTTATGTTTTGTTTTCAAGCAAAGTTTTGTTTTGCAGAGAAGCTCAACAAAGGCAAAAAAGGCACAGGTGCAAACAGCAATCTCCTACTAGCTGTGCGCATGTTGCACCATCACCATTAAGAGGTGTAAGCTTTTAATTTACAGGGAAGCAAAGATGTGGCTTTGCAAGGTAGACCTATGTGAAAACAGCTGGGTACTTTTACCCTGTGGAGAGGAGATTAAGACACTCCAGACTCCAGTGTGCTTTTAACTCGCTCTTTCTCTCTTTGAGTACTGAGTCACAAACTGAGTTACTTTGAAGATGAAGTAACTTGTTTTTTCAAAAATCTTATTGGACTGCAGAGGTTATAACACAATTTTGGATTCATTTTTTGTGTCATACAGGCTACATTTAAGATGTGGTATGGAGACGGAGTGGTAATCCACTGACACCTGCATGACTTAAAACAACTTCACTTTCCTCCATTTGTCTATTATGTCTTTCTTTAAAGTAATGAAAACCAGACCAATGATTATAGACCTCAGCTGGGAGTTTACCTGCGGTCCCAAGAGTTCATGCCAAGGTCATTCAGCAGCAGCCGGCAGAAGTAGAAAGGAGCTTTTGGTTCTTGTTGAGAGGGTTTGCTCTGGCAGGTGGCCTGAAAGCTTACATCAGTATCCCACCTCCTCACTTGCTCCTCCTCCTGCTGAGTCTGACGCAGAATGGCCTCCAGGATGGCACTCTCTTGCTCTAGGTTCATGCCATGGGGTGAGGGGGCTGGCTGGTTGAGCCTGAGTTGTGGCTGTGGCAAGCATTCTGGGCTGCATTGGCCAAGATCCTCCAAAAGCTTATCGAGAACATCTACGTCTTCCTCCTCACAATAGTCAGAGAGGGAGTCCGAGACGGAGCAATGGTTTTTGTGTGGTCCCATAGTTGGAGAGCTGTGCTTGTGTCTGCTGTGAGTGAAAGTAGTTTTGGTAGAAAGAGGTTGATCGACTGCATGGAAATCTCCTGCATCAACAGAGTCTTCCTGGGTAGTGCAGTAGAGGATTGTGCCATCCCACGAGTATTTGCCCGAAATGTCCCGCACAATGATACGCACTTGGGAAGAAGGTTGAGGAGGCTGTCCGGCAGTGGGGGTCTCGGCAGGAATCTGCAGGTAAGACACCAATGTGCTATCATTGAAGACAAACAGCTGCAGGTTGGGGCTTTTGAAGACTTCAGAGGACAGCTCGGACGACTCCACGTATGGGTTGTCATGGTTTTCGCTCACTAGACTATGGAGAAGGGCGGGGCCACCGCTTAGTGGATGATGGCCCAGATGGTTCACCAGGTGAGTCATGATCATCCTTGCTGTCAGGGGAATCAGCTCCATGTTCCGCCGACGCTTTTCTGGTGGAACATTGAGGGAAGAAACATAAAAACACTGAGATCCTCTCTTGAGGAAAATACGTGAGAAAGTGTAACAGGGATAGACGGTAAAAGTTACCAATGTTTTTCAAGTAAAGCAACACATGGGGCTAGCTTTTCTATTATGTCCAAAGCAGAACCATATTTTGAAAAGGCCCACATTTGTGTGTACATGTGCTATCATGTCTGTTAGCTCTTTTATACAAAGCAAAATCTCATTTATGACTCGTAATAGGGGTACTTTATTCATATCTCACAATAGCGTGGCCAGCACACCTCTAAGTAGGTAGCATCTAATCATGAGAGACAACATTGAAAAGCCCATTGAGTCTTCTTACAATGGACAAGTGTTGAGACTGGCTGAGTGCTAATGAGAACCACTATCTTTACAGGCTGCTTAACAGGACTACTTAGTGAATTGCATTTATGTAAATGCACAGGTTTTTACTCCCAAGTGAAAGGCATGCCATGCTTTATTCTGCAGTGATGTGGGAAAAACAAGGAGATGCACTCTTGCATTGTGACAGTGCTATCAATACCATCATCCCCCATCAAAGTGGAGAAAGCTCTTTAGAAAGCAGGCCAAGCTGCATTAGAGATGCACTGGCCCTTTGATGTGACTTGATCAATATGAGGTGGGGGCATGAATATAAGTAGACCGGCACTCTTTGGTTTGCCCTTTTGATAGTGTTTTGTTATTTCTACTAAGACTGTGCAGCTGGGAACCAAAAAGCAGAGGTATGGTGAAAATTTCCAGGTAAAAGCTATTATTCAAATGTCTTATATTGCTTCAGCAGACATTATGCACTGTGTAGTTGGGCTATAAAGACTTTTCAGAAGTTGAGGACACGAGAGAGAGAGAGAAATATATTGCCTAATGGAATCACAAGGTCACAAAAAGAGGAAAATAAACCACAATTTTATCTAAACCCCATAATGGGTCCTCTCTCTAGAGCTGAGTACTAATGTGAACATTCCAGTCGCTGTGATGGTTGATTTCCTTTTTCCTACTTTTAATAAGATATTGACATTTAATGGAGAGGCTCCAAATGGATGAGCTACTTAGAGTTTGATTTTCCCTGTAATTTTTTCTTTTTTTTTGAGAGAGGACTAGAATATGCTTCTGTGGTCTGAGAGAAATACAGTAAGGATAAAAATGAAGTAGCATGAGCAGATATCATCTGAGGATTAGCTATGATGTGGCAGCTGACAGCCATCACAAACTTTTTTACTTTCTCACACATCTATCCATACATACAGACATATGCACACATATTGTGCCCCCCCCCCCCCCCCCCCCCCCCCAAAAAAAAAAAAACAGCATCATGATTTTGTCTGCCAGCCTGCTGCGATCTCGTATGCAGCAGTTAGTAAGGGGTTATGAAGGGGCACACTAATGGTTCCATGTCCTTACCCTCAGCTACGGTGAGCAGGTTGCCGAAGTCGGTGGTGTTCGTCTGGGAGGGTGGTGGCTCAAAACTCTTAACCTGACCCAACATGAGGTCATAGTCAGTCGACAAGTCTGACAAGCTAAGGAGGTAGTGGCTCTGTTGGGTGTGTAGGTTGGAGCTGGACACACAGCAGTGCAGCACCTGGAGAACAGCACAAAAGGGCTAGGATTTATTGATTATACCCAGCTGAAATAGGCAGTAGTTTTCCTACAGTGTAACAGTGACAGGCATTTCGATGATCAATGTGTAAAGACACTGTCCTGTTAGAGATGGTGGTGTCTGGAGAGAAGATGCACAGTGACACTCATACAGGCCTGTTCTATATTGACACGATCCAGGGCACATGAAAGAGGAATATATGTCCATTTACATCATAATGCAACGGGGAGGGGAGAGAAAAGAGGGTCTTTATTGCAACTAATCCATTTCTCCTGTGATGTGTGAGTGTATCGATCTACATAACAGATGGCAGAGCATCCGTTGGCAGGGCTAGATAAGGCGCACTGGGGGAGTTGATTACAGCCATTGGACAGGTTTACACTGTTTGATTTAATTAAGACTTTATCCTTTTGCTCAGCTCCCACTACAAACATGCACACCCAGCCACACACAGACAAGCATGCACTCACAAACACATCTGTATACTGTATAATGTCAGTGTAGGTTAGGTGCTGCATATGAGTGGGTAAAACATATGCCTAATGTATTTAAATGAGGGGCCTCTCATTCAGAGTAGAGCAACTTGGGGAAAAGCCATGCAAAGGCTAATCCCATTCAGTGCAGAGATACGCTCAAACTTGGCTGAGAGACACTCAGAGGGGCAGGCTGGCCCTGCCATGTGAAACAGTATTGTGTTGGGCAACAGGGACAGTATGTGGATGATTCTACAGAACAGATCTCTGGGTGTATGGAGCAGGGATTTTAGGCTTGATGGTGAAAAGATCCGAACCAAACAGCTGCTATGCCAAAGCTCAAAAGAGGTTTCTCTGTAGAGAGGTGGAGAGGCAGCAAAGGAGGGGGAAAACCCACAGCTGTGCTTGACAACTAAGTGGCTGCACTTCACATAGCAACAGTTCCTGGAAGGTAACGCACAGTGAAACAAGCATACTGTAGAGAGAGGGGCACGTATTGTGCGCCTATGCACACACATAAATCAAATAATAAAAACGCAAACAGAAATATACAGGTGTGCCAATGCACAAACATACCTGTCCTCACTCTCTCACACAAACACACTTTGTTTCCTCTCCTGCGCGCGCGCACACACACGCACACGCACACGCACACACACACACACACACACACACACACACACACACACAGAGGGTAGGTGCAGATGGCTGTTGAGGCAGGCGGAGAGAGCAGATGGAGAAGCTCAAACAGAACTTCAGTGAACCATGGTTTAGTGCAATGTTACTCTTTATAACGATCTGAATGCTATTGGTCGCCAAATATAACTTTTCTCCCTTTTTTCTTTGGCCTTGAATGAATAACATAGCAAACTTTGCAGCTGACTGAAGCTTTTTTTTTTATAGATAAAACTGTAATTACATGAAAGGGAAGCATGACAAATAAATTGACACCCCCTGCTACACTGTAATTGACACTGGTCAGTGATGTAATCAAAAAAGAGATGTTTTTTACTGGGAAAGCTATTCACTGCTTGGTAAGGAGAATAATTAGCAGCCAACGTATCTGTGGAAATGTATAGATTTCAGTCTTGATATTGCATTAATATTGTCACACCCAGTGAAACCCAGAGGGGCCATGCCTTTGTGTGCCGATAGACAACCAATCATGCCTAATTGTCTTTGCATTCATAGCAGCTGCAGTTGCTCTCATATTAAGACATATTCCATTCAGATTTTCAGGACAAGCATTTATAGGCTGAGCTTATCAAGTGGACAAAGAGTCCTGTTTGAATAATTGGACCATTTCTTATCAGGGGTGACATCCTTACAAAGATCTGCCGTTGACCGCATCTGCCCAGACAGGAGGGAATGAATAATACCTCATTCATTTGTGCCTGAAGCTTGGCCCTCATTCTCAGGGTCAGACCATAAATAACGGGTTAGAGTGAAAAAGGCAGAGATATAGACAGATTACTCAAGATTTTGCCTATTTCGAACAAATGCAGTGTATGATACAACAAGGCAAGTTGTAAGAGTTTCTTGCATATGATAAACGGCAAATGCGATGCATACGCTAGCTATGGTGGGTGCTTCTAATTTGTTGTGCCAATATAATGTTAAATGAGGCATAGTCATGAGGTCATGGTGGAGGTGAGTCTAATTAAAAGGGCGAGCCCATTTGGTGGGGTGGGGGTGGAGATGTGTAAGCTTAAGTTATTGTGTCGCCAAGGAGAGACTATGCATTTTTCAAAGGATATTGAGGAAGACATGCATGTTTGCTCTAGCTGCAAATTTCAGCTTTTCCCACCTCCCAGCTGCTAGTGAGCCTACCCACCCTGTAGATGTAGTCGAGCAGAGGGGCCTTGTGGGATGTGCGGTCCTCCATCAATGGCATGGTGATGGGTTCCAGCAGCAAACTCAAGGGAACAGCCATGCACCAATCCAACAGGCAGAGCAGCAGTGACACCATCAACTGATGAAGTGACAACAAAGAGACAAGCTCCTTTAGTTCAGTTATCTGCCATTAAAACAACCACAGCGTAATATTGGATATGCAAAAAATAATGGCGCAGTTCCAAGGAAACAACAGGTGATAGATGAGAGCTGCAAATACAGAAAATATAGAGACAATAGAAACATTCCTCTGCAACTGCACCATTCCAACATGATTGATAAAGAGCATTTGGATCTCAGCCATTACACATCCTCCCTTTTCCAACATGTACCTTTTTGTCTGCTTCTACTGTTGAGTGCTCTGCGCTCGGCAACAAAAAGGCTATTGTTGCCACAAAGATCTGTGTTGGGACAAAACAAGAGGAAAGATAATTGGATGACACACTGCTATTCATCAGCTGAGCCAGGGCTGTGTGGTAAAATGGACGTAGAGTATGCATAAGCATGAGGAATGACTCATGTAAGACATGCATTTAAAAGATAATGTGACACGAAAGGAAATTATCATCTTACATATCATATGCTCTCACATAACCCGAATAGCTACTGACAATTTACAACACTGATTCCAAAACAGTTGGGATGCTGTGCAAAGTGTAAATGAAAACAGATTACAAAGATTTGCAACTTGTTTTCACATACAGTACGTTTAAATGAATACAGTACAAATACAAAATATTTAAACATTTAACTTGATTGTTTTTTGTAAATATACCCTCACTCTGAATTTCATGCTTTCATGCTTCAATCGGTTCCAAAGAGGTTGGGACAGCGGGATGTTTATCATTGTGTTACATCTCCTTTTCTTTTAACAACACTCCTGCGTGACCATTTGTGAACTGAGAACATGCTGTCCATGATATCCTAAAAACAATTTGAAATATTGACTCACAGACCACAGCACCGTTTCCACTTTGTGTCACCCCTCTCAGATGAGCTCAGGACAGACAAGGCAGCAGCGTTTGTTCTTAATATATGGCTTTCACTTTGCATGGTAGCGCTTTAACTTGTATGTGTAGATGCAATAGTAAACTGTACTTGTCTATTTACTGACACTGGCTTTCTGAAGAATTTCCAAGCCCATGTAGAAATGCATTGTTGCGGAGGGATCAAAGGTTAAGGACATTCCAATGTTCTTTTCACAGTAAAATAACGATTAGTTTCAAGTGCATTGCATTCAGTCGGTTGATTGGTCGAATGTAGGTTGACGAGGATTTGCAAATCACTGCATCCCACCTTTTTTTGGAGGCAGAGTTGAACAAATAATTTTGTGCGCACATGTGTGTGTAACGTGTATGTTACCTCAATGATTTCTTTAGGCAGAGTGGGCTCCAACCTCTGGAGGTGTTCCCAGTGGGAAATAAGCAGCTGAAAAACGTCACAGGCTGCTTGAGCCACTGCTTTGTTCCCAAACTGGACAAACAAACAAACAAACAAGAGAACAAAACAAGAACTGATCAATGACGCAAAGGAGTTGGCTCCTTTAACAATAAGCAGCACCAACATCCACAAAATGTTTGATGTATTTTTTGTTACACTGTACAATGTGATTTTTGTCTATTTCCACGAAACCAAACCGACGACCCAATGTGTAAAAAGTCGAAAATATATAATACTGGATCATTTTATGGGGCTTCATATTTGTCGGCACAGATTCAAAAGATCCAAACAAAAACCTGTCACTTTGAATTTTTAGGCTGCTCAAACTGCTTAATGATGAGCTATCAGGATAGAAAATGAAGAATACATAGACAAGTGGTACGTTCACAAAGCCATGACTGTAACGCAGACTCCCTACTGTAACTTAACTTAAATAATAATAATAATAATAACTAAAGCATGATATGATTGTCTTTACAGACAGGACAAAACATATGTATTATTGACATACTGTATGTTAAGGGTACAATTTCATAAAATGTGTCTCTACTGTGTGGGAATTTTTTTTTTATTTTCCAATTCTTAAACTTCACTGTTACTAACTTCATCATACAGACTTCCAGGAGAGTAACACTTCCAATTAGGGAAGATTGTTTATCCTACAGTTGCCCTAGCTGAATGTGTGTCGCCTAAATATAGAAATATAAAATGGCCAAGTGACAAGACAGGGGGAAAGTTCAGGCACACATTGACTGTGACAAAATTCGGAGCCATTTTCCTTAACTTTAGCTTTTCGCTTTCAGTGCGTATAATCAGCATAATTTCATTTCCACTCCAAACCATGGCTCATTTTCTCCAGACTCATTGGAGAGGAGAATTGAGCTGTTGACAATTTTCTTTCAAATGTGGATTTCTTCAGTGATTTGAAATTCTTTGTGGAGAAATAGAATTTCCCATTTCTTCCATCTGAATGCCTCTCAACATGTAACAAGAGGAGACATTGTGGGGAGTGCAGAAATGGACAAACACAAAAAGGGGCCCTGGGAGTTCAGCACCTGCTTTTAGAAAAGAGACTCTCAGTGCCACTCTTCCCCCACAATCCCCCACCCAGCCTATACCCTCTATTTTGGGGCTGGCTGAGTCTGTGTGTCAAGTTGTACAGGGGAGTGATTACTGCTCCATTAGAGAGTGGGGTGGGGGGTGGGGGGTGTGTGTTGCTCGAGCAGGAAGCTGGGAGATGTAGCTGCTTAAATTGGCCCACATCTACGGAGAGCCAGCAGCCTGGAAATTACGCCACCGCCTCAAACCCTTTTCCATGGAAATAAATAAATAAATAAATAAATAAACAGAATCCAATGTTTCTCTGCATCTCTTCACTCAGGAAAAAAAAGGGCTCTTCCAAAATATACACGAGTCGTCACTGCACATGTTTTATTTTCACACCTCGCTATGTTGAAATTGTTCTGCGGTCCTTTTGTGTGATCAGCTATCATTTTTCTTGGAGCTCAACACCATAGGGCTTGTGGGCTAAAACAACAACAAAAAGGATGATAAAATCCCAGCTTTCTGCATCAATTTGTTGAAAAACCGCTGATTTATTCAATTCCAAATTTTTGGACGTGGTGCAGTTGAAATTTAGAAAGACACTTAAGTTGGCAGATATCAAACTGGAAATGCATTTGGAATATGATGAGGCTTCCTTGCCTCGGAGGATCACTGACCTTTAGTGTTACTCCCAGAACATTGATGGCATCTTTGACCTGGTCGTGGATGTTCTTCTGCGTCAGCTCCTCACACACCCATAATCCCAGACTGCACACAGCGATGCATCTGAATGACAGAAGTTATAAGTCTTATATTAAAGAAAAATAACAGTTTCAATTTCACATAAAGCGTTCAGGAAACTATCTACAAGAAAACCTAACAGACTCACTTTTTGAAAAACATAATCATAAATGAATCCAATAGGTTTTCGATTCTTATGATGAATACATACTGTGTGTAAAAACACATTCACATCAAGCCTATAAAATAAATAGACAATATAACTTAAAAATACACATCAATATCAGTGTTTCCAATCATACCTGGCCCCTTCACAATGTTCCTTTGTTGCAGTCTCTAGCAGGATGTTGACTAGATAATCCTGAAAAGAAAAGACAACATGCTAGGTTTACTACGTGACCACACTTTCATTCACCTTATTTAATATTTGTAAAGATCTGATAGTATTTGATGTAACTTTGGAGTCAAACTGAATCATTCTTAAGATCCTAAAGATGGTATTTTAGGATAAATGTATAAAATGCTTTCATACGCCACACAGCAGGTGACTAATCCAGAATACACTAAGCGGTTTTTGTGCATTCATGACATTATTGCTCACATCCAGTTTACCTTGATATCCTCATTGCTAACAACAATGTCATCAGAGCCGGGCACACACTGCAGTACAGGTATCTGGAGGTAAAGGTTGGGGAAACACACGAGGGAGCCCAGGATCGTCTGAGCCTCCATCCTTGGAGCCTGACAAAACAACATGCTATCATTAATTCCCCAAGGCTACATGAAAACAACCCAGTTCCAGGAAACGGGGAGGTCGCTATTCAGGGAAAAAGGATTGGAGGGATGCAGCAGATTTAAATGGGTCTTTATTTATGATTTTACTGTTAAACATAATCTCTCGACACATAGTAGGCATTCTAGGACAAAATTATTTTAAATGGATGCAGCTTGATTCCTCTTGCACCTTTGGAGATGCTATTACTCTGAAAACAGATCATAAATACATACTGTAAAAAATATTAACCACAAATAACAACCAAAACAGTAAGAAATAAAATATTAAGTGTCCCTCTCAACTATTCTTGATAGACAGTTTAGAGATGTAAGAGTGTTAACACAAACTTGCTGATGTTTGGGTCTACATCTGTGCACATTGGCAATAAGGTCAGAAGTGGTCATCTATTTAATGGTCTGAAAACTCTTCTTGTTTTTCCAAATCCAGCCAGAGTAAAGCAACATGTTTGGATTTACAACCTCTGTGTTATGAATGTACATTAGACTACAATTCCAAAAGATAACAACATTTTTTCAGCATTTCTTTTATGGCTACATTATAGTCACTTTCAATGTGATGCTCTCATGCCTTTAAAGAAACAATTTCTGTTAAACCTTTTGGACTAATTACAGCCATTTGTTTCATTTGCAAAATAACTTCTTTTTGCATCTCAAAAAGCTGCTGGCTTTTGAATAGAAGATTTGCACATTTAAATTCAGTTTCATTCATAGGAAATAGGTAATGCACAATATGAAATGACCATGATGGGGGAAGAATCATGATGAATATGTGTATATATCATGATTGAGCAAACTCACTCACAAAGTCAGTTTTTATTTGAGTCATAGCTGCACATTAGATTACAGTAAATGAAGAACTCTATTTTTCCACTTTTGATTTTCTTGCAAAAACAATGAAGACGAAGGAATTTCAATCACTTGTGTTATTTTGTCCCTCTGATTTTTTATTGTTTAAATTCACAAAACAATGATTTGATGATGAGTCAAAAACTGCAAAATTTAAAACAATTATTACAGAGACAATTTGTTATGTTATTAGTTATGCGTAACTGGATGTTGCAACTACTGAAGATCAACAGGTATGAAGAGGAAGTTTGTTTTTGAATTTTGTGAAGTTTCTTTTGTTCCGCAACAAGTACTAAAAAAATAAAACAATTCATGGCATTGCTAAACACTAGCGATATTTTGTTAAGTTGTGCTTTTACATTGTGCCAAATGTTTACAACAATGTTCAAACACAGAGAAATATGTGATTTTATTCAAGAAAGGAAGGTGGCAAATGTGACTAAACACAACCTGAATAAAACTTTCAGACAGTATTTTGTCGGTGAAATAGATTTTCAGCAATGGTTGTTGAACAATGAAAACAACAACTCCTAGGACGCTTCTTCCTCACCATGCCACCAAACAACATTTTTTGTTTGAATTGTTTTTGACTAAGAGAACACTTGGCACAGGAATGACATACTGTGTGTTCAACTTGATACATTGTTTAACGTTTTCTCTTTTTCCTGAACATTTTTCCCAGTTTGATAGACATAATAAATCTGAGTGTTGAAAGTGTGTGTGTACCTCTGAGGAGACAGAGCTGAGAACGCAGGCAGCAGCAGTGATGAAATCTCCAATAAGCAAGGTGAAGCCTGGAAGGCCGAGGAAGAAGAAACGAGGAGAGCAGGAACGAATGATGGTGTTCAAAACATCCTGATGACATGCACATACAGACACACAAAACACATGTGTTAATAGGGGGGAAAATTGTATTTTCCACATTGATATTTGTGCTATTAGCCATTGACAACTGACCATCAGATTAAGCATCTTCTACAGTAAGTTCACAGCTGATTTTTGTATTTTGGTATGAGCGCTGGGTTCTTATTAGTACGAGTGGAGACAAGCAGAAATATTTTGTCAATGGGCCACCGTGTGAGAGACATGCCAGAGGAAAATCTTTTTCCTCCAACATGTAGGCAAAGCATTTAACTGAGTTAATGAGAGTGAGTCAATCAACAGTATGTCTCTAAAGTACAGAAAAACACACAAGGAAAGGAGGACAGAAGAGAGAGAGAGAGAGAGAGAGAGAGAGAGAGAGAGAGAGAGAGAGAGAGAGAGAGACGGGTGGCAGATGGGTTGTTCACAGAGGAGAGAAGAGGGAGAACAAAAGACCTCAACTTTTCCTTAGTTATGAATACGCACACACACACACACGGAAACCTGTAATTAAAACCAAAGACAGGATACTGTTATGCTGAGGTAGAGGCAGCTTAGTGGCAGATGGGTGCTCTTTCAACAGTGACATATGTACTGCAGCGGACTCTGCACAAACTGCTCAAGTATGTACAGTGTAATGTCATGCTAGAAAAGACCATAAAAAGCTGTTAACAGGTTTGCTATATTTAGATGGCAAAGCCATTTCGTAGTGGAAATATTCTGGGAAAAAATATATTGGCATGAGAATGCAGCATTTCAGTAAGGCAGACTGATTGTTTTCTCTCTTATCTAAGACATGCGTGTGGATGTTTGTGTGCAAAGGCAAGGTCCAGGCTAGAAACACCTGCCTTCTTGGCCATAAACTGTGTAAATCAGACAGTTCAAACATTAGCCTGTTTTTAGCTGAACGGAGGGGCACCTCAGCAAACACTCATGCGCACAATTTCTCTCTCTCTTTTCTCTCTCTTTCGAAAAACATTAATCGCCTGAAGCTTTGGTAAACAGGGAATGCAGGTGAACAAAAGGGGGATAGAATAAACATGCAGAGTCAATAAGTAGAAAGTCAAACCAACACGATGCACTGTATGAGGAAAATTGGTGGGATGAGCTTTTCGGATTGAGGGCCCATTTTACCCTCATTTTGTTGGTAATTGACCTCTGAGACATAATGTGTAGTGCAGTCAGAGGTAATTAGCATGCAACAAACTGTTGCTTGATTGCTTGAAATAAGCATTTTAGAGCAAACCACAAATGTAGAATGCAAAGTGTTTTCTATTGTATGTGTAAGTAGAGGGAACCTGATTTGAGGTGTGCGCATAGAAATGAGAATGGAGCCCCGCATGTGGCTCTGTACTGGGAGTAGGAATGGCCCCTGCCTCAACAAAAGGTGCATTAACGTAACTCTGAATAGAGCCACCTCACGCCTCTTCATTTGGCCTCATCTTCGGGAAAGTACACACTGTCCACCTGCCGGCCCCCGGGTAGACAGGGTTCAGTCTGTTATTGCATCACTAGGCGCAACATCAGAAAATGTATCGCTTACTGAACATGGCTCCAGTTTAATATAGGCCAGAATTCTGTTTCAAATCAAACACCCCTACCATTATTATGAGTATGGTTTTCCCTGGGAAGGAATGCAACCTGCCTGCGTTACTGTGAGGTGAGGTTTAATCAACAACTATGTTTGTGGCCTCCGGGGTCAAATGCCACATTTTAATCTGGCAGTTTATAATTATACAAGACCTCTTGTTTTACAGTGGCAAGATGACCTAAGATAAGAGGGAACTAGTTTTGCTTTGAAAGCAGAGGTGATGAAGACTGTCTACTTGTATCTAGCGTGTTACATTAATCCATCCAAGATTAACTGGTGTTTTTTTATTTGATGTTCTTTCACCTATCCAAAAAATAGTGCAAAATAACAAAATGATGGAATCTTTGTGCACAATCCAGACTGTAGACCCCTTAGACAGATCACAGCTATAGCACTGTGGTCATGCCTTTGTGAGAGCATTGACCAGGAAATGATAGTCAGGACAATAGCCCTGACCTTGACACTCTGTCAGTTGGAAGGAGACTCCCTCCAAGGAGTTGTCATTTTTCTTTGAGCTTAGTTGAATAAAATGGTGAGGATTTACACTGGTACTCCCCCTGTTGTCTGTAAAACATGGTTGTTTAAGGCTGATTTTATGATTTGATAAACAGATAATCTAAAGAAAACACTCAACCAGTAAGCTAGAGTATTGTAAGATACAAATGTTTTACATATATGTATTGCACAACAAAACTAAACACAAACCATGTATCTAACAAGATTATTTGCAGACCAGCCTTTATTGTTGGCTAAAAAGATTGTTTTTTTGATGTTATGTTTTTATGTTGTTATATGTTTTTTTGTTTTTTTTGGTGGGATGGGGGTTGCTCGTGAGGGCAGAGAGGAAGGAGGGGGAGTAAGGGCCACTTTCTTATGTTAAGCAGGCGTGCGGCTGTCCTCTATTGTGTGGCGTGAGGACTCTTTTCTCCGGCCAATTTGAGCATGCTTCAGTGGCCAGCCTAGCTCTGGCCCCTCAACGCATTATACAGAGCTACAACAAAAGCAGGAGAATGTTGCCTTGTCCCTCCAGTATCTCCCCCCATTGCTCTACTCTACACTACGTTCCACAGACTACCCTCCCGCTCCTTCACACACTTGCAAACACACAGGCAGGCCAGCCCACTCTGGGCCCCTGGCTGACGTGTCAGTCTAACGGAGCGCGACAGACGTCAATCCTTAATTAATCACGTATACGCGGCAGGGGCTCAAAACATTATTTAACGACATGGAAAACATTCTAATAAGCTTGTCGCACTGCCAAGGAGCAATACAAACCCAGCCAGGAGGGCATAAACAAACACACAGACACACACGCATCCAGAGCCCCCACCCACACATGCTTTTATCCCCGTCCTTTGTTTTGGGGGACTCCATTCATCTTCACTCAGTTTCGTCTGGAAGAAATGGAGTGAGGCCAAATTTAAATAAGAGGAAGGGTGTAGCTAAAGGAGGTGGAAGATGCCAAAACACCGAAGCATTCTTCATCACCACTAGTTGGCATTCAGTGTTCAAAATTACCGACTGAAACCAAGCCTTGCCAATCTTGCATTGGCAGTGCACCTTGATTCGTTCTCACTCCTCCAGTTATTGGAAAAAGACCTGACACTGGACACAAATTAGGTGTAGATGATGAGCCAAGGGTTTATCTGTGTTCCTTGAGAACTAACAGGTGAACGGGAATCAATGAATCAAATCAAACGGGAAAAAAGTAGACGGCAAATTGGCAACTACAATCCATCGTTTTCCTGTTTATAAACAGGACCAATGCATCTATAAAATGAGATTGACTGACGCGCCATCTGGTGACGGAATTAGAAAATTAGCAGTTGTAGGTGCCACCTGCTGGATGTACCTGGTCATTGCTGGTGATGCCCTTGTGCATTATATGGTAGAGGTGCACTAAGAAATCGCTGTTAGGGAGCACATCCTGGTGCCTGGTCATCATCTCACAGATCAGCTTGTAAGCTTGCAGCTTTCCAGCTTTGTACTCAGTGGGCAGCATGGTGGCCTGTGAAGGGGAGAGGGGGAGAGATGTTGAGGTCAGGATTATTATGAGGAGTTGAAGACATCTTTAACATCAATAATGCTCCATTGGCGGTTTAATATCGTGATCAGTTCTGTCCAATTGTTTTTCAACCAGTGTGACTTTAATCTGATCACATTAGCTGTTCTCCGTCAATGAGCCAAACTGCAAACTTTGAGTTTGACTTTGATACCATATGCAGCATTTCTGTTGATAACTTGTTGCTGCTGCTGGAAATGTAATCAAGCTACTTCCCGAGCATTAGAGTATTCTCACAGAGAAACACCTAGCGCATATGATGTGGTATATGACTTCCATAAAGGTGTACCTGACTGACATATTTAAAAAGAAAAAATTGGATGTAAATTTCCTTGCACTTAATGCTAATTAAACAGATATCCTTGTAATTGGACCCCAGCGTTAGATAAAACAAATACTGCCATCTACTGGTTACCTGTCAATTAAATCAAGCCTGTTGTAAGAAATGTCTGTCTTTTTTGACTGCAATGTGATGTTTTAACCACTTCAAAAAAATATTGCTAAAATAAGATCTATTTTGAATTTTAAAGATGCAGAAGTGGGTTTTTTTTGCTTTTAATTCCTTGAGACCAGATTATTTCAACTGGTTCTTTCTCTTGAAACTTTGAAACAATTGGTCTGTAAGAACTCAGTGATGAGTAGAATAAATATCACACCTGTTGACTGTACTGTTTCTTTCTTGTTATTTTTTAATGCTGCCCTTAATTTATTTCATTTATCACTTCTGTAAACCCACTAAACTATAAAACATCTTAAATCTCATCCTCAGTTCCTTGGTGGTTTTTTTTGTGTGAAATGTTTTTAAAGTAATCAAAAGCATTCAATCATTGTGACTCCTGTTTACTAAATGTTATCTGCTGTGTTGTTAATACCCTAAAGAGCCAGGAGGCCAGCATTCGTATAGGAGGGATGAAGGCAGGCTGGGGAGGAGAAGACTGGTTGTCTACACTGATCCCAAGATTGTCCCGGATCTGTAAGCACATGTTCACTTTCAGTCAATAAAAACAACAACATCACACACACAAAAAACATTTAGTGGTGGTTTTTCCCTCTCAAACCTACCTTGGCGAGCTTGTGCCAGAGCTCATAAAGATAGGAGAAGACCTTGGCATGGATTTTGGGGCAGCGGATGCTGTTGACATCTCCCAGGATACCCAAAATCCTCCTCCACAGGACAAAGGCCGAATCAGCATGCCAACCAGTCAGGGTCCCACCCGCAATGATGCTTACATCATCAGCCAGGCATTCACTACTGTCTGCATGTTCAGAGAAAGAGTTAGGGACAGTTTGGATTAGAGAATAAAATATTTGCTATAACATCTACGAATACGCTGCTGGCACCTAATACAAAATGAACAAAATTTTATTTCATAGAGGATATGGGAATCGGTCAACAAATGCCAAACACCTATTCTTGAAGCATTTAAAATTTTGTGACTTGACTGTAATGCATTTAACATTAATTAACCCTGAAAGGCATCCTGCCATTGTTTTAGCAGTTGCTGACCAAATCAAAAGGTTCTACTTTCCCAAATGCATCAAAACACTAAGATCTTTGTCTACTGAAACTGATCAGAGTGCTGAAACACTTTTGGGAAACAGACACATGCATCGTCCAAATTAATTCAGGTTCAATTGTCGGAAGACAGTGCCACCTAGTGGGCAGGAGAAGAATGATGGGGAGTAGATGGAGCGTTAAAAAGACAGCTCATCCCAAAACCAAAATATTTATTTTACCCTCTTACCTAATTTACTATTTATACATCTAGGTTGATTTGATGTGAGTTGTCAAGTTTTGGAGATATTGGTTGTAGAGATGTCTGCATTTAAAAAACTCAACAGCAAAGTTTTCAAGAAATCAAGACCACTTACTCAAGATAATCTAGACATTGTTGTTGTTGTAGGAACAATTTCTTTTGTTATCACTGGACAGACGGACTCCAAAGATCCAAAGAATCAGTGCAACATAGGATGACCCTCTGAAAGCTACAGCAATCTTTTCTCCTAATTTGTCTGTCCGAAAAACATTTTTGTGTCAGAATGTTCAGAAGATATGTAGCTTCTGTAAAAAGGAGCATACTGTATATTTACTTTGGTGACTGCATCTGCAACTCCCAGCTAAATGGTCTAGAGGGATAAATAGTGCAACAGATAAAAGGAAAAAGTTTGAATTTTCAATTTTGGGGTGAACTCCCTTTAAGGCAAAGAAAAGACAGACATGGATAGTATGGATGGCGAAAAGTATCTGTAGTGATGACAAAAACAAATGATTTTTCCAATTTTTTAAATGATTTTTCCAAAATGTTGCACAATTAAATTGATATACAGGCAATGTTTATTTGATTCCAAGGAGAAGCAAAAAATGTGATTGCATATATCAAATATGATGAGTAATTGAACAAGAATAAACATCTGGGAGAATGAACAAAACATGGATAAGTGTAATGTATGGAAAGAAAGTCAAGGAAGGGGAAAGGGAGAGCCAATGGTGAATGAGGACCATGGTCTATATGATGAGTAGCAGCTGGGGAGCAGTACCCAAGTGGTGTGGCATGTGTAAGACAGACTGATGCATGGTGTCATCCAGGGGGCAGTCCCGCGGGCACTCTGTGAGCACCAGCAAGGCCGGTGAGGCGGGCGGGTTCTGGGGGTAGTGGTAGTGGTTGTGGTAGTGGTAGGACGGGGGTGCAGAGTGGGGAGGGAGGGCACACTCAGGACCTAAAAACAACAAGGGGAAAGGGATAAAACTGGGTTTGAGGAAGGGAGCGCTGGGATAAAGGAAGAGTGACAACTTCATGGTGATCATGCTGTAGGACAACACAGACAGAAGTTCACGCACAAGGGTGGGAGGGGCAAAGTGGCGACAATCTCTCCATCAGTAATAATGGGCTTAAAGCAGAGAGAATGTCATTGTAATGATTCTTTTTCCTATCAAATTAAAATAACTGCCACTGACAAATACCTCCATTCAGTCTAAACCAAACTGTAGACCACAGTTCACTTTCCCCTCTCAGCATTCACAATGCACAAAACACAAGCTGTCAGCAGCTTCAAAAGATTAAATGGCTTTGCCAGCAAGGGACAGCAGCAGACATGCAGGTCCAGTTATCCTACTGGGTCACTCCACCTCGCTATGACTAATTCATTAAGAGTGACATTATAGAAGGAATCAGAAGCCCAAATGAGACACATCTCAAATAAACCTCTACAGCTGCTTAACTCTGTCAACAAATTTTCCCTCTGTGCTAAATGTTCACATATGATTGCTCTGTGAGATTTTTTTTAGTAACAAGACAAATCTATTGTCCACATTGAATAAAGTTATTTAACTAACACTGAAACACAAAACAAAAAAAGCCAGAGTAGACTGCAAATTGTTCTGTACTTGCCAAGAATTAAATTCTTAGATCTGGAAACAGGAGATCAATTATCTTGTTTTTAAAGTTATTTACTCGTGTTTTTAATGACCTACTTATTTCTAGAGTAACCAACTTATGTTAAGATTTCTTGACAAGTACAACTATCTTGCTAATTTCATGAGTATTAAGCCATTAACTCCTCAAATTCAGTGTTTATTTGTTGTATTGTTGCAGTGTGAGAACAGTATCGTCATTTATTGTAAAATACACGAACATCTAGAATAAATACATAGTCAACATATGTTTCAGGTTCCTAGGTTTGGTTCTTACTGGTTCCAGTACCTGCTAAAGCCTCATTGTGGCTGAGCAGCAGACTCCCCTGGCTCTGGGGGTCAGTTGTCACATCCATGTGGGCTGACTGTGTGGACTGATTGTCAGCCTCCTCATCAAAGGCCTGCCAGGTAACTTCAGCTTCATTGAGGTAGCCATTGGATGTCTCACTGCTTATACTCTCACCTAGGTAGGGTGGGTGAATGAGGCAGATAACGGACATAAACAGTGAGAAGATATTACAGAGCAGGGAACTAAGAAATTGGCTTCAAATGGAAAACTATTAATCAATGTGAGGAGTGTTTTTTTCATGCTTCAGTGTCTCATGACTTCAGCAACACAGCAATACAGATTCACAGTGATTTTCATTTTAAAGAAAGAATCAGTGATGGAATCTCTAACTTTTCTCTCTGAGCTTGGGTCTTGTATAGTTTGTGTGTCCTTCAGCATTGCACTCCGTCTCTGCTGGGCTGCTGCTCCGCTGGATAAGAATCTAGGAATACAGAAACAAACATTAAAGGAGAGATACGAATATGGGCAAGTCTTATTTCATTACATTGACTCGGTAGTATAGGACAAGATAAATCTTCTCACCACCGGTGGCTCATTGCTCTCTCTCCTCCCCTCAGATGTCCTGCTATCGGAGCCACAGGCGGTAGGGGAGCACTCTCTCTTCTGGGCTGAAGTGCAACAGGGGATATTATACATATGCAGGGAAAGCACAATTAAGTTATCTTGAAAAGCTTTTCTCTCTTTATTATTAGATTGAAGCCCTTGTGATAAAGAACATCGTTTCTTCTTTATATTCAGCCAAGGTCAAAAGATGAAGGTTTCAAGGCCAACTGTCTCAGTTAAATAAACTAATAAAAAAGATAAATTAAATAAAAATGCATTAAAAAAACCCACACACACCAGTTCTCCCCTTGTCCCGTCTATGTGTGGAAAACATATAAACACTCTCCAGTCACCGTAATTAAGATGTGGATGAATATGAAATATTGAATTTGAGATATTAACAGTTGGTGTCACATTTTAACATACATGTAAAAATGCCAAATGTTCTACTATGTATGCATCAAAGGATTTGAGATCGAGATGTCTAAAGCTACTTTGCCACTGCTAATCATGCCACAAGTATGCAAGTATAATATCTGACACCATGAAAACAAAAACTGAACAGAAAAGGCTACAAAAAGAGTGAATTATTGTTATTCCATTCAATTACATATATTCAATAATATAATAATATATTAAATTATAAATGCAACTCAACTGGCTGATGACTTTTGTCATTTTCATTACCAGATTACACGTAGCCCAGATAATTCTCTGATGAATAGAATCTCACTGTGTGTGTGTGTGTGTGTGTGTGCGCGGTGGGTATACCTGGCAAAGTGTCAGACAGTTGTTGGGTGATGTCTGAGGTGCTGCTGCTTCGTGGCAGAGGGCCATCCCCACCTATCATCTCCTCCTCTCCCCCACATTCTGACAGCTGACACTCCTCCACATCTGAGAGACAGAAGAGAGGACACAGTGACAGGAGTCACAAGAACGACGACGACAAAAAAAAAAAAACACAAACCATCAAGTGACAACACACCAGGATATGTCTTTTGTTACTTTTAGGGATTTGACGAGTATAGGTGAAGATTTGACACAATCATGAGAACAATGGAGAGAAATTAAGACATGCACACATGCAGTGGTGATGCAGACATACTCTTGCTATAAGGCTGCCAAAGAAAATGTGACATTTTTCAATAAGTAAGCACAAGACAGTCTTAAATTCCTGTTAAAACAGAAACTCTCTGTTCCAAATACTCTGACATCTGAACCATAAACTGGCGGCACATGAGACACAATGACAGATGTATGTAAAGGCAGGGTGGAGGTCACACAAACACACAGATGAAGCTCTCAGAATACACTACCTGAGAGTCTGTGAGAGCAAGCAGTGTTACCAGAAGAAATACCAGGCAAGAAAGAGCTCACAGTGTGGAGCAGCATAGGAACGCTTTTAGCAGTGGGCAAAGCCTCGTATAGATGAACACAGTTGCTGATGGACTGGCTTCGCTTAGCTTCAATAAGGGTAAAAGCAAAAAGAGGAAGAAGGGAGACAGTGGAAAGAGAAAAGATGTAAAGGGAAGAAGACAGTATTAACAGCAAAGTACAGAGAGCCGCAAAAGTACTTCACAGAAACATTGCTGATCAGGAGAGCAGAGTAAATAAAGTGTTTGTTCTGAGGTTTGATCTGAATATGAGAGAAAAATTCCAGAAGAAAAAAAACTGTGGTTCTGAATTAAAAATAAGATTCATATCAGAAGAAATGATTAAAACCAAACTCACTGAAACTGTCAACAGGTTTGCTGCACATACTGATATTGAATATTTGAGCAGCATGCAGCATCACACAAGCTCAGATGAAAAACTGACTGCTGATGATATTTGAGATATTTGCTTTGAAAACAATAATAATAATATACAATATACAATAATTATAATTAAAACATAACTTGTTTAATTGTCACATAATGTAAACATTTATGAAAACAACCCCTTAACATGTGAGGTTTTTCATAGAAATGTGACCATTTTCTATGCAGAAATATTGTAAAAGAGATTTTAATATCATACTTTAGACATGAATTAGTAGACATTATAAGCATTCCAGCAATGATAGAGTGAGAGCTGTTTCAACAGGGTATCGTAGTTGAAGAAGATGTAATGAGGACCATAATGAAATATCCAGCCTTTTTCTCAATCAAAAAAAACTATAAGTTTATATATGCAAACACAAGTCTAGCCAATTCTTGACAGTTGTCAGTGCTGCTTCAGACTTAATGTCAAAGACAGCAATCAAAGACTACAGTTCTATTCTCTGCTTTCAACACACTTGAATTATGCTTTTCAGTGAGAGAGATACATTGTTTTTGCTACGGCCCGCCAGTGCTTCCCATTTATGCATATTAATTAGCATTAATTACACTCTTAACGAAGCTATCAAAAACTGCTGTGCAATTGATGTGCGTGCGTTCTCTTGAGGAGAAGGAAGGAGGTCTGTCGAACCTTTGAAGATCAATGTGGGAGAAATCCAATTAGGCCAAAGAAAGGGAAGGGAATTTGAAGCAGCGGTGTTTAATGTCCACCTTTGCACACACAAAAAATACAAATAAACAGGCAAACAGAATAGGTGCGTTAACATGCACATGTTGTGTGTGTCTGTGTCAGCATATACGTGCACACACCTCCTCTAAGACTTCATCCTTCGTGCACAAATAAATCTGCTCCGAGCTCAACACGTTTGTCATTTAGGTATCTCGGAGGTAACTGGAGGGGTGGAAGCCACAAAATGAAAAAGGATCATCGCTGTCTTTTATCCTTCACATTAAGATTCTGTCTAGACAAAATTAAGACAATCAGGACAGGGACAGCAGCTTGTTACCACTCTACTGCCTTCCAGCTCAACTTAAAATTAACCTGTCACATTCCCATCAGATAAGGGGTGTTTGCTGTGTCTGAATTGAGCTAATGACATGAGTGTCCAAAGGTGGCCTTTGTAATGCCGTTGGGGTGGGTGGGGTGGGTGATTGCGCGGTCTGCCTGCAATCGAGCTGACATGGCAACATGTTGACGTTGGCGACTGACATGTGAGGGGAACAATGGGGGCCATCTGCTGGCCTCTTTGTCTTTGGTGTCGGCCCTCATAGACACCTGGGCTAACGTACACATGACCTGTCTGAAGGCTTTCACAAGCAGTCAATAAGTCTGATAAACCTTGCAGTCTGAAGCTGTGCTCCAGAAGCTTATCGGCACTGTGTTGTTGGCCCACACAAAGCCAAAAGATTAACACAGCGTGGATATACAACAGTACAGACATGTAAAGGCTCTTATAAAAGCCACCCCTTTGTATTCTGTTTGCCTGCTTCAATGGTATTGCGGTATACAGCAACAATACTCACATTACAGGTACTTACCAGAGGCCTTCTGCCGGACATTGTTGCGGGCTTTCTCTACACCGGGAGCTCCTGATGTTGTCGCAGAGCGAATCCTCATGGGCTCCTGAACTCCTGGACCGCCCTGCTCCCCTTGGTTCCTCCAACTCAGTGAGAAGGAACGTGCTACTGCTGCTGCCTTCTGGGAGTCCTGGATCACTCCTGATATGGAGAGAAAAACACCATCAGTGTGCATTTTTAATGAAAAAATTGTGTTATATTTGGCATTTAACATCCCCAAACTCCGTTGAGATGAGTTGTTGACGCAACTTTGGTCAAAAGAGTTCTATGTTGCAATGTTTAAAAAGTGGAAAAAAACTCCTGAATCTGCCCCTTTATCCAGATCCACTATAACATTTAATGGGTTCTTCCTCTCTACACGCCTAACCCTCCTACCAAGTTTCATGATAATCCATCACTTTGTGTAGTCCAGCAAATAAAAAAATGAACAAATCGGCCCAGAATTTCATAATCAGTGCAACCCTAAAAGTTAAACATTGTGTATTTTTTATCCATTACACACACTGTAATGATACATATCTGCTTGAACATGAGTCTAGTCTGTCTAGGGTTGAACATTTCTGATTGAGGATACTGGCAGCCACCAGTGGCAGTGTATAATAGAGACTCTGGAAGGTAGCAGGACGCAATGATGGATGGATGTTGGACAGTTTATGTCACAGGTGTATTGTGTAGACAATAGGTATTCAGTTAACAATGGCCCAAAACTGAAAAATCCACACGACAACCTGGAAAATGTTCAGCTTTTCCTTTTCAAAATCACTGACTGAAGCAATGAAATGAGTATCAAATTTTGTCAATTAAATTTCCAGCCATTTACTAATCAATTAACTCAATGAAGGTTAGCACTATATACTATCTAAAAGGCCACATTCATTTGAGCAAGATGCCATAATGTAGGAATAATTTGTTTTACATCATCTGTTTTCAGAAAATGTGTGACACATACATAGATTTATGTTCACAAATTGGAGCCAACTCTATACAGGTCAGATGCAATGTAATAAAACTTTGACTAACTTAGGTTCATTAGGTTGAAGCTCGGGAATCCTAAATGAGAAATATAGAACCTTTAAAAAGTATTTGCTCATATGCACCCCCTTTCATTAATACTATTTTTTAGAAAAGAGTAATTGATGAACAGGAAGCACTTTTGCATGTCAGAGTAAAAGAAACTGACACAACGCAAATGTAAAATAACGTAAACCATAATTACTGCTAAGTCAGTTTCAAACCTTTCATAATCTAAATTCTAGCCATCCCATTTTCTCCCCCGCATATCCCCCCCTCACCACGTCCTCTCTGCTTCTTCTCCTTCTGCTCACTGAGTTTGTCCAGGGGCAGACTGGCCATGTCCAGACCATAAACGGAGCGGGCCAGTACAGCCGTCAGCGAGTCCATGATGCTGGCCCACTCTGTCACCAGCTCCTCCCAGCAGGTAAGAGAGGACAACACTGCCAGCAGCTCGTCCCACAGCTCACGGGAGATAAATACGCACAGGTTGGCACGCACCCACGCCACAATGATGGTCTGAATGCGAGATGAGACAAGCACAGATGACTTGCCATTGACAGATATTCTTGCAGCTATGAATTCCATCACCTGATAAGATGTTCTCATACAGAGTATAATTATGGAGCACTAAAGTAATGTAGTACTGAGTAGACATATTCACACTCACTCCCTCATCTTTTTTTCACATATGAATTAAATACCTTGGATATGATGTTCATGTAAAACTAAGCACCTGTAGACATACCCTAAAGAGTATAGAGGCTAAACTTTCAGCAAAGCTGTCTTTTCTTTGGTTTTCCTGAGGCCTCTTCATCACTGCTTCTGTGATCCTCAGCAGTACCTGTAGCAACTGCTCCCTGCAGCAAACAGACAGTAAATCAGAAAAGTGAGAACCCTTCAAATAAGAAAGTGTGGTGACATCTGAGGATTTGAGAGCCATGAAGGAATAACAGTAAAAAAAAAAAAAAATCTTCTGTGAGTACGTGAAGATTTCACTGACCATGTCTGTGTACTCATTGTGTGCTCCATGATCATGTGCCGGTAGATGCTGAGAACACCTTTGCACACCTCAACCTGGTTATCCAGGAGTTTAGGTACATCCTGGCATGGCTCCAACAGGAACACATTGGATGAGTTGGTCAGGAACACCTACATACATGTGACAGAGTAGGTTTTAGCGAACATCAAAACATACAGAAAAAGTAAGACAACAATAATAACAGACAAAGTATATGTTGTAAGTACTGCTGATTGTGAGCATCAAATGCTGTAATCTCAGGGTACAAACACACCTAAGAGCATAGACACAGACCTGTAGTGTGGACTGGATACCAGTCTTGATGTCCCTGTTCTGCTCCTCAGTAAGAAATCCACGACTGATGGCGCTGCTAAAGGAGTAAGTCCTCCCCCAGCTGGACGTCCGTTTGTGGCCGTGACTCTGTAAAGTCTGGTGAAAGATAAGCTAAGATATTAAGACAGATACTATACACATATGAGTACTATATATTTAGTATATTTGTTCATCTATACTGTGGAGACCCCCATAGTGTGTGTTGTTTGGCTTATGATGTGATTTATAGGCGAGTATGTCATGTAATTACATAATTTCCGCTAAAGTTAAACAAATTTGAAGTACATTTAAAATATATTTCTACTACAAAAGTAAAACTTGACTTACCTTTTTTTTTTACATTTAATAGCAGCACATAAAATGTGTTCTTTTACGATCTGTAATAAGTCTACTTCTGATGTGTGTCCTGATCAGTTAACGCGGGTTATTTTTAGAATCCTTCTTCATACATGTGCACATAAAATATTGTTTAAAGAAAATATATATCTTAGCTATCTTGTAAAGTCATTTGGACCCTTCTATAATTTAACAGTCACAAGATGAGCTATGACTGGCTAATGATAATAAGATATTCAATTTTGATTGGCTCTCTGTATCAGAGGTTTCACCTGTGCAAGGATGCTGTTAGTCTCTGTGGTGAGTGTCCGTTCAGAGCTGTCATCCACTTCATCTCTCTGAGTAGTCGCATCAGGCTCCATCATGAAGCCTGGCTTCTCCAGCAGGATCCACTTCCTGTACACTTTGATCACCTTCCTGGTTGCTGATGCTTCACAGGACGGCAGTAGGAAGGCCTTAGGAGAGAGAACATGGACATTTTTTTTTTTTACGTGAACGGTTACAGTATTATTTTGAAAAGGTCACATTAGTAAGACGACCAATAAATTGTTAACAAATGACCAGCAGAGGGCAACATAATCCATGTTATCACATCAAGCCTGTATTCTAATCGTGACTGCAGTGTAATTCATTGTTACATCAAATAAATACATATTGCTTGGTGACCCCACTTTACCTGGTGGAAGACCTCGTTGACAAAATTTACATTGTCCCTGGTGGAGAGCAGGATGGCTTGCACCATGTCATAGACCTGGCGATGCTCCTCCTCAATGCTACACAAACTGGAATCACTGGGCCGTCGATCTGACAGTGTGCTGCTGTTGGAGTGGCTCTTCTCAGGCTCCCCCGTTGGCCCGTTCGTATCTCCGTCTGATGTCTTCTCCTTCTCCTGGCTGCTACTGCCTGCAGTGACAGTCTGAGAACCACAGCCACACACTGACATCAGTGCTTCAGGGTGCTATAGAGCTGCCTCTGCACAGTTAAACAACTGGTCTCTGCAGTCTCAGAAAAATAGAAATGACTTTGTCCATTGGATTAGTTGCGTTTTATTGTAGTTTTATGGGGAGTGAGTGATAGCATTTGTTTTAACTAGAAAACGATTCTCACCTCTATGTAATCATAATAAGCATTTTATATTTAATTCACCTCTTTCTCTCTCCATGATTACCATCGCTTTGTTTAAACAAGAAATCTACTGTACTGTAATCCTTGAAGGTTGATTCAGAAGCAACTGGACTTCTTTTCTTCTTCTAAGACAGAGAAGTCCAGAAAAGAAAAGAAGTCTTTTCTTCTTCTTGCTTCTGAACCAACCTTCGAGGATTACCATGACCTGGATGACTGAGAATCTACACAAACATACTGTACTGTATATAAATCCACATATTTTATTTTCAACACTTTCATGCAATGATAAATGAGTCTTGTTTTTTTTCAGGGTTTGTGAGCAGCAATGTGACTAATTCATTATTCAACTTCTGAGGCTGACTTGTGTTTGGCCTAAAAAATATTCATGAAAACAATTAATGTTTACTATGATCAAGCATTCTACAGGTTTGCTAGTGCCATAACAAATATTTACATGCTGACTTAACAGCAGAAGTCGTCTGTGTGTGACCTCTGCATTTCTATCAAAATGCAACACGTTCCACTGTGAAAAATGTGAGCGAGTGAATTTCACAAGTTGTAAAGGCCCGTTTATGCTCTACGTTAAAGACGGATACGGAGACGGACGGGGTCCTCCTCCTGCAGTTGTATCGATGTCAATGTAGAGGACGTTTGGAAGTGTGAACGGGTCGACGGATAGACCATTTATGTAAGTAGAGGGAGCATTAATGGGCCTTGATGAGTACAATAGTATTTAAGAGGATTAATTAATGACACATGTGAGTGAATGTTTTCTGATAAACAGTGTTTTTAAGGCCAGGTGTCTTTATACAGATACGTGCTCAGGGGTTTTGCTGTAGAAATACATTCGCAACAGTATGAGAAATCAACAGCATTGTACTGTCGTGCTCACCTGGATGAGTTTAGGAATGACCTCAGTACCGTTCTTGGCGCTCTGCACCGCAGCAGCACTGCTGACATACTTCTTCTCCAGGAAGAAGGTGACCAGCCAGGTGATGAAGGCCACACGGGGTGCCAGGTACTGGTCCCTGGTGCAGAAGGTGCTCTCGTTGTTCCGTGTCACCGGCACATAGAGGGGTTTTGGTCTGTGGTGGGGGAGGTCTATGGTGACAGAGTGATGGTTAAGAAAAACAAAAAGCAAGTGGAAAAGACAAGGAGATTCACTTGTTATACGTTTATTTCTTCCATAACACACAACATAGATCATCCTATCCTGTAAACAAGAATGATTTGTTTGTGAATGCTCAACTTATATTGATTTTTGAAAAAAAACCATATTTTAATTATAAGCAACTTCACTAACTGAAAAGCCGAGGGATATACAGTACCACATATTAACATTATAGGGTTATCAAAGAACTTCGGGTTTAACTCTGGGTTATAAAAATGAAAAAGCTAACTTACATCTAATGCTCTGACTTGTAGAATATAAAATGTACTCATTTTGCCATCTGCCCTTTTGCAAGGACGACACACTGGCATTATTAATCAAATTCAGGGTGCATACTGTAAAACATTGTGACTAAAATGTTGTTTCAGCTGTTTTTCTGCATGTAATGATCTAATATATTGGCAAACGGTACATATATAACACAATCTACTACTGACCCTCACGGACTGAACTGCATCACATTTGTACATGTATGCTAGGTTTCTGAATAGAAGCTTTCCCCATCACAAAAGTGTCACATAACCAGATATTACAAACTGAGATTTTAACCACCCAAGCAGCAGCTCTTGTTTCTACTGCACACAATGTGTGTACCTCTGCAGTAATGGAAATGTAATTTATAAAGGCTTCAGCACAAAGTCAAATACAGTATATAGTGTATCTATATACTATACCTAATAAAGGCTTGTAGAGGTTTGTCAGCTTGGTGAAAGCGGGGAATAGATGTGGAAGGTAGTACTTCTTGAAAAGACTGAAGAGAAACCTGAAGCCTGTGTCCTGGTTCTCTTTGTTCTTCCATTCTAAACTGGATGCCTGGCAGATGGAGGACAAAGGCAGACAAGGTCAGGCTCCAGGGAGAGGAGGCAGTTCCAGCATCACTCAAACAGTGACAGTATATTGTTTGCAACACAACAGTTTAAACGTTCCTCCAACATAGAGGGAATATGGTTTGGTCTGGCAAGGATCCCCGAACACTCACTGTGTAACCAAAGTATACACTGAGGATATGTTACACTGGGTTGATGTATTTGCCATGATTACGAGACTTTGTTCAGATTGTTGTTCTTTTTGGAAGACTCCTCCCACCAGTCTTCACCAATCTTAAATGTTTCAAAAACACACACTGAATAATTTCATTTTTGCAAATTTAGTTAAAAGCTAGTGAGGATAATAAAGCTTTTTAAAAACATATAAAAAAAGAATACATCTGGGTAATGTCTTAGATGCATCATGACTACCTGACAACCTAAACCAACATTCCTTCAGCGTGCATACAGCTCTGCACTATAACCTATTATTTTATAAGTTTCCTAATTATTACCTGGATGACCATGTACTTCAGCAGGGTTTCAAGGATGTAACAGGTCTGGTCATCTGCAACCTTTTCTCCTGCTACAGCTGGAACCAGCGGGGTAATCTCCTCAGGCACCACCTTGGCTGTTCAGTTTGACAGATACAAAGATCTTAAATTAAGTGTAGGAAAACTCCACTAAATTAGGAACCCCAGACAATGTGATCAGTTCAGTATCTTTTATATTACGTCAATGGCTCTGTGAATGTCTCAGAGTCTATGTCTTTATAAAATTCACACATGGAGAAGAATTCATATTCACCATCAGGGGGGTTGGAGAAGGGGTTGTAAATGATGGTGTCAAGGGTGCAGGGCCCTCTGGAGGAGGGCACAGCAGGGAATCCTGGCACGAGACAGGCAAAGATAAGGAACTGCTCCTCAGCACAGTTGTCCCTCAGGGCCTGCAACCACAGCAGGAAAAGACGGATCCCCTCACAGCGGATCTAGAGAGGAGAATGTTGGGACATATCAATGAATACGTAAAAGAGGTGAATTTCAACAACCTAGTTAACATAGAAATATGTGGAATCCCTTAAATGTGAAAGTGACCTATTGTATAGCTTGATTTTACATATTAACATTCACACTAGCCTTATGGTAAATCATGTGTCTAGAAGGTTATGATGTTTCATATCTTCTGGCAATGAAAACAGCTCTTACCTTAAATGAATTTCCAGTGTGTAGAAGCTTTTTCAAAATAGAACCTGGAAGATAAGACATGGAGGAAAAAAAGCCAGATTGTTAAACACTTTTGCAATCCAAATAGTCAAGAGACACAACAAACAGCACAAAGCTGACAGGAGGGGGCCTTCTTGTTTTCTCTATGGAGGAAAATTGACCTTGATGGGTGGTTGTGACAAACGAGTGGGGAGAGCGGCAAGGCTTCAAATTTTCCAGATGAAAATTAAGATTGGTTGGCAGCGACAGGCATTCATGAAGGCAATCTAGTTCCACTATAATTAAATGAGACATTCCTCTGATTGCTAAATACCTTGGGTGGAAGAGGTCTGTGTGTGTGTGTGTCTTTAGACATATACTTGACAGCCTGGAGCAGCACTGTTCCTATGCAGTCTACGTGGACAGTCAGAATATTCTTGCTACTTCTGATAAAGATTTTAAATGTAAGATTATGGTTTTTGTTTTGACTGCACGCTCTCTACTCAGCAGAACGCAACCTCTCAGCTGAGCATGCCAGAACACACATATTCATCGATCGCATTTGAGGACAGTATTGATATTGACATGAACTCTGGAACTCTCTCAGGTGTCTTAAGTGGTGCAGTCCTGTTTTTCCTTAACTGAGACAGATGGGGTCTCAGATCAGGTCTTTCCTCTCAGCTGTTGACTTTGAGAAGGTCATTCATGCTTTTATTTCTTCAAGACTGGACTACTGTAACACACTTTATTCTGGTATCAGCAGGCGTAGTATACACAGACTACAGTTAATCCAAAATGCAGCTGCCAGGCTTTTAACTGGCACTAAGAGAAGTGATCACATCACCCCAATCCTTGCTGCCCTTCACTGGTTACCTTTAGAATTGATTTTAAGATTTTACTGCTTGCTTTTAAAGCCCTGAATGGTCAGGCTCCTGCATATATCTGTGACCTGTTAACTCCCTATGAGCCTGACCACTGCCTGAGATCTTCCAGTAAAGCCCTCCTCATAGTCCCGAAATCCCGTCTTGTCACTAAAGGGGACCAGGCTTTTGCTGTTCTTTCCCCCCCCCCCCAAGCTCTGGAACTCTCTGCCAGAGGATCTCAGGAAGGCAAACTCAGTGACCTCTTTTAAACCACTTCTGAAGACTCACTTTTATCGCACTGCCTTTTTTTTTATAGTTGTCTTGTCTGTTGTTTTTATTGTGGTCTCTTATTATTATTAATTTGCTTTTACTGTGAAGCACTTTGTAACTTGTTTTTGAAAAGTGCTATATAATTAAAGTTATTATTATCATTATACACATTTCCCTGTCATCATGCTCACATAGATTTTTATCAGAAGTTAATTGTCAAAAAATGTAAACAACTTGGGAATGACTTGTTAATCAGAACTATTTTATTAGAATCAAAGATTAATACAATAAAGTAGCTGCCTTAAATCAGTAGTCAGCTGTTTAGTCGGGTTATTGTTAAACACTGCTATTAGCCAGTGCTAATGAAAAGATGTGGTTAAGAAATCTCTCTATTGTTTTTAGGTTCAAGCTAGAGGAGTAAGAAGTAAGCAGACAGAGGATGGTAAAAGGTGTGAAGATTCTGTTCAGGTTTTTATGGTCTGTGTCAACTGTCTATTAGCTTGTGATGCTCAGCTTGAAGGACAAAAATCAATACAACTCATAAATGCTATTCCTAACCTACCCTTGCCACCACAAGGAATTTGTCCCAGAGCACCAAAATCCTTTTAGCAATGCTACTGTGAAAGAAAAGTTTATCTTAGGAATTCAATTGAACTTAGTTATGGTGAGGAACCATTTACTCACACATTCTACCAAGCAGAAGCACATGATCACGGCACAGCATCTTGACCGTGAGGCATTAACTGGTGAACGCCGAAGAAAATGCGATGAGTTCAGGAAAAGTATAGAAGCATCCTTAACCCTGTGAGGAATTGTTGTCCAATGGCAATGTCCGACAACAAGATGAATTCGACTCCGGCATCCAACCCCAGATGAGTTTTGATATTTGGAATTACAATCTGCAACAGTAATCTAGACGTGGACTGTTGCTGCCGACGGCTGTTAATCGCTCATTTCATAGCCAAATACATATAATATCGGACACTTTCTGTGAATTCAATGAGTAGATACGTTCCATAAATTGACCACATTGAAAGGCCTTTTTCTTATAAATTTCGGGGGTTTTCTGGTCCGTGTCCGACTTTTAAGACACGAACCACATCCATGTGATAAAAGATAAAAGTTCCTTAATTTTCCCTTGGCTGGTTGCCGTCTTCTCCAATTAGGAATCATTCCCTCCAAACTCCATGTTTGTTTGTGTTACCTTCATGCAAATTTTCATGGCTGCATTCGCAGAAGAATGTAAACCATTGTCTAAATGATGGAAAATATTGTCGTAAAGAGTGTGATTTGTGATACAATGAAATAAAAGATAGCGCATAATATAAAACAATAGACTTCCTTTCTATCATCGCACAGCTCTAGCTGACAAATAACAGTTATAATTGGGGTTATCGCTTCTTGCACGGATTCTCCTTTTTCTGTGGGTGTGGAACTGAAATCATGCCAGCATAATTAAATTACTTATTTGCATTTCAAATAAAGTGCTCATTTGCATTTACAATTTACATCCCCTTCTAAGACTTCTAATCATTTTCACTTCATTATGGAGGGTTTAGGCATAGCTGTGATGACTTTGTTTTGCCCTAAAGTGTATCTTAGAGGTTACAGAAGCATTGGGAGAGACACATACACAGTATATATGACCTGTGAGGGGTGAAGAAGAGACAAAGCTCAGCATTGGAGGTAGTGCAGAGTATTTTTTATAGTGAAAATAATTAGCAATACATACCTATACTGTGAAATTGCCATCGGCTGTAGATTTTCTCAGGCAGATGCTGTAGAATTTTCTGATGAAAAGAGAACAGAGTAATGATAATGTTTAGTAAGTGATTAGTCATTCAGGTTTGGCATGTTTCAGGAATAACAATGGGATAATGGTTGCATTAGGTTATACAGTAGGGCCTTTTTACTTCATCAAACTAAGTACTTATCAGCTACAGGCTTTACTCTAAAGAATTATTTTGCTTTTAGAGATGAAAGAATTTCAATTAATCAATCAACAGAATATTAATCGATTTGATGCAAATTTCTTTTTTTTGTGTTTGTTTTTCTTTGTTTTCTTAGTCTTATGCAATGGTAAACTGGATATCTTCGTGTTTTGGCCTGCTGGCCTGACAAAACTAGACATTTTAGGGTTATTGCCTTGGTTTCTTGGAGCTTGTGAGGGACACCATTTGCAGATATTTTTAAGACCAAAAACTGAGTCAATTAATCAAGACCATAATCAGGATATGAAACAAACAAGTGAAACAATTTGTTGGCTGCGATCCTATTTTCTTTATTAGATCCTTAAATGAATAATAAATTGTTTTGAAAAAGCCGTATACACTTAAGGAATGCCGTGTCCTTGCCCGTCCCCTTTAGTTGGCCTAGCATGTCTGCAGATCCCAGTGACACAGGATAGCACTGAGAAATGTCATCACCTCCCAACAACTGCATTACAGGTCAATTACAGCACCCTAACCTTTCAGCGGTCTATCATTATTCCAGAATGCAGTGACAGGTTAACTGGGTCCCTCTGGAGAGATTAAGAAAAGGCCCGGAAGGACGGCTGATGTGTGAGTATGTGCGCGCATACAGTAGCTAGTTAATAGTCAGTGCACTGTGAGCAACTGATGGCCTCATGGCTGACTTCTCGTCAAATCCTAATCACTGACCCAATATGACTTCATAATTGCAATTTAGAGGTCAAGTCTCTCCTTCACTGCCTTAAGTATGCAGCTCTGACCTACTAAACTAGGAAACCAACTCTGGCCGACATGATAAAAAGCTCATTTGCACTGTAGAGTAAGACAACAGGTAAGGGAGGGATGAAGAGAATGACAAAAACATGCATTAACACACTGAATATACATGTATTAGGATGTAGTATTATTATTAGTATGAGAGAAATCATGAGAGACTATAGTAGAGTCAAGGGAGAGAAATAAAACGGCCACATGATGGCTTTTATAATCTCAAGGATTTTTTTCTTTGTTCATATAACAACAAGGCTTATGTAGATAAAACGATTCGATCAGAAACTGAAGTTGATAACTGAGAGAACACAAATCTTATGCGCTTTCAATTTTAAAGTTAAATACCCAACAATAAAGACTTTCCACACAATAAAATGCACGTATTGTTGTTTCAGACCATCAAATGATCACACTGTATTGTAAAATCTTTATATTATCACAACAGAACTGCTCTGAAAGACTGCATATGGTAGCATTTTCTTTTCCTGCGCTAGCAACATCATGCTAAGAGCTACGATGGTACAGAAGTCATTTCATGTTTGAGTGTCTCAGTTTGTCAACAACTTCTTTCTTCCCCGTCATCCTCCATAACTTTCCCTTCTTGTCCTTTGAGACTAAATCCTTGTCATTATCAGACACAGAGGAGATACTGAAAGACATAAATCACTTAAAGGGGGTGATGGATGACGGTCTGCTCCGTTCAATTTCTCTCTGATCCACAGACGTGATGTTATGCTTGTACAGGACTGTGGCTGCACCTTGCTATTGATCCTGCATGGGATTATTACATCTCTGTACAGGCCTCCTTTACTCTGTCTCCTTGGGGCAGCAGACGCATTATGCTAGGCGGTAACACAGCAGGATAGCCTGCTAAAGCCTTTCTCCGTGTCCATATGTGTGTGTGTCTATATGTGTGTGTGTGTGTGTCTATATGTGTGTGTGCGTGCACGAGCAGACACAATAACACAGCCTTTCTCTCTCCTTACAGAGCACCAGGATGGGAGAGGGGGAATGAGATGGAGAAGCTAGCTCAGAAAGACTCCCCGCAGGGCTGGAATGCTGCAACAATGAGGAATTTACTGGCTGACATGAGGCGAATGCCGAGCCTGCCGGACTGAGGGTTGGTGGAGTTACCCTAATCTGCAGCCATACTCCAGCATAAAGATGTGGGCATTACTGTGGTACAACTATAGCCTTAACACATTTACATGATCCGCACTTAGGTTTCCAGTTGCAGGGCTGGAGCATGACACAGAATATACTTCTCCCAGAGGTGGTCCTCAAGGGCTTTTTAATGGCAATAACAGACATGTTGTACTCTAATACGGAATTAAGTCATTTACATAATGTTCAGAGATGATTATACTATCAGAGGACAATGAAATCTCCTGAGAGACACAAAGACACCAGAGACACAAAGTTTTTTTTTAATCTACTAACACTAGCTGTTCTTCCAGTAATCAGAAAATGACCAGTTTGCCATTCACATAACTACATTTAGGCAGAACCTAAATCTTGAAACACAGTTAAGTAATGTGGGGAAAAAAGTGAAATACTGTTAACGGATATTATCTTAGCAATACAGTCTTTTAAAACCTTTTGACCTACAAAGGGAACAAGACATCTGGCTATAAAATCATTTATGGGCCTCATGTCAGTTACACACCTGCTTTGTTTAAAATGCTCTGTAAGTGTGGACCAAACCAGGCTGCTTATTTACATGCATCCAAATTTGTAAAACTGCCCTCATTATGTGTTAGTAAAGGTCTCTGTAAATTTAAAATGCATGTCTCATATAACCCTAAAAATATAACAAAATTGAAAGCCTAAATCATGTCTTTAGTTGTATTTTAGAATCACTTACAAAATACACTTTATTATGAATAAAAATAGTAAGATGTTTTCATTCTCCACTGTGGCCAGTGGGTGGCAGCAGCACAGTGCAATAAAACTCCTCAGGCATCATTCAGCCATCAGATTCTCCTCTTTGCTCTACTGTGTGTGACGGCCAAGCTAGAGCAAGCTTCCTCCAGGACCATTTTGAAATCATTTTTATGAAAATGCTTAAATATGCAGTACTAGTCAGAAGTCTGCACAAACCTTCCCCTTTACTCGAATAAGAGGGTGTACTTTTGGGCAATAAAAGAAAACAAAGTACATTTTAACAAAGCCATTTCTAGGTTCATAGGGTTAAGTGCTGATGCATGTGACAAACATAATGATCTATAACTGGAACTTAACACAAATGAAAGCATAGCCTCGGACATCCAGATCCATTTACTCAGGCTGTTCCATGTGCAGATCGAGATACACTTGGTAAATTTCTATTTTTGCACTAACTAACAAGCAAGAAATACTCAGGATCCCCTGTCAATTAGAAAGAAGTTATCTAAGTTGTCCCTGTTAATTTCATTTTTTGTTAATTGAATATCTGAGAAAAAGTTAAAATGACCAAAACATCAAAAGGCACATCTCCAGTTCATGGGAGATGTGTACATTGAGTTTTTTTATTTTTTAAATCCCACACACAGAATGAGCCCAAGTTCAACTTGTAACCATGGAAACAGAATGAAATTAAAAGGGTAAAAATCCCTAAATAGCAAAAGGCACCACACCAATGCTTGTTTGTTGTGTGTAGAATGTTTCGTGAAAAAATGTTGAATAGTTTGTGAGATCACGCCGGAAACGACACATGATGGACAGACAGACGGACGGAACCCATATCTGTATCCCCCTCCTCACTTTGTTTGTGACGGGGGTTAATAAACCTTCTGCAGGTGAACGGACAGTCAGAACCATGACCACATAAAGAGGCCCGAGGGAGGAAAATAAATCATTTAGCTGAAAGGCACTGGTTTGTTTTTTTAGTACGGCAACATGTAGATATTTAATCTAAGATGCTATTACACTTGACAGAACAAGACTATTGATGGGTGTTCATGAAACACTGAGACACTGTTTTATTAATTAGCTACTTACTGACAATTTACATACACAGAGATTAAGATAAAGATTAAGAGCATTTCGTCTTGGCATTTAAATGATCTCGATATAATCAACTGTCTGATTTCCATGAGATACGGCAAGTGAACAATTATATTCCTCATTCTTCTTTAATTTGTCTTGATTTGTGAAAGCTACGGTTTTGGCTTACCTGGGCAAATGTAATTGCAAGGAAAAAGTAACATCTTGCTTTGAAACATCCTATTTTTTGCCTTTCTGTATTCCTCTGCTTAGTGCATATGTTGTGCTGCCAATTCAACCAGGACAACCCTTACATTGCGATCTCAATGACCATTCCTGGATTAATAGTTAAATCGGTAAAAGTCATTCATTGGTACTGTAAATCAAAACAGCTTCTGTAGTATAGTATAACATATAGTAACTCTGTTAGTCAAATCTAGATAAGGGGTTTTTACAGAGGGGATGACAAGGGAAATTCAGAATGCTGAGTCAGGTCCACATGACAGACTATAAGGTCATGGTGAGGTCACATCCTGGAGAGAAAGTGGATATGCACAGACTTTCCTCTGAGTTTTGTTGGTCCCAGAGCTGTCCTTCAACCTGTCCCACAACCTCACTGGCACCAGGATCAAACTGCTTTCAGACAGTTGGTCAACTACAGTCATACTGGAGCGAAAACAAACCGAGTCCCTCAAGGCCTGAGAGGCTCAATCTGGTCTTGTGACTGCAAAAAACTGTACTCTATTACAAACAGTGGTCTGTTTTATGACTTGAATTACATCTACAAACACTTTCTGTATAATTAAGCATCTCTCTACAAGCCTTTCAGTTGCTTTCTCACTACATACCTCCTGCAGCACAAGATGTGATGGGATAGAGTATATCTAGACTCTAATAGAAGAAAAAAAAAGACTAATATTGATGGTCTAAAACTCTTTACAAACTTACACTGACAGCATACAGAGAGCACCAACAAATGCCAAGGCAGCTCACTTTGCCCATGAAGTTTCCCCTGTAAAGCTTACTTCTTAATATAATATGTGGCCGCACTTCAATCTTTTTGTGGCACACCCTCCTTTACTAAACAAATCTGTAGAGGAGCTCACCTCCACAGGACGCTGGTGCCCTCTCCTGCTATAGGAGAACTGCAGGTGCAGCTCCTCTTTACTCCCCTAATGAACACGTCCTTGAGCAGTGAATCATGAATGAGCCGGATCACCACCAAAATCTAGTGCGTTGTTGCTTGGGCCATAGCCTACCATTTCATCAAAATCTGTTTGTACCATTTTGAGTGATCTTGCCAACAGACAGACAGACAGACAGACAAATGCTGACAGAAACCATAACCTCCTTGGCAGAGGTAATAAAACAACAAAACTGTAAAAACGAACTACGTACACTGGTATAGTGCCCATAAAAACAATACAGGCACTCTCCCTTGGACTTTTTCCTGCTCTATAATTTAGTCGCAGTGGTTAATAAAGTATGTTATTTATAATGTAATAATAAAGTTATATTAATAGTGATCAACACAAAGATTAGGCTTGCAAATGTCAAGCCTCTTACATCATCGATCACATCGGTAGCTGAACCTGTTAACAATCAATCATTAATAATTATTAGAATAATAAAAGATACAAAACATATATTTTTCCCTTAAAATTTTATGTAAACAATTTTAGTGGTAAATCAATCATGTGATTATTTGTGTGAGTTATACAGTAGCTCACAAAATCCCTCACCATCAACATTTATAGACATTATATCCTTTTCAATCATGAAGTTAAGTCTCTGGGTCTTATTCACACTTACATTACAGGGCATGGTCGAAAGTCTGTGTCGCAAGTTCAACTCTCTTTTATTAGGTAAACAACCCATAATCTGTGCACAAAGTAAGGCATAAGACACAAAGAGGAGTCTTAGTTCTGATTTGGATGGAACATGAATTCAACCAATCGGTGTGTCATCTTCCTTTCCCTTTAAAAGTAAGGTTCTCACAGAGGGTATCCTCTGCCCCATGGATGTTAACAAATGCAACAATACAGTATTTAACTCTGGAGGAGAGCTATGGAGCATCCCTGTGTGTATAATCAGGCTAACGATATTTGCAGATCAGTCCAGAAATGGCCAACAAGGTCATGAAAAGGATCACTCTGATTAATAGTGGCTGGGATGCAGGTTGCTGAAATAATACAATCATTAATGAGGAAAATATTAATTACATTACATTACCTTCAGCAACCCTCCAGCAGCAGAAGCAATAAGTACGTCCCTGCTGTCTGCCATTTATGCACAAGGGATGGTATTTTAACTTCACTAATAATTAGAATCTCCCAACATGCTGATAGAACATAGATCAACATTAGATCCTATGTTCTTTATACATCCAAAGGACCACACACACACACACACACACACACACACACACACACACACACACACACACACACACACACACACACACACACACACACACACACACACACACACACACACACACACACACACACACACAACAGAGTCATTGTTGACAGTGATATTATTTGGAGTAAAGCCACCATCCTCCTGATAAATCCTGAGGCAACTTCAGGGACGCAGTGAAACGTCCATGTGGGAGCAAGTCTCTAAATCAGAGACTTCAGGTAGGTGGCGGGTGGACATGAGTGTACACGCATTGTGAACTGGCCCATTTAGGTGCATCCGATGTTATACAGAAGGAAAAACACTGTGCCATCGACTTTAGACTAAGTTTGCTGTCTAAAGAGAGAGAGAGAGACAGACAGAGAGAGAGAGAGAGAGAGAGCAAGCGTATGGGGATTGATTACAATACATATATTGCCTGGGGATTGATTGTAATATATATAGTGCCTGGGGATTGATTACAAGCAGTTGCAGGCACAATAGTATTTAACTTACAATCACTTGACACGCCTTGACTACAAACAAGTCTCCACTGAACACGTTTTGCAACTTCTAAAATCAAATAAACTCCAATGATGATTTTCAGGTGTGCCATAGTAGAAGGGAATTAATACTTGGGCAAAGCAGTATTTACACATTGAACTTCTAATTAAAAAAAGAACACTGACATTTTCCTGTGATGATACTTTTAGATATACAGTGAATGAAAGCCACACAATATGCATAATGAATTTGTTGGTCAACTCTGGATGTGTCTGTTAACAAACCAAAGACTACAGTGAAGCTATATTTACACAAATGGTGATGTAAATGATTAGTAGGATTTTTTTCCAGTACAAGAACAGTTGCATTCTCACAGAAATCGGATATCTGTCGGTTCTGAGGCAGCATCACATGCTGCCATGGTGGATGTGGCTGTGGCAGCACACACAATGAAATCCCTGAAAGGAATGGTGACTGCTGCTGATGGTGGTGAGTCTGAGGTGTTCCACCAGACTTTAGGGGGAGGGACAAAAGATTACCCCCTCTAGATATCCATTAATCAAACAGGCCTAGCATCAGGCATGACACTCCCCAACAGCAACCTACAAAAAAGGGGGGACATACCTCATCATGACAGCAAAGTAATCCCCTCATAGCCAGCTCAAAGCAAACACATATACTGTGGAGACATCTGCTGTTAAGTCGGAAGGAGGGACTTGCAGTAAGAGGGACAATTTACCATGTACTTGGAGAGATGAGGACATAAGTGGGAGTTTTTTGCATTAACTGTTGCATTGAATAAGCAGGTTGATGATGCCGAGTTGTGTTCTTCTCAACGTGTCATACAGCATTAAAGTGTGCAGCAAAGCACAAAATGGCTTTATCCATCAATAGCCTTCTCTCCACAACAGTCTGAGGCCTTTTGGACAAAGGCTGCTGAGACCTATGTTTTGGTTGGTTGACTTCTGAGACTAAAACAAATGTTAGACCTGTAAAAAAAAAAAAAAAAAAAAAAAATCCTGCCTGAGAAATTGGGTATATGAAGTGGCATATATTTGTTTTGTTCTGGGAAAGAAAATGATTAGGATGCACATTAAACATGCCTCAAAATATTATATCAGTTAATCATTTACAGTATTTGTCAAGTCCCTGTGTTACATAATAAATATTAATACTGCATGTTTGTGAGCACACACGCATGCATTGATACATTCACAACCACATATGGTCCAACATACCTAATCTAAAATGGCGTAAAGAGAGTGTATCAGAGCTCAGCATCGAAGCGACCCTGCATCTGTACTGTACACACCACTCAAAGCAAGCTTATCTTCTCACTGCACGAGTAAAAGCACACATCATCACAGGCAGGGGCTAAAAGGGGACACATGAGGGTTAAGCTGCTTTCAATGTTAGCTCTTTTTGAATAGATGACTCCATAAATTTGTAGAAGGCATGAATCCTGGCTATATTTACAGGTTAGATTATTAGACGTGTGTGGACAGGCACGGAGTAAGTCGAGGAAACGGGAGGGAAATCAAGAGAATTAGATTTCTTAGACAGATTGGGATTTTAATTAATAAAAAGATTGTCAACCCGAGTGAACATCAGCTGACAAACGAAATAATATAATCGCTAAAATGTACTACAAAGTACATAATACAGCACCTGTGCTGACATGACAACCGTACAAATTTTACAAAATTTTAAAATGTGTGTGTGAACCTGCTAAACATTTGCATTTGCAAACATTTGGTGAATTTGCCTTTGGTTTTTTTTTGTGTGTCATCGTTGACATCACAAATGCCTGGGAAACAGGGATCAGTAGAAAGCAGCAGTATAGAAGTATACATGTTTGTAGCCATATATCTCATCAGACTGTCCGGAAGATGTCAAAACATGCTAAAAAATAAAAAAAAGTCGTAATAACATTCTGAATTAGGTCTCAACGATATTTAGATATCATTTTTCTGTGATATACAGTACCAGTTAAAAGTCAAAACATTTGTCCAAACGTATGCAGAGTGTTACTCATGTACAGACACACAATTAATCATCACTTTCATAATTTCAAATGCCCCCTCCTCCTTGTATGTGACTATAACACCAATGTGGACAAGTGGGGAGAGAATAGGCGGAGAGGTATTTGTGGAAAAACATCACGTGTCCTAATTAAGTTTAAAAACTGGCTTCTTCTTATTTACATGTAATCTACCAATTCCAAAACAGTCAGAAAGTATTCTTAATCTATGTTGTGTGAAATAAACATGCTTCAAAGATTTTCCATGACCAAGCTATATGAGGGAAATCTTTCCTTTTGTATCAAGCTGCACAAAAGTTGTAACATGATGTTTTTGAGTTAATTTGCTTTCTTGATAATGCATGTCCTGTAATGTGACTACTGCAGAATGCAACACTGCAATGTGAATGCTGAAATGATGTAATATTGTGCAGCACTATTCGGAATTTTTTTGTTTTCATTTTTAAAAATGTTTTGTTCATTTAATTTTTTTTTATTCATCTATTTTTTCATTCTGAAGTTTTTTATAATTCGCTATTCAGAGTTAGCCATCTCACTTGCGAGGGGTGCTGACATGCAGGTCAGTGACAATCTAACAGTGATTACCTTAATCTATATCTTTTACCACAGATGGACAGATGGAATCCAAAGCTTAAGACAGTAGACAGTAGATGCACAATATGGATTTCTTTCAGCTAATATCAATACTTATTGGCCTCTCATAGCCAATACCTCTAAGATAACTCATAATTTCATATTTGTTGTATTCTAAAAAGAATTTCATAACCCGTAGTTTATGGACACCTAAGAGAAAGAAAGGCTAAAATTTACTTTCTCTGAAACTGTAAAAAAAAAAACATCCATACGGGTGACGACATGTTTGGCTTTCTAGGCCACACAGCATGGCTCTATCATTACAGGTTGCAACCACCAACCACCACCCTCCACAGGTTGTGCTTGTTAAGTGAATTAAAGAGATTTGGCTTCATATTATCGGCTCTGTTTATCGTCTATAATTTCATTATCGGACTATAACAGAAAACATAAATTCCTTTGTCATCAGGCAGATAAATTATTGGTTCGATATATATTGTGCATATCTAAACAAAATTGTCCTGCATGATGTGACTGTGACAAACAAATAAATTGGTCAGTGGGCCTGAATCCAAAGTTACACTTACATCCTGCTTAATGACACTACTTTAGACATAATGGCAGGGACATTCCCTCACAGTGGTCCCAAGTGAGCAGAAAAACAAGGACAAGATATGCTGCACAAAGAGGGACAAACAGACCGTTCCACATTTTTTTTTGATCTTCTGCTATCCTTACAGCCCTGCCCTGAACAAATGTAACAGGATAGCTGACTGTTTGTATTGGAAACTGGAGCTGCTTTTGCAGTCAGATGGGAAAACAAGGTAAGGGACTTTAACCTGCATGCGCAACATGAAGAGTGTTCAGTAAAGCAGAGAGTGGGGGCATAGAGGTAACAATGTGTTGCTCACACAGGCAGAGACACACCTCATCTGATTTGCATGAACATATAGATTTAAAAAAAAACCAGAAATGAACTGAAAATGTTTTCAAAACCCATTAAACACTGGAAAACTATTGAGAACCGCTTTCTGCACAGTCTCCAAAGGATATAAAATCTAGGCTATTTAAGAAAAACTTCAGAAAGAGTTTCAGCATGGGACCATGCAAATCATGGTCCCACCACAGAGTTGAGCAGTAAACAGGCTGAGGCTATATGGCAGCTTTCGGTGGAAAGGAAGACAACAACACAGAAAAAAAGACTTACTTCAAAAATAAAGAGGATAGAGTCCAGCTCCTCCCTTTGAGATTTATTCCCTGAAACACAATGAAAGCAGTTGGTTTTTAAACATATAACCGGGAGCTACACTGCATTAGCTTCATCAATAATGCACAGACATACAGGCCATTTTGCGAACACTTATTCAGAAGAACTTGTGTTACCATGAGAGCTTACTCCCAACGAGAATTAATCCCTCAACACCCAATAGTGCTGGAGTCAGGCACAATACACAAAGTTATACTGGACATATAAAGAGATTGCTTCTCTATGGGTGTATGCTCATTGCTTTGTAAATGTAGGGCTGGGGGTAATGAACCCATTAACACTTAGAGAGCAGGTATATGATTAATTATTGAACCACATTGGGGTGTGTGTGTGTGTGTGTGTGTGTGTGTGTGTGTGTGTGTGTGTGTGTGTGTGTGTGTGTGTGTGTGTGTGTGTGTGTGTGTGTAAATTAGTGAGTGTGCAGTTCACAAAATGTTTGCACTCACCTTTTAGTTTTAAGTTGCTTTCCAGTGTAATGAAATTTTCATAGAAGATAAAATAAATCTGAGAACAGTTGCTCTCGAAGAATGCCTTCAGTTCACCCTTGTCAATGTTATCTGTGGGGGAAAAAAAGGAAATGCTAACAATGACATATTGAATTAAGATAAATATGACACATAGTCATGCATGACTAAAAATGTCCACCAGTAAAAATATGATGGTGTTCCAGTCTGCAGGATAATTCACATTAAGCTTGTCCGTCACCATTTAGCTTTGTTTGTCATCTCAGCTTGAATGAGTTTTTGGATAATCTCTGGTCTGGATCAAGGCCAAACTGAGGTGCATTCATGTCCACATGGGCTCAGGCTGCAATAAGTAGTGAGGGATATAGGTTGTACATGTGTACTGTCACAAACAGACATACTGACAAAATCCTAAATTCATCATGTAATGAACCCCCATCATTGTCCATATATCAAACGGTGGTAATGAGCTATGTCTGGTCTGAATAACCGAATATAGGCCAGGAGGAATCCTGGCACAACAACAGCAATTAAGGTTCACCTTCTGTTACAAGTCTCCCTCTACCACATGGCAAATTAGCAAGACTCACAGAAGTAGTCCAGTTCATGGGGAGTGCTGGATTTATGTAGTAAAGAAGACTCAGAACACTTTACACTGAAATTAAAGCAAAGATAATGTAGATGTATGATAGGACGATCAAGTAAAAGAGACAACTGCCTTTAGTTTTCAGCCTTAACAGCAAGGGATCATCTGAAGATCCCTGGTGACCAATTGGTCCTTTTGAAAATTAACAGTCTAATACCAAAATAAAGGCTGGATCCAGATGTGTGTAAAGAAAAAGGGAACAAAATCTTTAAATCTGTTCTGAAACTTTCCACTGAAAAATGTAGGAATGAGATCTATCCATATTTCAGTTGCCTTGTACACAAATCCAGTGGTTGATCTCCATCTCTCACAGAAGGCAACACTTCACTACATGCCCCTAGCTCCTGGCTTTAAGCTAATCGTATCCTCAATTTACATTTAAGCACAATCACTGGCACACACACAAGTGCAAATCTTCACACACACACACACACACAGTGTGGACATCTGGAAAACTTCACTGATAAGACTAATGATTGACCATGCTGTGACCTCAGAGCCAGTGAAAGTGCATGCTCTGCAACAGCCAAAAACAGAGGCTGTGGATGCAGGTAAAATCAATAGTGAACACTACTCTTATGGCTAATATTTTATATTATTTGCACTTGGCTCACATATTGGCAATGCATATACCATATAAATGATGTTTAATTACAATAACACGTAATATACTGGTTTCTTCCCACTAATGTTAGCAGCGTTTTTTTGTTGTTGTTTTTTGTAGTTTTTCTGAGTTGGCAGCCTCAGCCAACCTCGCTGGCTGGCTTGTCTTCAGTATAGGTAACCGGAATGATAAACTGCTCTGCTGTAGGAAAACACACGCCTGCCTGAGAATCCCATGGGCGATTATACTGGAGAGGTGCAGTGAACTGTGGAGAATGGGCTGGAGCTTTCACTAACACAAACACTTCCAAAAGAAAAACTACTACTTTATTTTTGAATGTGGCTAAAAATATCATCCAAGTCGCACTCTGAGGGTAGATATTGGCTTTGTTTTCAGACAGAAAATCTACTGTCAAAGTCATTTTCCTGCACGTAAATTTGAAGCTGTTCCAAGCCCAAACATTGCTTTTTAATTCATGCATGTGACTCGCTTGCGAAACATTTGTCCCCTCCAGAGATGAATCAAGGCAAACAAAAAAAATTCCTTGAAGTGTGTCCACGTGACTTTTGCAGATAATAAAGTATGATTTCGAAATCATTATCCTCCAGCACAGGCCACAAGCCGAAATGCGTCTCGTAATAAAATACACCTTGGAAGTAGGTGAACTTGTGCCAGAAATCAAAATCCTTGAAATAGCACCTAGTCATTTTCCCTCATTATAATTTCAAGAATATAGAAATATGCATATATTTTTTAATTTCACAAGTTTAACTGTTGGACACAAGATGTCTATGACTTCACTGTAAAGTCTATTCTCAGTGTATGTGCTGGAGGCTTTGAGTTTCCATATCATGCTTGTGTATGCCGAATGTTTGACCAGAGTTGGCTTCAAGCCATTTGTGATGTCACAAATCATGCTTGTACGCCTGAAAATTTGACTTTCAATAAGCATAAAGGTTTACACTTTCAGCATTAAATGTCAAAACAGCCTTGTGGTATCAGACTCTGCACATCATTCTGCACAGAGAATCACAAACAATCAACAGTAGGGATGAGAAAAAAAAACATATTTCTGACTGGAGGGGAACTTTAAGGACCAGAAATGGGACCTTGAAAAACACTGGCTGGCATCTCCAGTTTGGGATCATCACATGAATCAGTGTTTTAACATGGTTTATTCTGTCTGTTGACTCTGTAAATCAATTCCAGGGAAAATAGTTAAATGCCAAACATTGATCAAGTTTTGAATATGTCTAATAAATAATCAAAAAACAGAATTCCTTATTATCGAACAGCTCTGATCAGTGCAGACAGTGTAGTGTATGTAGCAAAAAACAGATTGGAAGTATGTATTTTGCAAATCTAATTCAAATTTTGTTGGGTGCAACATGGGAGTGGGTCGAATCCATATGTCATGCAGCATGTCAAAAGGCTCACCAACCTCGCTGCTTCCCATCTGCTCAAAGCCCTAACCAGCAACTGGAGCATGACAGAGTGTGAAGGGAGAAAAGAAAAATATAACAAGAGTCATCTGAAGATGACATATCCCCCCCACAACCCCCAGAAAAAAATTGCACAACTAATGCGTCAGTATATGAATATCCTCCATTCCTTGGGTGAGCCTGGAGTAGTATGCATTGTTTTTGACATATGCTATGGAGAAGATGAGCAACCTTCAGTTACTTTAAAAACATCTTTGCATGGAAAACTCAATATTAAGATTTGTAGAAAAATCTAAATAACAAAAGGCACAAATGCATATCATATTTAATGTATGTGGGAAGCCCGATGAATCTAGAATATATAGTTTGCCAGATATGCTCTGGACAAGATGACTATCGTTCAGACTTACCTAAAAAAAACTATTAATTATACTGTTAACTATTATTATACTGTTAATACATGTATAAAGTTTGGTGAACCTAGTATGTATAGTTTGTGAGATATGCTATATATATGATTACAGACGGACATACCGATGACTATATGCCCAGGTCATTTCATGGTTGGGGGGATTAAAAAAAAAAAGCTCATAGGTCTTCTGACAGCGGGCAACATTGTGAAGTGTGGACACTAAGCATCTTTTGAAATGCTCACAAGACACTGATCAAGAGGAAGGCGGTATACCAAGTAGTCTTTTGCAACACCATCATTACTATGAAAAATGTTTTAGCATGTTAAAAATAATGTGTTTTAGTATAATTGTTTTGTCATAATATGCAGGTTGACGATTATGCACACGCTCAAGAACTGGAGTTACATCCAGAAGTGATTTTCCTTGCTAAAGCCAACACAAACATGTGGAAGGTATGAGCAAAGCAAGCCAATTTCTCCGTTGTTGGCAACCACAATAAAATAATAAAAATAATGAAACCATTGACAATTACTGCCAGAATGCCTTACTGCCTTTATGACATGCTGTGGAAGTAATGATCAGGCTGAGTACAACTTCCGAGTACAAGTTATCCTCTTTGTTTTGCTCCTTAATGCTTTAAGTCTGGTTTGTAAAGGAACTGTGTGGTTGAGTGGATGAAGTTGTGCTGTGGTTATCGGCATTGTATAGAGCAATATTCACCAACACTCTTCACTCAATGGGTTTCTCTGACTTCTCAGGTAACAGCATGCAGACAGAAAAGGACAGATACTGTTGTCCAGACCCTGGGAATGCAGGGGGTGACACTGTATACTCTGAGCCCAACAAGAAAACTGTGTCCTTCAACTGACACTCCTCGGTCTGCAAGACTCTTATGTCGCAGAGAGTAAAACAGTGCTGGATGAACAGACGCTGTGGAGAGCTGTGATGAGTGCTGTTATAGTGGGAGCAGATAGCTTGACTCCCTTGTTCTCAGAACCCCTTTGTTTTAGGAAGCTAAAAGCTAATACCAACCTTCAGTGATGTGATTCACACATAATAGCTCTACTTGTAGAGGGGAGACTGCTAAAGGACTAATGAAAAGGAATAGAGAAGGGATGGAGGGGTGCTAAGAAAACCCAGCCAACTTCAGTAACAAAACAAACCAGGGGTCAGCTGCTGCTGTGAATGCTTTAAATTACTAGAAATTTGTATCTTAATTTGCAACTGAAGCTGAATATTTAGTGACTGAGAACCCGTTGCCTAAACCACAGTAAAACTGACAATTCTGCAAGGGGATCTCTAAAAACTGGATTAACAATGGCCTAGAATGGCTGGTAGTGACAACTTAATGAGACTACAATCTTCTCAAGTGGAATTAATAAACGCATGCCAAACACACCAGCCATGGAAGGTTTGGATTGGATGACACTACTCTCCTTTGTGATACATTTCCTGTTAGCTGTCAGGGAAGGGCAGATGTTCCAACCCCATGCGAGCAAACCAGCTGGAAAATAACAACATGCAGCCACAGCTGAGGGACAAAATATAATATTTAGGGGGGCAGAATTTTCTAAATTTTCTCTAGAGGCAGATATCATCAATTCAGAGCTATTTTGAAAAACTGAAAATGTTACAAGTAAATGTCAGTGCAAAGATTATGTTATTTTCTGACCTCTGTGCTGGAAAAATAGATATTTCAGTTCTCATCACGTCACTGAAGGTCTCCCTGTGTGCATGTGCTTGCCAAGGGTCAAAGGGCGGGCTGAACTTCTGAGCAGTATTGTGTGACCCTATGGCATGCCTTTGGAGCAAAAATCATTTCTCATAAGGTAGCCATGGAAAGACTGACGCCATCCAACGTGTCTGCAAAGTAGCATAATCTTTAACTTCAACTGAATTATTAGCGCCTGTTTCTGTTGCTTGCTATTCTAATGAATTGGCGATGAACAAGGTTTGCCCAGCGAGCATTAAGAGAGTGCAAACAGCTGTGTGCACATTGGGCTGGCTAGCCAAACAGGTGAAGGTCATCTAGTTGGCTGAAACCTATATTTACACAATCGAAACCAAATGCCTGGCTCCTGTGTTCAAAGCTCCATGTTCAAACTTAATCAGCACACAACACATGCAATAATAAGTGCTCACATTTAATGTTCAAAGGCTATGCTAAACCATATTTAACCCTGTGGGCATCTTACAATGTATGTCTTTTATACCATCTGAAGCAGAATCATTAATATGCCATGTCATACTCATACTCAGTCTAATCAGGCCTTTGATCAGACACTCATTTGCATTAGGTCTGGGCCGTGCAACACTGCAGGTGCACTCGATTCTTGCCAGAAAGGAGATGAGGAGGGAGAAAAGACTGATATTTTTCCTTGGCAGGCTGCTATAATCAGACACAGAGGACTCTTTAAGGGCCCCAGCAGAGGGATGCCTGGAGGGCACCGTCAAAACACAGTAGAAGAGATTTGGGGGGTGGTAGCTAATGTGGATGGATGCATGATAGCTGTCCCTTCTCTCCCTAAATGCTTATCTACAAACAAAGAAGAGAGGGCACAAAATCCATCATGTGAAAGACTGGAGAGGTGTTTTGTTATGGGATTTTTGGCATGAGAGAGATGCCAAATGCCCACTAACAGGTGCATTATTTGAACTAGTTCATCCATTTTTAATATAATACAGAATGTATTAAGTTCAAAGTTATGTGTTGTTTAATAATACAAAACAAGAACATTTGAGTCAAAAGGACACAGATGCCCCTGCTACTGGAAAAACTCCAACTGTGCTGATGTGGATAAACCATAACCCCAATCATTCTAGGTGCTTTGCATTTTTAAAACATTAAATAAGCCAGAGGTCATGTTTTAGCTCCAGTTTGTTTGCCTGTCAGCAGGATTACCAAAGTATTAGCCTGATTTTTGTGAAACTTGAGGCATTGGCCAAGGAACAACACATTAAATCTTGGGGAAGATCCGAATCGTGTGGATATATTTTTTTTCACTTTCAATGAGTCCCAAAAAAACCCACCAAAATAATAATAGCAAGAATAAAATACATGTACACGCAGGGTCTATACAGATACCACCCGAACTCCTAGAGGGCCATAAGTGATGATTGAGGGGTGATGCTGATTTTGACATAATTCTAATACTTTTGGGAATATATCCACATATAGAGTGGTTGCAATTATAGATATAAATCTTCGAGACCTCCTTTAGTTGAACTATAGTTTTCTTTACACAGAATGTTATATGTATGTATGTAATGGGCATTTAATACATTGTATTTTATGTGCTGCTGTCATGTTTATTTTGGCCACAGAGAAGCTTTAAAAAGAGGATGGAGAAAAACAAAACTTTGCGACCCATGGCTGGGTAAGGATGTTGACATTAGACTGCAGTTCAAGGAGTCAAAACATAAATCTGTTGAAACAAGCTGAGGATGGCAAGTCTGTCATATGATATCAAAGAGTATTGATAGGCAGCAGGCTCTATGAGGTTCATTTGAGGCACACAGCTGCTTCTAATACAGTTAAATGTGCTCCAAGCTGTGTCAGTCTGGAGATGTCAATCATAATTCTGCACTCACTAGGCCAAATTGATGTTGCTTATCAGGGGGGGGGTCGATTGGAGCCATCTCACTTAGTTTTCTCAATCAGTAATGACAAGCGACTCAGCTCCAATGTATGGGCTTAGCTCATGAAGCTTTCAGTTTGAAGAATAGAGCAATTGTGGACTTCATGTAAGCCAGGTAAGGCTGGCCGATTTTGAGCAGCCATAGTTAGTCAGGAGGAAACATTAATAACTGACTTGGTTACGCAATGCATCATCCTCTCTTAGCAATATATTCACAGAGAATGATTGAGATACTGCCAGGTTAAAGCACTGGAGCAAAGCACGCAGCTCTCTCAGTTGACAGAGGCACCGCATGAGCTACGACTTATATAAGGTAAGCCAGTATGTCATAATTGAACCCTCTATAACAGGTTGGAGGAAGTAATGGGAGGCTAAGCATAAATGCTGCATCAGTGATATATGACTCATGATTCAAGGTCCAATAGAAATTGAAGTTGCATGCAAGAAATGACTTTTATGGCAATCAACAGTTTAGTTGCATATAATTTCATTATGACGCCAATCGGTGTCTAGCTGTGTAACAGACTGGGGGTAATGGGTCTGTTTATAGCACAGTGTGAGGTAGAACTAAAGCCTGACCCTATCCCAGTCTGAGCACACGCATTACAGAGGGGCTCGTTTTTGGAGTTTAACATTGTACAAGCTGCTAAACTGGGAACTTTCCATCTTCCTGTTGAGGTTGTCCTAAAATAATTACCTTTATCAACACAGAGGTTACATCTGTTTTCCTGTAAAATGATTCCTTCTGGATATCGCCTGTCTTAAAATGAAGGGTTGAAAAAAGGCCAAATGAAAATATGGGCACAAACCAATTTGGTTTCAGTCTACACCAAATGATATCTTCTTTGTTCACCACATTGTTCACCACAATGTGAGGTCACATGCACACTGTAGGTGTGCCATATCAATGAACAAACAGTTTATTTTCATGTTTATTTAGACAATGCTTGTTATTTGTTATTTTATCATGTTAAAACCAAACATGGTGTAGTCAAAAGAACGGCCCGAAGCAGTTTATTACCTCTGCCAAGGAGGTCATGTTTTTGCCAGTGTCTCTGTCTGTCTCTGTCTTTGTCTGTCTGTGTCTATATGCGTCTGCCTGCCTGTGTTTGTCTCTCTGAGTGTCTGTCTGTGTCTGTCTGTCTGTGAGCAGGATAACTCAAAAATTTCTAAACAGATTTTGATGAATTTGTTTAGATAGGGAGGATATGACCCAAAGAAGATTTTTTAAAGGGTTCTTTAGCTGAGTGCTGACTAGTTTTTATTGGGGACAAAAGGAGAAAAAACAACCATAAATAATTGAATATAAAGAAAAGAAGAGTGATTTCTAAGGAAACTGAAATAATTATCATACTGTAAGGGAAGATGCTTGTTTGATACAGAGCCCAGCAAAATGTCCATGATTTTCTTTTCTGTTTTCAGTGAAATTGAAATGCAAAATTTATCACTAAAACCGTGACACATATCACAAGCTGTATCTGTTAAAATAATATATAAATAAAAGCTATGAGTTGCAATCTGCGAACATTGTGAGCCAAATTTAATTATTTTCCTTTGACTTCAAACCTGAAAATGCTTAGCAGATTAGCGGGACCTTGGGCTCCTCTTTGAGATCAAACCTCGATAGCAAACGGTGTCACAGTAAACTTGGCTAATATAAAAGCAGGACAAATTAATGGTAAGTCAACAAACTGGTTGTTCATGTGCTGTGAAAAGTCCCACGGACATCATCCAATAGAGAGGACAGAACATTGGTGTTTTCCTATCTCTAGCTCTCCAGCAGCCCAGCAGCTAAAAGAAAAAAAGCCTTTCATTCAACACCATGTGATTTAAAAATATTTGAAATTTAGGTTCTAAGGAAGCCCTGAAACACATGATGGCAATACCACAGATTGAAAAGACAAAACAGGACCAAGAAAACATTCTAGAGGTTCACTCAATGTTGATATTTAGCATTTGCATACATTTGCGGAAGTTGTGAACATATAGTCTGATAAAACTTATCTAAAGTCTAAAAAATAGGGGTTAGTTCGAGAGAAAAGAATCATCTATTAGACATATTTAGTGGCAAAAGTCTAAAAATAGTGGACAACTATATATGTTACCAATGACCCTTGCCTTCTGATTAGAGCTGGCTTTAGTTATATAGGCCCAGGCAGGGACAGAAAATTGGCTCTCTATCTAACAAGAATGTCTCCACATGTAATGTGTTGAGTTTTTTTCCCTTCAAATTATTTTCATGAAGTCAAAAATGTGAGGCAGTCTGCCTTTGATTTTGATATACAGGGTAACTCAGATTCCACATCTCAAAAAGAGCTTGACTGACGCTGGTAATGGTAATGCAATATTACCAGCATATTATAGACCCCCCTGTCGACCAGTCCACCTGCGCCCCCCTAACCAATAAACCTAGGGAACTTGCATCGGTACTTAGTATCAACAAGTACTCAAATGTAGGTACTTCTCATACTCAGTCTGACACAAGTGGTATTGGTGCATCCCTAATAAAACCCATTTATGCTTACTATGGTGGTTATATTGAGCTAAACTTGGAGAACAACCCTCAAGAGTCAACACCATGCATAAATAGTGTGGGATAAAAGTTGATAAGAGGCTGAGGTTATTCATGAGTGTAAACGGAGCGTTTTACAAAAGCGGAGAGGTCGAGTGATCTCAGTGTTTACTTCAGTCACACAGAGGACCATCTTGAGAGGCTTTCCAGTCTTGTGTTCATTGTTTCCTCTGGTGCTTCACCTTGTAATTTCCTCTTATAACAGCAGCACTTTCAGGTGACCCAGACTCCAGCAACACTCACGCAGAGCAGGCACACTGACAAAGCAAGGTGTAAGTGACACTGGATTTAATTTATTTTTTAAGACTTCCTATGAAGACCACATTAATAGTGGATTATGGTTACAATGCATTCATAATGCTTTTTAACTACATTCATAAATACAGATAATATTTTCTGACAAATTTGATTTGTAATTCTCTGAATTTCGGCATCTTAATACATAATAATCACCGATGATGCCGCTTGGGTTTTTTAAAGCATGAAAAAGCATTACACTTTACTCACCACCAACATTGAAATATTATTATGAAGCATTCATTGTTATGCATCAAAACATATTTCACTTTACTTAACACATACAATCATAACTTATGATACTGCATGGACTATTATAGTATAGTGTTGTCAAGGTGTGCATAGGTGAGAAGGTAGTTATTATGCATTATAAGCTCCATCAGTCAACCTCTAGTTTACAACTAGTCATAAAGCATTAGAATTCACGATAAATATGTCCATAATGCACACAGTAGATGGAAAGCTGTGCCATTTCTTCTAAAGGTGAAGAGCTTCCTTAAATTCACACATCTACACCCACAAACAAACACACCTTTCTGTTATCACTAACAACACTTGGACACATTCATTGTTGTTCCCATGCAGCTTTATCCAACAGGTTTAAAATGAGTGTGTTTACACCATTTGAAGAGAACAAACAGAAACAAAGAATAGCCATTTTAAGTTATACTTTAGCTTGTTCTATTCAGTTGATTAAGTGGTGTCCTTAAACCAAAGGGTCTATGCTCAAGCCCTCATTAAGGCAAAGCATATTTGAGCTAGACACTGAACGACTACTAGCTCAAACAGCACTAATCTACAGCTGACCTGACACTTGTGGAGGGAGCAAGTGAAAAATTAAATGTCTCTATTGGGATTCAATGGGTATTTGCCCAGACAAACACTCCTTTCCTACACTTTTCTGGACTTCAGCTAGTTTTTTTGACCATCAACATTTTTGGAGGAAATGGGCAAGTGGCATGAAACAGAATGAGTTGGGACAAAACATGAAAATCCCTTTGAGCAGGAAAGAGTCAAAGGAATAGCCGTTTGTGCCTCCATTGAGAAGCAGTGAGTGATCAGGTGATTTGCTGGGCTCCTGTAATTAACAACCTCAGCCAAATCCAGCCAGGCATGACCAACAAATTAACATGCAGCAGCTTTCACACCCCATCCAACAGATCCGCTCAGTGAGCAGAACACCAATACAGGGCCACTCTGAAAATAGCCCAGAACACAGATTGTCCTTTCAACTCTAATAACACTGTTACTATGACTAAATTCAACAAGCTTTTCATACAACATAACGGAAAATGAATTTAGAGGGGTCTATGACAAGGTTAACAAGCAGCTAGTAACATAACTTTTGTGCAAGCCTTAGGGGTCACTTTGAAATCTGAGATATTTCACAGAAATTCCTAACATTATCAGCCTCTATGGAATTACCTATTAAGAGAATAATAAATAAGCATGGAAAACTCCACTGAATACTGCCCATTCTTAAAAGTAAGCAGGCTAAACAGTTAAACTTTGAATGTGAGAGGCCCCAGGAAATTTAGGCTGACATATAAAGCAAATGATCTGTCTTTACAGCGTAGTATAGTCTTGTTTAATATTCATGAATCACACTATAACTACTGATATTTTACAAATCATCATTATGAGGGGATTAAACAGGACAGGTTTAATATTCATCTAGCGGAAAATGTAACACTTGCAAATATAATGAATATCACAGTGAAAAGAGGCCAGCTATATTCCCTCAAATCCCTGTTCTGTCCTCCAGAGCACCTCATCTCTCATCACCACTTCCTGTCCACACAGGAAGCAGCAGCACCAGGAGGAAATCCTTCCTTAGCTGAAAGCATGGTGAAATCAGGGAGGCTGGAGACATCAACATGTAAGCCCTACTATCAGCTGCTGGACAAACAAGCCAGCCTTATCTTGAAATGCATACGAGGGAAAGAGAAACAGAGGACATGCAGAGCTCTGCAATGACCTCAACAACTAGTCTTGACATTGAAGGGGTGCTGCGATAGCAGACAAATCTCGCAATACTAACTCTCAGTCAATTTTGTTTTGCTCTAGCTTCAGAGCTTCAGAAAACTATTAAGCTGATACTGACTGCCACAGTTGTACCAACTGTGAAAGATATACAGTACATAAAACCGGAAACATACCATTATGCAAATGTTACAAGTACATTGGTCAAGCAAATTATTAAAATCCTGAAAATCTCAAAGGCATTTTGCTCCCAGACTGATTCTGCTTTTCCAATGACTTAAACTACAGCTGCATCATCATGGTCATTGTTTTTTTGAATATTTTTGTAAATACAGTAACAAAACATATCAATATTGATCAAGATATAATATTTGACAGAATGTTCACTATATTTATACTGATTATTACATGCGTAAAAATACTGCATGTGATGAATTGATTAGACTACATGTTAAACTGCATTACCAATATGTTCATTCTTATGACAGAAAAACTATATGGTTACAGAGCAATACCTGAGCATAAGTGACTAAAGATCTGGAGAGAATGCACATCATACAGTATGTTGCACTTATACTGAACCCATTTCTCTCAACAGATTTCTTCCTCTCCTCACTTTCCCCAGGTACCCACCGACCCCGTATTGTCTTTGATACAATGAGAATAGTGTATACACACGTCAGAGTAACCAAGGCTATGAAATAATTTTGGATCAAACAGAATGAGTATACTCAAGTAGAATGCAATGAATAATGTATTTCTGCATGCCTGAAATGCAAGTGAAGCCAGACTATATGTACAGTTCTAAATGTTTGTATTGTTTACAATGTGTTGCAGTCATGTGACTCGTGAAAACAAAATGGACATAAATTATCTAACTTGCATGACATCTTCCTTTTACTAACATGTTTTACAAAGTGGATTAGGCATTTTGACTCATGGAGTAAAAAAAAATCTAATAAATAGTCTAACTCTTTAGAGCTCCATGATAGTTGATTAATTTTTAAATGTCGATTGGAGAGAGGTCCTATTATGTGCAATACAAAACTCTGATCAACAACACCAGTCTACTACAGAAGAAATTCGTGTCCCTTTTGATTAACATATTAGGAAGACAGAGTTGGAACAACTACCTATGTTATAGACTGACACAAATACTGAACTCCCTTATCCAATAGAAGAAAAAAAAGACTCTACCAGTAAAATACATTCACATTTTCATTATTTTCATATCAAATATCTTTAGGCTAGGATGGAGTAATATGAAGGCAGTTCAACCAGGAATACAGATAGAGGAAAGCTATATTCTTCAGTATTAACTATATAAACACCATAATTAATATACGAGTATGTTTGTTAATTCAATGTTAAACAAGATGCAATTACTGCGTTTTCAAAACAGCCAGGATGACACAGGACTAAACGACAACCATGATTCTTTAAGACAGATGCCCTGACAAGATAGCATCAGTTAGCATTATCTGGCTAGTTAGCCGCTGGGGGAGCTAGCTCTCATTAGCTACCATCCATACCTTGTCACAGTGACTTGTCTGATATCAGTACGTATAAAAAATATGGGAACAGATAGTGAGTGCTGAACACTTCCAATTGTGAAGGTAACGTTAGTCTTTAAGCAATGTACGTATTTATGTAAACGTTACCTGTCAGCTCACCGCAGTGACAGCCAGCTAACCTGACGCCTTGTTTGACGTTAGCGGTACAAGCTAGCTTGCCCGTCAAGCTAACGTAAAGCCACGGCGATGCAGCATCAAAAGCCCCGTGAGATTTCACTCACCTAACAGTGTCCGGAGGTGTTTGAGCCGGGTCAGTACATCCTTCTTTGGGTCCAGAACTTTCTGTGTAGATTTCTTGACGTCTCCATGCCCCCGTCGAGTGAACATTCCGCTGTAAAATGCAACCGAGGAAGCTGAAATCACCTGTGTTTCACCATTCACCAAGCCTCCAGTGTGACTGTCACTTTCCTCGCCGCCACTGCTCGGTAAACATTCGACCAACTGACGGTGGTGTCGTGTTTTTAGTGGGTGTGTAAACACGGAAGCGCTGCCTGGCAGAGAGGAGTGGTCAGAGGAGATGAAAACGCCTCCTTGTTTATAATCGTTCAGTCTTACACCTCTTCCAGTGTTTGTTTTTCGTGCATCTTATTGAATTATACACCATCTAATATATCTGTTTTGTTTGTTTTTTTGTTTTGTTTTGTTAACTGTGCTGGGTTTTTGTCCCGTATAAGCCTCAAACTGTAACCTCTTCAAAAATTAAAAAAAGACAAATTTAAGTGTACTGTCCTACTGCACCTATCTTAAGTCTAAAACGGACCGTTATATCATACAATAGAAGTTTGATATAATAAGGTTGGGGTCTGGTTGTTGTCGTCTAATAGCTCTTAGGCGCCCTCTGGTGTTTTAAATAGTTAACCACTACAGTGGAGGAGAAGCATTTGATAATGCATGTCATTGAACATAAATGTATGCAAAGGAAGAGAGGGATATTTCCAAAGGTCGCTCTTTTTAATAGAAGTAACCAATATTTTTTTTAGATTATATGGTTTTATGTTTGGCATAACTCTAAAAGTCATTTTCATTATAGATTAATCTGCAGATTATGTTCTTCATTATTTTTAATAAATAAATTATCATGGAAAAAATTAATAAAATGACCATCACAATTTTCCACGGCCCAAATTCTCATATCAAAACCGCCAACAATCAAAAATGCTAGATGAGGTTAATTACGTTAATATCATCAAGAAAAAAAAAAGCTGAAGCTGGAACCTGTTATGCTTTGTAGCTGTTGCAGATTAATTTTCTGTCAATTCATAAATTTTAGGCTCATTTACAAGTCAATTAAACTCTAGACATTAGCAGCTTCTCCAATGGCTTCAAGGAAAGGTAAATGCCACTCACATCTAGTTTAAGGGTTGATTTTATTTCAATTAATGATGCAGTGATATATTATCTATCCATCTATCTATCTATCTATCTATCTATCTATCTATCTATCTATCTATCTATCTATCTATCTATCTATCTATCTATCTATCTATCTATTTTTATTTATTTATTTATTTACTTGACTTTACAAGAATTTAAATATGGTTAGACAGTTACAACAGTGGCATGTCTCTGTTCCTAGGCTCTGATGTCATGCAGCTCATGGAATAGAGTCATTGTTCATGTTATCAATTACATATTTACCTTTATTTGCTATCATGCGTTAAAAAACAGAATGTGTCTGCTGTATTTTCAATGAATGTGTTCTATTTGAAACAGTATGCTGTATTATGAGTGCCTGTGCCTTCACTATATCACACTGTAGTTAAATCCAACTCAGGAACCTGGTCACATCAGAGTCACAGCCTATTAAAAAATAATGATTGTCTTTTTACTAATTTTCAGAGATAAATCATTACAATTAAGAATATGACTGAACCAGGGAACCTAACATCCAGATGGAAGAGACCTGTATTTTTTTGATATTCACACCCTGCCATACTGATACTATGAAAGAGGAAAAACGGTATAACAGCTTCACTGTTCATTCAAGCTGCTGCCACTTGACACTTTAAACTGGAGGTTTTGATGAACGAAAAGAATACGAGGAAATCTTTAAGTAGAAGAGCTCTCCTGCAGTTAAAGTAAACATAGGGCTATGCCAAATTGAACATAATTCAGTGTGCTCACGACTTTAATGGATTTCCAAAATAATTTGTTCTACATGGTTGTGCAGACAGTTAATTCCATCTTGGAAATGTTTTTAAAAAAGTGTTTACGTTCTGAGATTAATTTTAAGTTAGAAGAAATTGGATGCATCCATTAATGAACCCCAATACTCTGTGCAATCTAACACTTTCTCTTGTCTGAACCTATCTGTCTTATTTTGGAGGCAATTAATTTTGAGGCTGAGCTGGGAAAATTACTTTATTTTCACATTATAGACAAATTGAAGACAGAGCTTAGGCTGTACTGTCAAGATGGAGTTCAAGTTTGTGACTGAGAAATATCATCAGACTTTGAATTCGATAATGACTACTGATAGAATGAAATAGGCATATATTTAGAAGTGTGCCACTGTTCTCCCTATCATACTTTTTTCTTAATGTTAAAAGATAAAGTCTACTAATATGAAAGAATATATACATATTTTTTCTAACTATTATACAAAAAAAACAAAAACAAAAAAACAAAACAAGTAAGACTGACAGTGAGGTTCTGGGATGACCCACTTTACCAGGAGATGGCGCCTAATCCTTTTGTGATCTAAGCCAAACATACATGCCATTACATATTATTGTTTCTGTTTGTTTTCATGAATAAAAAGTAGATATGCTCCAAGCATGACCTACAAATATAGAGGTATCATTTCAAAACAGAATTAAATCAAATTAAAAAAAGAACATTAATTTTGTATCCCAATAGGGGGGCCACATTATAAACACTGAAAATGTATGAGAAGTCTGATAATTTAATAAGATTTGTTTGAAAAATTCTTAAATTCTGGATTTCTGAAAGTAAAATAAAGGCATTCGAAGGAATGTGAGTGTTCAGGAGCCGACTGTGAAGGATTCTATAATCTCAATAAAGTTAAAACTGCATTTTATTTCATCCCCCATGAATAAAGAGCACTGACAATGTTGTGGGAGTATTTGTCTCTTTTTTAAGGTTCTCCACAATGAATGTCTTGAATGACAGAGGAGGGAACAGAGGGTAGTGAGAGCAGAGGCCGTAGATGAGGAGTAAAAAGAGGAGTAAAATCAGCCTTTGCCCTGCAGTTTGGTATGACAGTCATTACCTGAAGTGGGCCATTCTGAAAAAGGAGGAGGTTGCCTGTCACAACAGATGTTGATTACACAACAACATAGTAGTTTGGAAGGATACGTGAATAAAACACAAGCTTACCCAGACACAGGGTTATTGTTGGTGCTTTGTCACCAGTCTTAATTGATTGTAATCACCATTCCTTCTTGGCAAACCTCCCCTGTTTGCAAAATGCAGGTTATTGCTCATTATCTAAGATGGCATGGACCTACGATAATCTATCAACAATAACAACAGGACTGAATGCTTCCTCTAATCCTGCACCTGGAAGTATTTTGGATCCAGCTCATTTCTGAAATGATATAACGTAGGCTATGACAATTCAAGTTTATGGTCTGCTGTAGAGCCCATCGCTGCTTTCCCAGTGATAGTTCAGTGGCAAATCAGACAATTACAGTGCAAACTGTGACATTATTTTTGAATGAGATCATTTATTTCCAACTGGGATGTATAAACCACAGTAAATTATTCTTTTTAATGCAGGCCTAGAGTGATAATTGCCACGGCCTGGCAGAGAACTGAAGGCCTCATCGTGACCAAATGGTGGCACTGTATCCTCACAAATGAGCACCCACCTTCTCATGGCCAGGCTGTCGGACTGATTCCATTCCAAGGTTTGAAAAGCACTTGTCTGCTCTAAATTGTTCTTATAAAGAGCTTGGAAATACTTGACTTTTCTCCTTATGTGGTTATGGATTTCCTTTTTGTACAATTAAGTGCCATTAAAAGCTAATGTATCCTGTTAAACCATATTAAGGTGTTGGGGTGGACAGTGGTACAGTTATCCCTCCGCATATTGTGAATAGGAACCCATTTTAGTGAGCATTTTTTGAAATCTATATTGGACCATTCAGAAACTTTGGGATGAAAAGGATCAAAAGGGAGATGTCCACGGGGCTGCAGATTTTGAGGCTGTGAGACCACCCACAGCTACAAAGAAATGAAGTGATGAAACAAAACCAATCTGTGTTTGACTCAACCAGGCTCACACATGTATATAGTATTTAATACGAAAATCTTCTGAATTTTATTTTTTCTACACCATTCTTATATTATGCTATTCATGATTAAAAAAAAAATTATAATATGTGAAGAATATTCATAAAAATGTACATTGATAAAATGGTATTTAATACATTTATTTCAGTAAATATATTTTTGGTCCACTTAAAGCATTGAAGTAATATTGTAAGCCTTGATTCAATATGTTAACAACAGGTTCAACAAATTAGGCACCAATGTATGCAGTTTGAGATGACAGCTTCCCACCAGAGGTTGTCATGGTGCCCTTAACCACCAAGGTCATCTCACAATGAGGTTCGAAGCACAATAATTAAAATTGTACAGCCAATTTCTTTTGTATTTTTAAATGCTCAAAATGTGTATGTTTTACTGGACAGAAAAAAAAGAAGCCGTATTGAATTCCTCCCGTCTTAATTTTCAAATGCTGCAATCATGAAGCTCTGTGTATGGATATAAGCAATTTCTGATTCTAGTGTTTGTAATGCACACTGTGGTTTGGAGCACATCTCCACAGAGGTTAATGAGGGGGCACTCTGAAGTAATTAAAACAAGAGCATTATAAGGCAGCAGTTTCACATAAGGTACTCAGAGCAACATACTCCATACTTAATTAAAACTCTTTGCTGACAGCATTTTGTATCTTCTTAGGTATATCTGCTGTGAAATTAATAAGGATGGAGAATTAAATGACTAATGTTGGCAAAGTAAAGCTATTTTTTTCTGCCGTATGCATGACGGGTCTCTATCTGGAACGTGTGATCCTTATTGCGGTGAAAAAAAAATACTTCAAGTTCACACCGTAATCTGATTCCAATTTCACTTATGGTGTGACACCGTCGTGACAAGCTGGGGGACGTTTAATTGAAATGTCCATGCTTTTAATTGGATTCTGTTAAGATGTGAAATTACCTCCTGAATTACAGTCTTGTGCCTTTAAATGCTGATAGAGAATGGTTTCCAGTGGCGATCAGTTAAGCAGCTGAAATAATGCCTCCATTCAGCAGCACATCACTGTGCAGAGGCAAAAGAACATTCTTAAATTTACAGACATGCTGTTCAATCTAGGACCTTGCATTTCAAAGACAGACATCTATCTAGTGAAGTGAAATGTTTTGTTAACAGGCTAGTGCTTGAGAGACAATGCAATACTTAAGCATGTTCCATGTAGTACAAGACATGAGATCTGACTCGGCTAACTAGTCTGATGAGATTTCTTTATCAAACTCTAACATTCCATTGGTATACAAAGCTCTTTATAGTGATACTGTATTAAGACACGTATACCCATTATCAATGATATAGTTTCTTTCAGATCTCTGTTGCAAGGCAAGTTAACCAGGCATTCATGATATCATAGTTAAGCTAAAAGAGTTAGCATCAGACTCTGACATTTTCAGATAATGTGTGGGTGGAGGGCAGCAAAGCTTCCTTCACCTCCTTGAGGGTCATGCTCTTCCAACCCTCTACTCTGAGAATTGAGAATTTTCCCATTCTGGGGCCCTGTGACACCCTGCTGTGGCTGCGCAAAACATCGCTGCCTCCTCCACCTACATCTATGACCCCTTCTGATAAGCTTGGAGTTCATCCCTTTCACTGATTAGTTTCCTGGTAGATTGAATGCCCATGTACAGATCTGTGTCAGCACGGCTATGCCTACGTGTGGTTGGATCAGCAGGTGGCTGGCACACTGTTCAGTGTGATACTGAGACCATTATTTACACATAGCAGTCCTCTGTGTGGTCAGCAAAACCATGTTTCTCACCCCAAGGAAAATGTACGGAGCGTAAACCACATACTTGGTTATTTAATTTCAAGTCTGGAAAAATAGATGATGCCTCCATTTATGCCAGAGATGTATAATATTGGAATAATTAGCAAAAAAAAGAAGTGTTATTCTAGGATTCATATTCAGTGTGAGTATGGATCCTGAAAATGTGAGGTCAGTAGGAATTTCTCAGCCAAAATCCTCTCACTTCAGTACGCTGTGTGTATGTGTGTGTGTGTGTGTATGTGTGTGTGTGGTTTGTATGAAATCACATGTGTTTGTTTATTTACAATGCCACCACTGGCCCAAGTTGGAGCCACAGGAGTGTGAAATAACAAGCACAAGAGGGATTTCATGCTTTTACACAACTGAAAAAGTATATTTTTGTCAGACAACTCAGTCCATTTCCATCCCAGACAAACTTTGTTTACTTCCCACACGTTGCTGCCTATCATTTCCGAAAAGCCCATACAATTAAACTGCAGCATTACATATAGATTCCCACGGGTATAATGTGTCCAGGTTTGCTTATGCTCCACCTCTGGCCTGTTTTATCGCTGTTATCAATGGCACACGGTGCATCATTAGAAAAAGACAAACAGCCCAGTTTCCTTTTGGGGGGCGGATGCGCCGACAGAAAATCAATGCTCGGTTTCCCATGAGCACCTAATTAGTTGGACACTTGTGCACTGTTGAAACACGGGCAGGATCTCTTTGTCTGCCGAGTCGATCAGGTGAAAATGCATGAGCAACACCTTCAAGGCTGATAAAGTGCCAGAGAGGTGAGGAGTAAACACATAAGTGACCCTTATGGTCTAGCATGTCTCACACCCACTATATGCTGTAGCAGATTTGATTTGAACACTTTATCGTATATATATATATATATATATATATATATATATACTGTTATTTCATAAGTCTACAAGAACACACACGCACGCTTTGCTAGAATGCAAATCCAGAGAACAAGTGCTGAATATATAATTTTAACTTGAGTGCCATGCAGAAGGCAGAACTCAAATGGTCTCTCACTGGAAACTTTCAACATTCAACTTAAAAAGGAAGGGTGAGTGAAAAAAAATCCAAAATGTCCAATCTTTTTCTATAACTTGTTAGAGTGACACTTGCGAAATTCCACTATGGACAAGGTGGCAGTACAAACGCAGATAGACGAAGGGGAATAAAAGGGCCTTCTCATGACAAACTTTCTGGAAATGTCAGCCTTTCATGCTTTTGAGAAGACCTATTTCATATCTATTACAGCAGGCATTCTGTGTCCGATATTTCAGATTTCAGTCCTCCCTGCACTGCAAATCCTCTGCCAATCTTCCGCCCTTAAGAATCTCTGCCAGCCTCGATGCATTATTCCCTCTACCTCCTCTCTCCCCCTTTTGATGTGACAGAACAAACTGCGACCTATTAGGATTAAGGCTTTGAAAAGATCTTTGAAGACGCTCAAGGTTCCTTTAAACTGGGGAATGACAATATGAGCTGTGTGGCAGCAGATGCTGAATGGAGTGATTGCTAGCTAGTCCTCCTCAGCGAGGTCTGCTGTCACATAACACGCAGGCATAAAAACACTCACGGACGCACGTGCATCTTTGAACACATACACATACAACCAACTTGCAGCATTTACCCTGCAGTTGTCTTACACATATTGTGCACACAAATGCAGATTTAATTCAGTGCTTGCTGTGTTTTGCTGTGAATTGCCAGAGCCAAGTTTGGCTCTGAGCCTTTGCTGTATCTGAACTGCTGCCCGGGATGAAAACAAACATGACAATACCTTGCCTTTTTTTTCCCCTTTAATGATCTGTTTCTATTTAGAATACAGTCATGTCAAAAGCAGCATTGGAAGGCAGGATGCTGAAATGTGAAGGACAGGGATAAATGCGGAAGGAATATGGGCTGCTGGAAGCTGGCATGAAAGAGAAAAGTTGAAACCCATTTGTGTATGCTAACAATGTCTATACGAGTGTGTGCAAAGGCTTTTTGTCTCTTCTTTAAACACAATGACATGCTGTGCACAGTTTATCTGAAAATTAAAGGAGTTCAAGGTGTCTCATTTTTTAGAGTAAAGATTCTTTAAAGCACAGAGGAATTTTCGTGTTTATCTTTCTTATGATGCCTCAACACCGATGGCACATCTGATGATGGTGGAATGATGGAACGCTGCACTGATGCAAAGGAGAGCAAATTAAGTAAAAGTGACACCCTGAATGCTACCTGCACACTTTACTTCAGTCACACAGACAAGGCAGAGTGCAAATACCATTCCTATGCATCTTCCACAATCGAAATAGAATTTAGCCTTCTTTAATCTAATCACTCCTCTGAATATCCCTTATCATACCTGCCTCACCCCCTGAGGTACCTGAGGACAGATGCGATATCAAATATTCAAACTGGGTGATTCCTGGAGAGATTTATCATGGCAAAATTCACAGGGGATCCTATTTAGATATTCATGATTTTTTTTTTTTTTTGTGGTGTCTTGGTTTAAAGATGCCCCGGTGTGGGATGTCACACAGAGACAGTCACTACAGATAGCTGGTCTGTGGAGAAATGAAGCCATGGGATACATTGGGTAAAGGCTTCTCACTTACACAGTCAGAGAGACAAGTTCTCAGGGACCTGCCACCATAGAGCACATATTGATCTGCCATTGCATCTTATCTTTGTGACTCTATATTAAAATGCTCAACATTGGCTCGTGCCCTCTCTCTCTCTCTCTCTCTGCCAGGCTAAAGACCTTTCTATATCCCTGAGTGGAGGAACTCAAATCTCCGCATGAAGTAATGGGAGCAGAGAAACGCACAGTTCTCACTGCAGTATAGGCGCAAGCTCAGAAATTAACCAGCGCAAAATGCTCCCCATCTTTGGAGTAACTTGAATAATAATCAGGTCTGATCCTCGATCTTTGTCTTTTGATGTTGGCAGATTTTTGTCATTTACAGAATATTTTGCTCTGTAAGATTTCTGAACCTCCTTCCGCTCTTTCTCCTCCTTCAATTGCTGTTATCATAATCCAAACACTTGCCTGTTGTAAATATATGTATTCCTCTTGTGGGAAATGGCTGAGAATCAGATCCTCTCGGGTCTTGCTTAATGTCCTTCCCAAATGAGCGGGGAAGAGTTGAAGCTTTGACAAAAAACAGGCAGGAATAAAGGGGAGAAAGCCTGGGCAGACAGACGGATGAGCCCCAGGCTCCAGGGCTTTGACTTTGGCCAAACAAACGTTTGTTTTTCAGAGTGTTTTTTTTATAGTAGGATGGATTAAGGCGGATGAGGACCAAAGCCCCCCACCACCCCTGCCCATTCGTGGTCTTGTCAAACGGTGCATTCAGAAGAGGGGTCGCACCTGTTAGGGCAGCCCGGAGGAGCAGGACCAGGATGATATTGAACAGGGCTTTGTGGGTATCAGAGTCAAAACAAAGCTGTCAGCCAGGGTTCATTCATCTTTGATGTTCATTGATGAGGAAACTGGTGGGCCTCAACAGGGCATTGTTTCCTCTAAGTGGTGCCCATTGATAGCCAGAAAGCCACGTTTGTTTTTAGTCTCTGACGGGTGGAGCTCATTTTAAAAGGCTTAATGGTGCATTTAACCAGTCCAAAACACTGTGCTTTGGAGCCCTCCTTGCACCATTGGCTCGGGCCTGTCTTCCTGCTTCCTAACTGGCCGTTAAACAAAAATAAAATGCTAATCATGTGTGAATGGCCAACACCGGTGGGCATGCATGTATCATCAATCCTCGGGCTCTTTTGATTGCCTGCTGTGACAAATCAAGATCCAGAATGAGGGCATTTGACTGCCACTGCGCCATCATGCTTACTGGCCCATTCTCCACCTCTCTACTCTCCTTTTGCGAAAAAAACAACAACTGGATAGCCTTCATAAAGTGCATTTCTCATGCTATTGTTCAGCTAATCATATCCTCTCCAACAATTTCAGGATGTGACAAGATAAGATAGGGGAATATTAATGCAATATCGCCTCATCTCAAATTATGAAAACGTGTGGATGGGGGGGGGAGGGCATCTATGGAGGAAATAGAAATCAATTTGTAGCGCTTCCATTTTGTATATTGCCTTGAAAAGAAAACATTAATTTTCCATGTTATCTACCTCAAATCCTATTAGAATCAGGTTAATTTAGTGGCACTGATTTCAAAACGTTATCTTTTCATCCTATCAGCTCATGTCTTTGAGTGCTCTCTGTTTGTAAGGTGTAAATGTTCAAATTTAATATCATGTCAGATAGCATATCCGACTGATGCACGATCCTGGATATTACTTGCAGAGTTGTGAATCCAGGAAAACCATATTAATTAAATCATGGTCAACATTTGATTAAGTAAATGTAACTCTAGATGAAAGTCTTTTTGTCAACTATAATAGAATAAAGTTGTTGACCATTCAGCTCTTAGCCTAATTTTATATGCCCTGCTTTTATTTGTCTTGGTATTCATATTTCTCTATTCTTCATAACAAGCATGGAATTCCACCTTGGCTAACGTGCACACTCTTGAAAGGCACAACATAATATATATTCTCTCTAGTAAATAGCATGAATACTCTTGAGGGTTTTGTTGATAAAATTGTTTGCAAGTTTTAAAAGTTTCCCTTCTCACAAAGAATGTTGGAGCTGCATGCTCATAATTTACCACTATAGACCCTGAATTCATGAATATGAATGTTTATTCCTCAAGAGCTGGCCCCCATTGTTGGGAAAAAATCAAGGCCTCTTGCCTTATTTCACCACAGAGGTGTATCAAGGATGTACAGGCACATCTTACCTTAAATAAGGGTCTCTGTTTACACCTTCAAAGCACTGGAAGAAGAAGCTCTCTCAGTTTCTTTTCCTCTCCCTCCTGATTGTTTGCAAGCTTCATTTGCTTGGATTCTTAAATGATAGGCTCATATAGATTCCCAGACTTTGTTTACATGGGCCGTGTATTGGTTGGCTGTCTCCTTAAGCGTGAGGAGATATGCAAGAGCAATCAAATATTTCTGTGTCTTGTATAAATGATGGTGGATGGGAGAGGAAGTTTGACATTTTCACTCCTCATTTGTGGTTCAATTGCCAGAGTGTGTATTGCCTGTTTTTCCGGAAAGAAAATAGATGGCTTTGTCACTCAGTATGCATAAACTGTTGGTTTGTTTGCTGTACGCTGTCAACGGAAATGATACCAATTCTATTTTTCTTATGAGAAAGACATTGTTAAAAGTCTGAAAAGCAGTTTTCATGAAAGGGATTGTTTGACTATCCTGAAGTTATTTTCATCAGACATTATGCGACATATCACCATGAACATTTTCAAATGCTAAGGCTTCTGTCACAATGTGATATGTTAAGTGGAAAGAAACTTGACATTTTTTTTGTAAACACATAGCACACCTCTGTTGACAGACCACAGTTTGACATGGCGTCCTTTCATGTCTGCATAGAATAGAATTCAGAAAAAAAAACTTGCAGGTAATTATGAGCTACTCAAATAATACATTGCAGAAAATACAATTTGTCTCTTTATCCACAATGACAGACTGCGATGCATGCAGCCCATCGTCATCTTCCTTGCAGTCTCATATCATTCAGCACTTGAGCCAAACATATATTTCTATCGAGACGCGGGAGAATAGCATCCTCCGTTTAGCGCAGAGGAGGTGTGTCCCCTTCTATCTTCACAAGAGAGGGGGAGAGAGGGGGGGGGGGTGTACCCTTACTCTTTTGTTCACTCCTCTCTCTAACTGGTAGTGTTTGACTTCCCCCAGCCAGGAGTGGGTAATTCTGGAGCCCTGTGTGAGGTTGTTAGATCACTGAGGCCCAAGACAGCACCATTCTTTGCAGACCCTTGACAGCAAATATGTGGTAATGATATTGTCTCCTGCTGGGTAATAACACACAATTCAGACTGCCACATACTGCAGTCGGCGGGGAAAAAATGGAAGGGAGAGAAAAAAGAATTACACTGAAGTACTGGAGGAAAATGACCGGAGAAATGTCTTCAACCTGAAGTGCTACGTTGAAAAAATTCACTCCTGCAGGACAGTGCAGTGGGAACAACTGTTTTATTCCCCTCTCCTCTGAGTGAGGTGGCACAGAATGGTACCTGCCCTCTGCCATATGAACTAGGTAGCTCTGGGCAGCTTGGGTTACTTTTAGAATGGGATTTCTAGAATAATTGTGTTTTCACTTGGACATTTCAAACAAGTCTGGCTGTTTAACTACAGCCATGGCTTTAAATGACTAAAGCCTTTTGTACCCATAGAATTGCATAGTTAGTGTTTAGTATAAACAGCATTTTCCTACTATGGAGACCCTCCATTGTTAACCAGACCACACTGGCTGCTTCAACCTTGACCTTTGTGTTGCTCCACTTGGTACTCGGCTTGTAACTGTCAACACCATCCATCACAGGCCAATCAGAGGCTGGAATGGAGGCCGGTCCCCCTGCTGTACTGTGAAATTGTGGCATGTGATCCTTAATGTGCGTGAAGTAGACAAGGCATTGACACAATGCATCAAGCTTCAGGGGGGCGCCTCTGTGCTAGTCTATTAGCCTCCTGCTGTGCCCCTAGCTGCCTAGTATTCCTAGGGATAAGTCGGAGTAATAATGTCATGTCTACACGCCTCCGGCTGTCAGTCAAAACCCTGACCATTAAGTTAGGATGTAAAGTCCAACACACCACTTATAACACTATTTAAAACTGTAAAAAAATAAAAATAAATAAATAAATTTTGTGACAGATATGAAGGATAGGTGGACAATCTTCAGCTCCAAAAGAACCCTCCTCTCAAATCTTCAAAAGAATCTTCTCTGGTCTCCTCTGCTCGTGTCCATGATCTTAGATACAGACATCACCTCTCTGTGGAGAAGGAGAGAGCGAGCAACAGAGAAAGAGGGAGAGTGACTCCCATTCCTCATTCATACATTTCACTGCCCAAGCAGCATTGTGCATTGGGCTAAAATAAATGAGAGCACCGTGTAAAAAGGTAGCCTTGATACTGTGCGACTGGGTGCAAAAGGGAGACACATTGAAACGGAAGAATTCATCTTTTCTATCAGGCCCTCCGCTCATGAGTTGAACCAGGTATTCAAATGGGTTCAATCTCAGCCGCTCAGATTTGCATAACACAGACAGATGAACTCAAGTGATTGAATTGGGCTAGGTGAAGTGAAAAAACAGAAAAGAAAATGAATTTCCAAGAGAATTAGGAAATGATGGAAATGGCAAAGAGTATATTATTTATTTTTCACACTGAAATAATTACAGAATTAACCTTTCCTTCGAATGTGACAACCCTCTAAACCCCCTTAGTCACAGTGAATTTGATGTGTTGGACTCTCTTGGAAAAAACTTGACTCTTTTGACGAATAAAACCGCATCAGCTATTATCTCCACAGAGGCTATTTCCTCTCGCCACTAAACCTGTATCTGTTGTGCCATTGGTCCAAGCTGGTCAGCTGATCTGCACCTGTCGGCTAAGCTCCACTCCGATGTCATATTTTGTTGTCCATTAGTGTTGTATCACTAATGCTCGTACAACTTCCCCGTGCCTGGCGGTGGCCACTGTGAAGTCACAACACTGCAGGAGGGGGAAAAGCAATTTCATGGTTCACCCTGTGGTTAATGCTGTAATCTTTAGAGTGTCTCTTTTGTTTAAGTTTCACAGAATAAAAGGTTGGACTGTCGTAAGCTCCGGCAAATTAATGAGCTAAAAGCTGGGAAGGTGGGAAGCCATCTGATGGGAATAGGCTACGGTGAAAGTTAGTGTCTGTTTGGTGTGTGTGTTTGGTTGATCGGCTAAGTTCTGCCAAAAGGAAGGAGGCTTTCATTTTGTTGGTGCATGTGTTGAGCTCAGCTAGTGTGTGTACCTTTACCTGGCTGTGCAGTATGATGGGATGTGGGCGGGGAGAGGGGGCACTTTACTGAGTGTACCTTTTGTGTGTGTTTGCGTGCTGTGCTCACACAGTCAGGTAAGCTTCTCTAATTGCTGCGAGGAGCATTAGCACTCAGCCACCTCTCTCTCTCTCTCTCTCTCTCTCTCTCTCTCTCCCTGTGTCTTTGTTTTTCCTCTCAGTGCCAGTTTGCGGGCCAGAAGACAATCTGACCATAAGGGTCATTTTCTGCAAGAGCTCACCTCCCCCCCTTCCTCCAAGCCTCGCCGTTGACGGGCTCATGCTCGACAGGAACCCTAAATTAGCACTTGACGTCGGCAGGGCTCAGCCCTGATGAGGCCGCAGAGAGACAAAATGTCAGAAAACAAACACTCTATCATTTTTGCTTCATTTCCTCCACCGCCACAGACACACACTCATCTGGAGAGCTTGAGAAGGCTGCGGTGACATTCACTTCTCTATTTGTTGCCGTGGATCAGCCCTGGTGCCTATGGACCGAGGTGAGAGGTTGACCCAATAAGAATGGAGGATGGAGATGCTGAGTAGGAGCTTCAGTAATCATTATCATGAAATAACAGGAGGGAGAACTGAATCGTTTGACACCTGTTGGGTTTAGATCAATCAAATGAACTCTACTCTCTTTATTTTAATGCATGAAGCAATGAACTATACGAATACATTTATGCTTTTGAATTTGTTTTTTTGCAAAAAAAAGTGTATTTCTTTGGATTTATATTGCATTCATCTCCACTCTTCCATCACAAAGTAAATAATTTGCTTTCCTGAGCACATAAACAGCAGCCCTTGTAATTATTCTTCACTGGGGATGTTCACAACACTAGGGCTCAACACTGTAGAGTAGTATGATACTATTTGAAGCCTACTTCAAACACAGTGCCCCCAGCAAGTTACGATAGCGCCAGTGTGTATTTTATTATTTGCTTTATCTCTTTGTTGGTGAGAGTTTGTTTACATGAGAGGGATTGGAGGTTTGGTGATCTGAACAAATTGCAGCAGAAAGTACTTCAGATGGGAATGACTGTAATTAGCATGCTCTTATATGTGGAATGCTCTCCTAATGTTTTTGTTTACGTGGGGCAGCTCATCTGTGACACGGTGCGGGGGCAGCCCATAGGCAGGTTAAAATCACATGTCAAGCCAGAGATCATCATTATGAGCTTACAATTGGTCAATGCAGCACCAGGCAGACACTCTACAACCAGACTGTGCTGTGAGGTTTGGTCTATTTTGTATTTAAGGTTGTGTTTTCCAGGTTGGACAATTTAAAAATACAAGTGCATTTAGGTGTCTGTTTTTGTTTTATTTGTATGCGGTCATGCTCATGTTTTGGCACATATTTTTTAAGCTGGAACTGCCTTCCCTTAATCTCTGGATCTGCAGTGAACCATATGTTCCATGACACTCATTAAGAGTCGATTAAGAATGTGCTGGTGTGCCCAGTTGTTCAGTCAGTGATTATATTTCACTGGAGGATAATATCCAGGTAAATTAAGATTTCGATTTAATTCAGCCCTGGTTGTCGCTGCATCTCCATTTCACATCATGGAACAATTGAGATCTTATCATGGATTAAAGTGGGGGATATTACACCTAATTTAAAATGTGCACATCTACTACTGCACACACAGCTTAAGCTTCCGCCATGATATTGTGAAAAAAAGAAATAATTAAGTACCTTACATTAAAAAAAACCCTCAAAAGGCTGTGAGACAATTCATCACATTGGCAAGGAAATTCAGGGCAAAGACGTGCCATAAAGAGTTCTTGAGAAAGGTGAAGGGAGGCAGCTGAAGAAAAGGAGGTGCCAAAAGAGCAAAGAGCAGACAGGAAGTTGGTAAACATTGCAAAGAGGGTGCCATGGTAGTCAGGTGACAGTGTAACAAAGTTGTGCTTGTTGAAAATGGAAATCTTCCCAGACTTTCTCCCTCTTGCCCTCCCTCTCTCCCTCCACCCACCCCAGGGCCCATTGCGAAAGCTAAGCTCCGGCATCTGAAGTGGCAACACTTGAGATGGTGAAAGTGACAACATCTTAACATAAGCTGAGGGGTTAAAGTGAAAGTCAGTGCGAACCCCAAACCAACCTCTCTTTCCACCCACATCCTTCACCCCTAACTCTGTCATCCCCCCCCCCCCCCCCCCAGCCCCACGCCTGAGCCACGCAGTAACCATGCTGTGGTCGTTAGAACATCCAACCTGTCTACAATGTCTACAATGAAAAAAATTGCCAGTCGAGAGAATGAATGAGACCCATGATTCAGAAAAGGTGAGAGTAAAAGACAAAAAGCTGAGAAGAAAGGTGGAATCTCCCCATCTCCTCTCTTTCTAAGTTTCACTGTCATTGTGGGTCCTTCCACTTCCAGTCACAGGTGCTTCCAAACAGAACTGGAGGCATGTAATCCGCCCAAATCCAGCCTCTTCCGAGGAGTGTAAAACCAGGAATGTTCTGTGGGGGTCACTGGATTAGACAGAATTCATGGTGGTAGCTTGGCTTGAGAGGCAGAATTAGCTGAATCGGGGAAAAAGGGAGAGGACTGAACTGGTTTTGTATTAAAATGAGCTTACCAGGTGGTCTCCCTCCCAAAAGTGGACACAGTGTGTCAAGTAATCTGAAAAGCCCCCGGGTGTTTGTTGCTCATTGGCCAGAGGCCTGGTAAAAAGAGAGAGCGAGGGACTGAGAGAAAGCGAAAGAAAGAAGGGGGGCTGGCTAGGGAGGTGGCACTGATGTGGCCATTGAGGCCTCAGTGAAATGTCTGTCAGGCTTGGTTTACCACAACCACAGCAGTGATTAGGCCCCTTTTGATGACGGGTTTAGTTTTCTGTCCATTGGCAAGAAAGTGAGAATAGACAAGAGGGAGGGGTAGGGGTGTGGGGTTGGGTTGCATTGGGAGACTCTGGGGGTGGGCGTTTATGCACTGTTGCAGGAAAATGGGAGGGGTGGAGATGGGAAGGGGGGTGTATATTAATGTCTTGCACCAGGGAGCTCCTACGTAATTTCCCAGTGGGTCGCGGGGTCAGGTTTGTATTTAGTTAGTGGTAATGATCTCGTTAGGGATCTGAATGGACCACCGTCTAAGCCCATTGAGGACAGCGAGTGTGCCTCCCCATCCCCCACCTCTGCTTGCCTTGTGTGGGCTTACACAGCCCGTGAACTGTGATTAATGGACTTCCAGGGCTTAATAACTTGCAAAACAGTATTAAACAAGGGAGGCCCCGGGACAATCGGAGAGGCTACCCAGGCGGAGTAGGAGGTGGCTGTAAACAGTGCCCGGCAACAATTGCAATGCATGGAATTAATTGAGATGGGCCACTCACAATGCTACAGCTGGCTAGTGGCAGGGAGCCAGGCCTGGGAGAAAGCTTCACTGGTGCTTCCAGGTGGCCCAGAGCAGGCCAGTCCTTTTCAGTTTTGTAAGTGTTAAAAATAGAAGGGGAGAAAGGCTACGTTTGTGATGGGGAGACAGTGAGAGGAAGCCATTGAGCACAGACAAGAAAGAGATTAAAGAGCACAGAGAGTGATAAGCAGATAATAGAGGGACACATTCAATGGAACAAGTAATCCTTGACACGCAAGCACAAATATGAAGCCTTTTGTCTCTTGTTTCTAATTCAAGGCAGGATGCGTAAAGTGGCAAAGCAAGAATAGTGATCCACATTAACACAGTACACAGAGACAGATAAAACACACTCATCTGTCCAAGTGCACACACATTGACAAACACACACATTTCATCTGAAGCTACCACCCCTCTCCACCCTTCCCACATCTCCTGGACATCTTCTATTCTTTTTTCCCCACCCTTGTGTGCCCTCTTGTCTGGAAACAAATGATCCCAGCACGGAGTCATGAGTACTGATGTGTTCAGACCACCCTCCACTCTGTCTTATGACTATAGCGAGTCTTTTCTCCGAGGCATTGGTGTGCATTTTATGCCAGTATAATGTATGGCAAATTTGTGAATATAAGCAATGGGGACCACTTGTGAAAGGGAGGGAAAACAACTTTTTAATGGACATGAGAAATGCACAGATTGTGAAAACATGTCTGTTGGAAGGATGGAATTTTAATTGATTACATTTGTCATCACTGACAGTTATATAATTTAGTTAGATAATAAAATAATGAAATAATAATCAACCAATTTTTGTAAATACCTCTAAAAAGTTTGTTTCCTTTGAAAACTAATGCGATTGCTTTTGATGAATAAAAATGTAATGTTAGCACGATTTTAGCAGATGCAGAAAATAGATATTGAATGGAAACAGCAAATTCGCACAGTGTGTGTTCAATTATAGGTAATTATGAGACAATTTGTGAAGCATTTGATTAAAACATGATAGTTTCTCCATCAGGTGATATGTGAGACAAATGTTTATGTTGAGCAAATCCATTATTCTTATCTTTTAATCACTTAAAATATATTCGGTGAGAAAATCATACAGGAAAAAAAGATCAAGTTGACACCAAAAACCTAAATTGTCCATATTAAGAATAAAAAATATAGTTTTATCCTATATTTGGTTATATAAGAGGAAAAACAAAAATTATAGCATGTAAAAACAAAATAGGGGAAGCCTAATTGTTTCAGCTGTTTGACACTCTCTCAAGTATGTTTGGCTTCTATCAACATTGACTCATCTCCAAATGACATTGAGGTCATCCTAATCTGTTTTCTTACAGATCAGAGACAAGTTGGACAAAAGCTCACTTTCCAAATTCACTCTGGTGTAAAAGTCCAAGATGTCTCCATAGTATTTACCCAAACCCTTTACTTAATCAGTGGCTGAGAGGTTAAGTCGCACCACACTCTGATGCTCCCGCCAGGTTGGGTGTAAGATGAACGTGAAAGAGAAAGTTTATGAATTCAACAGTAGAAATCCACGAACTCATGTTGATCAGATTTTAGAGAGTGAAAAAATATTAATTGATTCCAATTGATCGTGCAATTGTTACAAATTTATATTAGATTACACAAAGTTATGACATTTAGCATATAGGCGTGTGGGAATACATACTATTGCATTATCTCTCTCACCTCACAGCTGTCGCCTGTACTCGCCTTTCCCACTCACACTCTCGTGCATCAGGGTGTGGGTGCAGTGGGTGCAGACGGGGCCGTGGCCCTCACAACCCCGAGAGGGGATCTACTGCTGTGCTAAGCCTCTGTCTCCCTCCCCACCTCCCCACCTCCTCATATCATGAATAATGGAAGAGAGAAATACATTTATCTTTTAATAGCCATGCCCCCCTGGCTGACTTCGTTCAGTCTGGCCCAAACTGCTTCAGCACAGGGCTGAGGTTTCTGAACACTCCCCTGATGTGCCACACTACCCCACCCTTGATTGTCTCTGCTCCTTTTGAAGTTAGGCGCCTCTTAGCTTCCTAGAGATGGGTAATCTGGACTGATTTTGGAAGGGTCAAGGCATCTTTTGAAGGGGCAGTCATGCCCAAGTTCGACCAAGGAGGGATACATTCACAGTCTGTATCATGTAAGAATTAATGTAATTTCATCAGACATATTTATGTACAAGTTTCAATCGAATAGACGCAGAAATGTAGATGAGGAGAGCGTCTTGGTGGTGCTTCAAATACTGTAGCAGTATTGTGTAACAAAGCAGCAGTGAGATAACTGTGAGATAGAAATATTGTGGTCTGTTATTAATTTACCTGTGCAAAGAAAAAAAAGAAAAGTAAAAAAAGAAAATTAATAAAAACACCACACTTGATTATTGAGACAATGTGGGCTGTACAGTTCATCCAGTATTTCATAAGGCGTTAAATATTTTCTGGAACTCCTGCTCCTATGATGAATGTGTCAATTTTAAAAATTAAATGTAAAGTATTCCCTTGTATCTATTTTATATGAACTTATAAATATTATTCTGAGTTCTATCTCAATGAAAGCACTCATGCACACATTGGCACAAACACATTGATACAGTTTCCATAATCACTATTTTTTTTAAAATGTAAAAATGAAAAAATAAAACTACATATGTGCATGAAATAAAGACACCGTGTCCATCTCTGCTGTCACACTATTTCTAATAGACACTATGATTTTAAATCAGCCAGGCTCTTAATGCGCTACGTATCGGTGCACCATAATGTGGGAATAACACTGTCTTTCTCTATTTAACTAGGATCAGGAGGATTTCAGACCAGCCTCCTCGCTCTCATTCCATACACATCTGTACGTGTGGACTCTGCGGAAAGCAAGAGTATCTGGATACCTTAACCCTCTATTTGTCTGTGCTGATTTAAGGCTCAAACAGCCCTCACTGTGACACCTGCAATAAAACAAACAGGAGAGGGACTTAAACAGCCTGCAGTGGCTTTGATAGTGATTTGACACCGAATTTGTTCAGCTAGGGAGGTAGTTTGTAAAACTATTATTCATGCAGTAATCAGTTATTTTTGCTTTAGTGCACAGTGAGGTTTGCTTATCTGAACTAATCATTTGACGGTATTCCATATAAGAGAAAAATATTCAGTGAGGCATTTCACAGACAAACTTTCCGTTGAATTTCTTTAATAAAAACATTTTTTGACAGGGTATTTTTATTTAAATAAAAGCATAAAGATACAAATTTATCTTTTGTGTGTAAGACCCTTTCATTTTAAAATCTGCCTTTAGCATTTTATTAGGTATTATATAAGTAAATATATAGGTATTAAGTGTGTGTGTACAGTATATTCAGTGTCAACCAAAACATAATTTACAATTATCAGAAGGGCTTTTATTGTGACAGTTTCCTTAATTGACAAATACAATTTTAGGGGTTTCTTATATTGTTGTATATGTCAGAGCCATGCATAAACCAAAAATGCCTTTTTTTTCTTAAACTGTATTTCCTTATGGCTTATTGGCAATTATATTTATCTCAAACTTAAAAACAAATAGAGGTTTGTTGGTGCAATATACAGAGGAGTAAACAACAGCAAAGTACAATTTCAAAGATTTTTAAATCAGATATTTTACATGACTAACTTGTGATAAGATGATCACATTGCTGAAAAATACAGAGAACAACCCCCATGACATCACTTTTTTAAGTCAACAATAACAAGTTCAAAAACACACTTCCTCCAAACATGCCCTCTCCTCCCTACACACACACACACACACACACACACACAAACACACACACACACACACCCGCACACACACTGCAGCCTAAATCTCTTTTCTCCATATCCACACACACAACCCATGCGGCACCAAACCCCTCTTACCCACCACTCCCCTGCACCCAAAGCCTTCAAGCTGCCCTGGGCTTGTGTAGTCATGCGTCAGTTGCCCGGCGTTCGGGATGAGGCCTTGCTAGCCATGGCTCTAGCTGGGTCCTAGCCAGCAACTCCTCAGCTCCCCGCTCTGCTCTGTGGAAAGCAGAGAAGCTGAAAGCACCATTTATCATCACTTGTGTGGGCAGCATCACCACGGCAACGCTCAGGCTGGCAAATGCCACTGCTGTGAATACTAATGAGGCTCTTGGCAGGCCTGTGTTGGCGTCAATGGGGCCAGGGTTGTACTCTATGTGTGTGTGTGTGTGTGTGTGTGTGTGCATGTGTGTGAGCGAGCGGGTGCTGGGCTCTAGGAGGGCTACAGCGGAGGTAAACAGTTCAAAGGAAATCAATTAAGTGTTTCCACAGTGTTTGGCAGGCGCTCTAATCTTCAGCACCACATTTTAAAATAAGGGCGGAATCTGCCTTTAATACCTCCTCTGCTTTCTGTATGACAATAAACAAACAAGCAACAATAAACATCCGAGCACAGCCGAGCTTGACTAAGTCCTCCAGTCTCTACTTTGAGAAAACACAAGTGAAGTCATTATTCCTGAGTTCCTTAGCTTTCTGCGGCATGTTGCAGGTCTGCTCTTATTCGTGAACGCTGTAGCATTAAATTAAATTGCAGCAATTACTTTCTCGAGGTTTGATATTTAATGACTATAAAGTTTATTAGTGAGGGAATCTGAGATGATGTGAATTTGTGCTGCACGTCCCTGAGTTGAGCTAATGTCATGAGGCATTGGCTTGAATTAGACTATATCTGCCTTTCTGCTCTTGACACTAGCTTTAGCAGGGCCTTCACATTGTCACCTGTCAAAGATGCTCTCTCTCTCTCTCTCTCTCTCTCTCTCTCTCTCACCCCCTCTGTTTCTCCGTGACTCTTATGTTAGAGTGATGCTGTGAATAAATTGGGCTTGAGCATGCCTGTCCTGCTCTTTATTGATTCAGGCACTTTGATTGAGCAGGGATCTAATCAATTCTTCAGTGGTAGTGAGACGCCAGAGAAAAATTATTCTTAGGCAAACCCTTCAAACGACTTGCCAGTAATTTGCCTCTTTACTAGCACTTGTTTTCTGGGAACGAGATGCGTTTTGGGCTTTCTCTGTCTATTAGCGGGGTTGTGCTCCTGGGATTTTCATGGGTTGCTAAGCTTATGGGGGAAGAGAGAATGTGTGTGTTTGTTTTTTGTGTACCAAATCTGTCTATGCGTATGTAAAACCGCAGTGATTGGGCACACTATGCTTGCTCATCCTTACAGAGTGACTTATTAGTGCTAATTGGGAAGGACAGTTCAAACAAGTACAGAGGAGTGGTTGTCACACAAGCGTGACATGAGTATAGAGAGGAAGGCAGTGCCGGGTGCTCTTCCCAGCTTCAGCCCTCCCTTTTCCCCTAACCCAGCCCTCCCTGTTTCTCCTCTATCCCAGACCCCCCTCCTGGTTGTCCCCGGCCCCCGGCCTGGCCCCCCAGAGTGGCCACAGAGTGGGCCCTTTGTCTAGACACGGCCATTAGCAGTCAGCGGACTTCAGAAATGTGAGCGGGACAAGGCAGTGGACAGAGGCACAGACAGATACATGGCTGTCTGAGACACTTAGGAAGTCAACAGCTGACGGAAGGGCCAACACAAAGGAGGAGCTGCTGAAGCATGGGGAGCGTGATCTGCATATAATATGGACCTCCATCACTTCGCTTGTGCACTTCATGGCGAACGCGCGAAAACAGTGACATGAACCCAGGCAGACACATTACCCACATAAACATGCCTAATATGCTACAAACACATAAGACTGCATGCACAGAGATGTGAAAATGCAACATCAGTGCCCCCATTAGCTTGAGCAGAAGATGCACAGACACCGCAATATAATGGAAAGGCATCCTGTCTGCCCCGAACCCTCAAGTTAATGATGAATCAATCGGTGGTGTGCAGACATTAAGACCTTTTCCTGGAAAATGCCCCATACGTCTACTTAGCACAATTTTTGCTAAAAGATGCTAATTCTAATGATTATTTAGTACCATAATGGCTTCAATTATATTCTGCACAAACTCCTGAAAGGTATAAGCACCAATTAGTAACTGGTCATTATCTTAAGCATTTGGTACAGGGGGAGTGAAGTAATAGGCAACAATTCAGTAACCCTTGCTCAGAAAAATGACTGCATAGTGTCTCAGCAATTAGTGGAGCCTGTTTGCCTTTGGTTTTGAAAGTGGGTTGTATATTCGCTAACCTGTATTACTGCTTATTGCCTGCTGTCACATTTTGCTATTATACACACAGCCTTGCTATTAATGGGTAGCATGAGGACAGTTCTGTATTTTAATTATTCTCCATTTGCTTATAACAAGGGGGCGCTTTAAATGAATTCTCTGGAAATGCGTATCACTTTCACATACCTGTATAGTTGTTGTATAACACATTTTTCCAGCTATTTCCTACATGGCTACAAAAGATGAAACCAAATATTGGTATAAAGATGCAACAAAGTGTCACAAATTTCCATAAAACATGCATTTATTGCCCAGCTGAAAGGGGGTGGTTTCACGACAATAATGGAAAATTCTGGAATATATAAAAAGCACCATTTTCAATTGGTATGTAATGGTGACGGCTTGGGCTCTGTTGTGTGTGTGTGTGTGTGTGTGTGTGTTTTCTCAAAGCGATGCCAGCGAGGATCACAAGAGCTGTATCAAAGCACTCGGCCACCATGTGAAATGTCTTCTCGCAGCAGGAGGATGTGGGATTGTTGTCGGCATCCCAACTCTCTTTGAATGTCAGCCTCACTAACAGAGCTGTTGGCCTACATGGCACTGCTGACAACACAGCTACACTTTCAACTTTTATTCTTTAATTTTCCCCCTCTTTTTTGCCCAGGCACAGCGCCTCTCAATGGCAAAGAAGATGACAGACACGCCAACTATTCTGCAACATCCTTCTGGAGGCCACATTGTATGTGTAGGTAAACATGTGTTGAGGGGAACATTGGGCCAATGCGCATTATTTAAAGTGATGTATGCCGTGTTTTTTGTTGTTGTTTTTTTGTCCACGGTGACTTGTGGAACATGTAGCCCAATACGCTGCTGAGTATCCTCACAGCTGAACATAACAGCTTTGCACATAAATTAATGGCACCCCAACACACTGGGCCTGCCTAATAGATGTTTAACTAAACCCCCTCATTTCAAACAGTTTGACCTCAGTTCGCTAAAACACAATGAGAGAACTCCCCGAGGATTAGGGCCTGACCTTGCAGGGAATGGAGGGAATGGCCCACAGTAGCTATAAAGGAGCCTGCCATTGTGCTGTCCAGGCATGGGGGAGGACAGTGTGAGGGAGATACATGCCAGTGGGTGGAGATAGCCTTGTTGTAACGACATCTTGATGGAGCATCTTTCCCACCCACCGGAGCAGCACCGGCTCTGTATGTATTTTAATGAGGCTTTGTGTCTGCCCACATATAGCCCCTCCACTGACAGGGAACGTGTTAGCAACATGCTCATCCTTTGTCACAGCACCCAATCACATAATCGACTGGTCGGCTAGATTTATTCTCTCAACTTTTATGTGAGTGTGTGTGTGTCCATATGTGCAGGGATGTAAATAGTAAGAGTGACCTTTTACAGACACTGCACTGCATAGTTGGCATGGGTTGTAAAGCTTCTGGGGTGAACTATAAAGCCCGCAGAGCTTTTGTGAGTGCCTTTACAGACCCCTGTATGTGTGTGTGTGTGTGTCTGTGCACAGGCATAGTGGAGCCTAAATCTAAAAACTTTAAATCCATAATTTACAAGAGTCACGGTGATGACAGAGGTAGGATGCAAATGCTTGTCCTGAAGATAAATTTGCCTTTAATTTTGAAAGATCAAAATAATAATTTTTTACATTTGAAACACTGTCTTTTCACACCAAAGTGCCCCTATTGAGAACGTGCTGAATGCTTTCATCATTTTGGGGTGGTGATGGGGGGGTAATTTAATTTTCTTAAGCGGGGCTGGAGGATCCAATTATGTGCCAGGATGCAATTCAGATTTTATTTTCTTAGTTACTGACCTTGATCAGGGAGCCGCAGGGTCAGAGCTTCTCCAGTCTCTATTGTAGGCTCGAATGGAATGTTAATGAATTGGTGCACTGAATATTAAAATGCAGACCCACTTTCACCACCCAGTCAGACTGCCGTGGCATGTAGAGTGTTTTGGCGGCTGGACATGCAGAGTCTGCCTCACAGACTCTGATGCTGACTGGAGAAAGGGTGGGTGGGTTTACCAAAGCCATTCCACCCATTTGAAGCAGGCAAATGCTTTTCTTCCACCCTGAATAATACAAGTCTCTGCTGCCAGGAGTGGGATTGACTGAATGAAGAAACAGAGTTGGGGTTGAAAGTAAATGGGTGATTTGTAGGTATGGGTGGTGGGCAGGGGTGAAAGAGTGTCTCTTGGCATACAGTTGGATGCTGTGTTATCCTAGGTTTTTTCTGGAACAGTACAATGGTCCATTTAGGGTGAACACAGTGCCCTGGTCCTCCTCACTGGCCCCGGAAGTGCTTCATTTTGTTCGGAGGACAGCTGCGCAGAGCTGTTTGTCTGCCCCTGCCTTTTGATGGGCCTGGCATGCTTGAGAGGGGAACGAGTACTGATTGTTTCAAACAGAACCTGGCACGCTATAAGCTGGGAGGATTGTTTATTGCAGCAGAGGAAGGACAAAATCAACAAAGACAGCGAGGAGCCAATAGTGGCTCTGGAAACATCCAGAGACATTTCAGAAACAAGCATCTATACAGCACCTCAAAACCAACGTGAAATATTAAAAACAGCGACAGAATACTCATCTCTCTAGTGCAATCTCAATCAATGGCTTTTGTAGTCAAGTATTAACCCCACTGAGCCAAAATGGGTTCCATAACCTCAGCAGCCACCCAAGGATGGATCACATGTTGAGAAGCATGAATATTAATTATTACATAAGGGCGGACAGTCCGGCGGTGATGATGGAGGGCTGTGTGACTGCAGTCATGACTAGGAGTTGCCTTCATCTCAACACATACTTGAAGCATTTATGTATACTGTCTATATTCATATTTAAATTGGAATGTCAAATAGAATATGGCTGACTGATAGCAAGCAGCAATAAAAATGGATGTTTCCTAATGCATTATTTATCAAGGACATTTATCAGTATATTTACACGTGAGAAAACAAGAGACAGAGAGAAAGAAACACAAGCAAATAAAATATAGGAGGTATGTTAAGAATCTGGGGTAGCTCAGAACTAGCGGCACACACATGAATGAGTTAAATCAATCTAATTTCCAGTTAGCAGCAGCATTTCCAACTATCTATTTACCTATCAAAGGAAGCAGCATATTTAATGCCACCTACAGTAACTCACAAGTTGAGCTGAGTTTCACCTTGCATTTGGTATCTAAATGGAAAAAAAAGGGGTTATCCTTTTTTGAGTTTCACTGAATAGAGCAGATCCCAGAATTAATTTAGCCATGCCTATTTTTCTTTCATGGCCCTGCACCGAGTCCCTCTATACAAGGATGAGTGAGTTGTGGCCTTGTGCTAGCCTCCATCTCCCTGAAAGAGGAAAGGGAGAAAAGGCAGCAGATAAACAAAAACCCGTCTTGGAGTTGCTTTTCCTTGCCTCTCCATCCTACTCATTTTGAAGCAGTTGTGCAAAGAATGTCAAAAATTCAGAGTGTCCTCTTTTTGTATACCTCTCTGTCAAGTATTTCTTTTTTCCCTCAGGTTCAGATGGAAACCAATGTCTGATGACACATCTGAGGTACTCTAAAACGACCCGGAGAGAAAGGGAGAGCAAGACAAGAATAAAAAAAGGAGGAAGGAGATGAGTGTGCATGTGAGTGTGCCCCCGAGTTTCCCTCTGTGCCGCACGCACTGTGCATCTGTGTGTGTGTGTGTGTGTTTGTTGCGTGTGTGTGTTTCCTAACACACACCATCTGAAGATGGTGCAGATGTCCATTCTGCGGCTGGCCTCACACACTGTTCAACATGCCTCAAAAAGAAGGGATTTCTCCTCTTTGTTTCAAATTTCACAGGCCGTCCAAATGGGCACAGACATGCTTCCAAAATAAATAAATAAATGGATGCATCAGTGGCCAACATCTGCAGATTATGATTAGCATTTGGAAATTGCGTCCGTGAATGAGATTTGGATGTCAGTCTTCTTTTATGCTTGCGACTCCTATTCTGAGGAACTAGAGGGGACCGCTTTGTCCTTAAATTGGCTACAATTTGGAGGGAGAGAGAAATCCTCTTCTCTCTCTTCCTCTCTGTCTGTTATGATGTGCCGTCTGAACAAGAAAGAGACACTATTAATTGTGTTGAATATGAATAGCTGTATTTGGTTAAGCAGTTTCAAAGGAAATTGGCCCAAAGGAACTTCTTTTCCTCTTCTTCCCCCTACTGCCTGTCTCTGGTTTTTCTTCTCTCTTTATCAAGATTTTTTTCTTCCCTCTCTAATTTTACACTGAGCGAGCTGGCGACTTTAGTGCGGCTGCATTATCTTATGTATTCAGCTTTCAGCTCCTCTCCCTCTCCCGATGAGGCGAGGCTTAATTGGGCTCCGGCTTTAAAGTCTGTAGAGCTCTCCACTTGCTCATAGAAACACATTCAGGGGCTGCTCATTCACTTCGAGTATGTGTTAGATGTACAAATATTATTTACTTTTATACTCCAAATCAAAAGGCACACACTTCCTGGCTCTCTACGCATAGTCCATTCAGGAGAATTCACAGTTCAATTCACTTCAGGGTATTTTTTCTCCCTCCTTCGTCAACTACATTACAGTAATATGCTGCTGCTCCACAACAAAAGTATTATTTAAAAGGACTGTTTCATTACATTGTAGAGGTATTGTTGATAAGAAAACATTAATAACCCTTTTAAAGAACAGTAATTATTAGACTGCCTTGTGGTGGCAGAGAAACTAGAGAATATATCACATTTAAATTCTAATAAGAAAATAATTATTTTTTTTTACCTCTGCTTGGCTGACAACAATTTAATACAATTGACATAAGGTGAAAATTAGAATTGTAATTAATTCTTGCAAGCCATAATTCAATATGTGTCTAGTGTTTCATTCAAATTTTGAAGCCATACTATATTAAAGGAATGCATGTCATGCATGAATCCTTAAAACAAGTAAAATGCACAGCGGAGCATAGCCTATTCATATTATTTTCTTGTCTCCGCGAGGAAGGATTAAACACACAATGGCACACACAAAATAAGAACAGACACAGATGGCAGAAGTGGAAAATTAAGTTTTCACCTCTTGGAGATCAGGCAAAAGGAACAGCTTTGTGCTCACACACCTCTATTCCTCACAGCTAAACAACCTGAGCAATTAGCTGCACCATTAGAGCCTGGAGAAGGAAGAAGAGCTGTTAACAGAAAGGAGGAGAGAGGAAGTCAGAGAGGGAATGGTGGCTCTTCTGTTACAGCTGTGCTGTTATGTGAAGTGTCCTGACGCTGAACACTGTCGATGCCTTGACCGTTTTAGGCGAAAGCTGATGAACTACATGGGGACATTTTCGCACATCCCTTAGACCTGGGCGTAAATACAAACTCCTCCTCATTAGTTTTAGTCACTGGCTCGGGTGCCAGGCACAGAAATAAATGAGACCACTATCAGCTGCTGCCTTGATAAGCTGCCTTATCTCATTAGGTTCCACATCAAAGTTAATCAGAGATGGGAATAGTAATTGGCCGACTAGACAATGCCACAGATCATGAGGCTTTTGTAGTGTATGTCATCTCCAAAACATCAGCAGGCTGGGCCTGGAAGATAGGGTGCATCTGTTGGAGAGAGTAAGAAAGAGGAGTGCGTATGGGGTGGGGGTGGGGGAGGGGGTGGGAGTGAGGGCTGGGAGTGAGTGTGCATGATGAAGAGCGGGGGGTGAGAGAGAGAGAGAGAGAGAGAGAGAGAGAGAGAGAGGGGATAAGAGGGGAAAGGAGTAATGGCAGAGGCATAACAAGCAAGCTGCTCAGAATTAATGAGCTTACTCAATAAGAAAAGAATAACCAATCAGTGTGTGTTGGGCAAATATAATTTGGGAATAATTGCTTGATTGCTTTTCTATAGTAGGCTGATTTGACCACACACAAGAACTGAGAATTAAGATGTCAAGACAAGAATTAATTTGGCAAGCGAGGGCACACAAATGTTCCTCTCGCTCCCCACTCGGGCGGCTTGGGAGGCAGCAGAGCCGTGAGTTAGAGCGCACTAATGATGAAAACACAGTGGTAGATTGCGTATTCATTTCCCCGTCTCTGTTTTACATAGAGAGAGCCATGGCTAATGTCACAGATGTTGGGCTATCATGGAAAAAAAACTGTGCGTATGCTAACACATTAAATTGGCTTTTTTGCATATTCCACTCTATAGTTGATAGCTAGTTGCAGCTGATTGTTCAGTTTGTGTCCTCATTGATTTCAGTGTGTGCTTTGTTTTGGAGGGGTAACTGTCTGGGGATAGTAATTGGTGCGTTTTGACGCTTCCCACCCCCAAACAGTGCTTATTTCTGAAGTCTTCTCTCCTCTCTCGATTGCCAATTCGTGAATGCTTAGAGTGTGCCTTTCATTACTCGCTACCTGCTTTGAGAAATCAGTCTCGACCTCACTCACACACACTTGTGGGAGAGGCAATGAGGAAATGTTTTTGTCCTCTAACAAAGTGCTGGTGGTCAGAGTAACACATTAGAGAATAAGACAGGAATACAGTGAGGAGAAGAGCATAACAACACCCACCCTAGGATACTAATGGCCAGCTGCACCCTGCTAATGATACACACACACTCACACGTATGTGCAAACACACACGCACGCACAACCCTGATGTTCCATTTCCATTTCAGGCCACTGTATGTCTCCCAACGTACACATGGCAGGAGCTTATTAATAGTAATCATGAGGCATGATGCAGGATAGAATCCAACATTAGTGCCACATTTGGAATGGATTCAGCCAACCCCATTCAATTTAGATTTGAATAAGAAATATATCCCAACCTGACCACATGCATATGAATCGCCACATATATTTGCTCCCACATGTGTCTGCTACTTAGTTCCAATTAGGCTGAAAACACTGCTGCTGTGACAGAGGCTGCTCACACCATCTCAGTTATCACTTCTCTGCAGGTTCCACGGCTGAGGCTATTCATTTTCAAATGTGCGTGTGTGTGTGTGTGTGTGTGTGTGTGTGTGTGTGTCAGCGTGTCAGGGTGTGCATGTCCGTGTGCGCATTGACATTATTTGAGCAGTGAGGTAAGTAAAGGGAATAAATAAGCAGGCAGAGGTCCTGTCATGATGATGTTATTGCCGCCCTGGGTTTGCCTGCAGCATTATGAGGACAGGCACGCTGCCATATCCCTCACTGTCACATGCACACACACACACAAACCCACACTTTCACACATACACATGCCTGCATGCTGGGGATCTAGGGCACATGCTCTAGGTAAATTTGCCTTGATCTGCGTTGCACCTAATTGAGTCACAGGCAATGTCTCTATTCCCACATCAAGGAATTTGAAAATGTTAGATTATTTCGCTTGGGGATTAAACCTAATTTTCGTGTGTTACGCATTAACCTATTAGGCTGCTTCATCTGCATTGCTAATGCCCCGGTGCAGACAGCTGTCACTACCCTGGAAAAAAAAAACATGATCATGCAATCCTTGAATGAGTGATCCCTGCACCGATTAGTGGCAGTGAACTTCGCTGAGCCCAAGTGATAAGGCTGCAAAATTCCCAAGTTGCCAATAGCTCCGAAAATTATCAGACTGTAGGCAAAGGAGAAATTGTGCCTTCCGGCTCAGGGGCTTCAATCCAGGGTTTGCCCAGATTGACATTATTTAAAGCTATGGAAATGGGCTCTGGCTATCTGGAGGATTGCAGGAATAAGAAAATTTCCAGCAACATTTATGAATACGCTGACAGGAGGGGATAGGGCCAATATATATATATATAGAGTATATATATAGACACACTGTGTACATTCTCAAAAAAGCAATTTTAGCGTAATTTCATGATTTTATGATCTAATCTAGGTAAATAAATAAACAGATACGTGTGGAGGGAAAACTCATATGGCTGTAATATTCTTAAAGGACCTCAGCAATCTTCACTGAGAAGCTACTTTTACAGGAATCACTGTGTACTCTACGTGTGGACCAAGTGCATTGTTTTCTAACCTGATGCAGCAGAAATGGAAGCAAAATCCATTCACTCACTTCCTGTTGCTTAGCCAGGATATATTGGTTATGCATCATCTGTGCAATGGCTTGAATGAGGTATATGGAGATTGTATTATATTTGCTGGTCAGTAAAATCCATCCATCCAGATCCATGTTCTTAGTAGGGGGGATAGGGGTGGGGGTATTTTGTAACATCACTGCAGTGATGCCTCCATAGTGGACAAACACACACAGTGCTGGCTCATCAGCCCTTTTTAGCATGCACAAGCACTATCGAATTGTGAATGTGGCCATTTTGCATAGCTTAATACAAGTGTGCACACTGATTGACAAAAGCATTTATGTGTGGTAGAGGATGATGTGTGTGTAAATGTGCATGAACACATGCTCATCTGTCTTCAAGTTTGAATGTGTGTGTGAATGGATGAGTGTGCTATCGTCGTATGGTATCAAAATGTGTGCTGAGTGTAGGACACTGCCCCTGAGTGCCTATTCAAATGATCACAAACATCCATTGCTGGCTGGCCCCTCGTGGAGGGTGACATTGTAGTAGTCATGCACATGCTCCACCCAGGATGCATTTGTGGTGTTTTAATGAGAAGCAGAATATTAATCCTGTCCAGCTGTTTATTGTGTGTTATTTTTTTTAATTATCTGTGTGCACTATGCAAATAAGGCATATGCATATGTGTGCAGTCTCAGGGCTGTGTGAATGCGTTACTGGACACTTCAGCATGCCTAATGGATGCAACTTCATTGGATACGGTCATTATCATGAATGTTCAAGAGCAATGTGACCTCACATTATCACAATAGATCCCCTACTATTCTCATCCACTGTATAATTATGTATGGGTGCTGGGCACAGTGTACTATACCCACAAAATCCACTTTGCCAAAGCTGAATTGATTTTTATTATAGCTAACAGACGGTTCTTGTCTGCTTGTGACTTTTTGATGAAACATAAGGCTAAATACTGTTGTTTATGACAACATGTCAAGTTTATTTAGCAATAAATAAATATTGAAATGGAAGACTAAGCCTCCAAATCCAGATTCTTGCCATTATTATTAAAGCTAGTGTTGCACTAATTCTAGACATTGCTGATTGGTAACCCAGCGGCTGTAATCCAAAGGTGGGGAGTCATGGAGCACAAAGGCTAATCAATGTCAGGGTGGAAGCAGAGAATCCCCTGGCCCACCCTATTTGACTTAACTGCTCCGTTTGTGCTCCTACTGATCCTGTGGTCTTTGTGTACATTGTAATGAGTGCTGACATAATCCTGCGGATTTTCCTGGAGGCCAAACCTTTGCCACCCCCATCATGCTTGGGGTTTCCCACAATGTCCCCCGAACCCCATGAGACACTTACATTTAGGGATGGTTTGAAGCTCTCTGTGATTGAGCTAGTAACCTATTTTAATCCTATTAACATTAGCCAACAAAAGCTAAATCTGCTGCAGGACAGGCTGGGCTGGGGCATGGAGGTTGGACAGAGGATAGAAAGCCGGGGCTGGGACTAGAGGAACATGTTGTGGAAGTATAAAAATCGTGTAGCAAAGAGAATAAAAAGATAGTGAATTGAAAAGCCTGCACTTAAGGTTCCTTCTTTTTTTCAGCAAAAGAGATGGCGAAGCAGGAAACAAAGGACAACAAGACGAACACAAGGAAGAGACACAGAAACGTTTGGAACAAAAAGCCCCTTTGTGTCGAGTCAGCCTCAAAGAGGTGGACCACCAATAGCCACTGTCAAATATACACAAGGTTAACTCATTCAGCAAACATCCATCTTGCAGCTTGAAGTTATTGGCAGAATGGGGTAATAAATGTACGGCAAAGTGCAGCACAGGAAGTGAGTCCAGTGCCTTGTGGGTGTCGGTACCTCATAGGTCGAGGCACAAAAAACCGGGGAGACTCTCAATGCACTTTTGTTTTGGGTGCATCATGGGGCAGAGGGGCCAAGTATGCTGGTGGTCCTTGCCCTAGCCCCATCAGAGAGGGAAGGGTTTTACACATCTAGTGTGGCAGCTTAAACCCCCCCCCCCCTTCCATTGTAGGAAACAAGAGGGGAGTGACAAGACCCATACAGACAGAAAGTGTTCTTTAGCCAAACAGGGCAGGATATGACTCTTTAAGGGGCAAGGGGTTGAAAGAACAATAACTTGGGTGAAGAATGAAACACTGTGTAAGGAACACTGATACTGCAATTCCTCACTAGGTGTCTTCCATCATCCCACATCCCCGTGCTCTGCGCTTACACATACTCCCCTGCTCTTGCCCTCCTTCTCTGTTCCACTCCCCGGCTCCTCTCGCTCATCACCATGTCAATTTGTCATAATGGCGGCCTGATCCGACAGCAAAAGCTATATATATGATTATAATTGTCAGTGTGGCGTCTAAGTGATGAGGTATGATATGCCATTACAGCAGTGCAGGGTAGTCTTTGACATGGGTCATTAGATACAGGAGCCTTAAACAGAGAGGCGGCAGGCCATGAACCAAAACTCCAAGGGGAATAGCGAGCAGCCCTGTTCATGACTCCAAAATCATTATTTAGACACCATGGCGTATAAAACCCTGCTCCTGCACCCCTTTCCCTGTGGAGTATCTCCAGTGTGGTGTGGGGAAGTGAGACACGGGATTGGCTGACTGGTTGAGACAGACAGTCGACTCCTGTGAACCTCCTGTGAGGTCTGCCCTTCTCTCTTCCCAAGGCGAGGTCCTTTAAGTATCCTGAGATCCTTCTCTCACGGGCCGCGCTTGCGGTACCTTAGTATACATTTATGTATGGGTCTGACCTTTCCTATAATGAGTTCACGTCATAACCATTGACCTAAAAGAATTTCACAAATGTTCTCCACGGCTTCGGTGCTGTTGAAAAAATGTTTTTGAAGAAAGCAGGAGGGAAAGAGTAAGACCAGGAAGAAAGAGAGACTGCATCAGCGAGTGAGACTGACATTGTAATTGGGTAAAATGCCATTTTATAAGTGTGTTAACAGCTCATCTCTGCTTTGTGATGACAGAATGACAGAGTGTGATAAAGACTCTGCCACTTACTTGTGATGTTTACATGTAGAAAGTGAACTAAATGAAAGCACATGATGAATTGAAATATTTCTCTTTTGTATGTGTAAAATTCAGAATGATGCTACTCTTTTATTTGTATTATTCAAAAATAATTATTGAAGAAAAGAAATTTCTATTTTAAATAGAAAAACCCTTTCTTTTCAAGTCACCTCAGAAGAATGTGAATTGTTCATATCTTGGTGTTGACAAAGCATCATATTATCAGTCAGGTGTTGCTTCATAAGGTATTTTCAGTTCAGTTCAATGTCTTTATTCAGTTAGTAGCTGTTGATGTTAGCTGTTGTATTTAGCTGAGTGTCTGAGAATTGTGCATTAAAATATTTTTAATGTTGTGCTAAAATATTGAAAACAATCAAGGTTTAAATATTAAGGTTGTTAAACTGGTCGGATTTTCCATCGCTATTGTAATATCACATATATAGGTCAGATGTTATTTCTTTGAATATATTTAAATATATTAATCACTTTATAACATGTTATCCCTATAAATAAACACTGAAAACAGCTTAACATTGTTTTTCAAAAAATAGAACACTTAACACTAACACATGTTCACTCAGGAAAATCTCCAGGTTGCTTTAACCATTTGTCATACATATTTTACATTTTCACTACAAATTTGAGATTTTCAATCCAAACCCCATATAACCCACTATAGAAAATAATAATAATAATAAGCTATTACATTTTGGGGGACACACAAACTGTATAATATGAAATTTGTAACATCTAAAAAAATGCACGTGTCTACAATAACACGAGAAAGAGAGAGAGAGAGAGAGAGAGAGAGAGAGAGAGAGAGAGACAGAGAGAGAGAGAGAGAGAGAATAAATAGCTTCTGGAGGACAGAGTGAATATGGTTCACAATAGCAGAGACCACGCTACCAGTCACCCTACAGTTAAGATTGCAAATTCAACCACGGGAAGTTAGGTGGGAGGAATTGCTTGGCTATATTGGATATGACCTCCTGGCTACAGGTATATGATAAGCACTTATCTGTTTGCACTATAAGGGAGAACATGCATTCAGAGACTTCTTTCCTCCCAGCTGGAGTAGCTCTTCCATCTACTGTATACATCCTCCAGTGATGCACACATATACACGCAGACAAACACACACAAAAATGCAGCACAAATGTTTACATCCTGGAAATAACATCGCCACACAATGGAAAGAAAGGCGGCAAAAATAAGTAGCTGCCCACCCTGCTCCTCACCCCGGCTCATCCTTCTCATAATTAGCTCTCTTGTGCCGTTGTGCGCCGCACACAGCCGCCACGAAACAAGTGCTTCACGGGAGGAGGTATTTATCAACATTTCCATTTACTGTGTACAAAAAGGACATAAGCAGCACATTCTCGTCAGTTCATGGACAAACTCTTCTAATTCAGCGAGGAAGCGAGCAGGTTTTCAGCACGCGTGGCCAGACAAGCGTATCACAAATAGAGCCAGGCAGGCAGATAGGGGCTCATAACAAGAGATCATCAGTAATTTTCAAAAGTACTGAGTTCCGGCACGAATGGCGTTCAGCGGGTCAGAAAGTGTACTTGACAGGAAATATGCATACTGAGTGGATCCTACTCCCCTGCTTTTCATTTGCATTGTGTATTGATTTTTTTGGTACCATTTAATACAATATTATGTGTGGGTCTACGGCGGCTTTTAGGTGTCTCTGGAGTGGACCCGTTCCATTGGAGGCTTAATGATAATTGCAGCTAGTAGAGGCAAGCTCAGGCAGATTTCATTGCAGGGCCATCAGGGCCCTCTCGCCCACCTCTACTTCCATTCCCATACCCCCTCCTTATGTTACGCGCACAAATACACAGACACGCACACAATCACACTAGCCAGCGGAGACAGAAAGAATGTATCAAGAGAGGAAAAAAACAATGTTGATGATTTTTCAAGCAATCACCGGCCCCTTTTGAATATTTGTCATGAATAAAGACTACAATTTTATAGTTTGAGGAAGGTGCTCAAAACCTTTAGGGTTGTCTCTGTTCTTCCACTAATACTCTTTCCTGGAGCGTATGCTGGGCCTGTACTATACATACAAAGATATTAACAGGAGCTGTCAGCTGCTGCAATGCAAATCACCTTTCCCCTCCTCCCAGGAGACCCTTATTAATGCCATTATTGTAATACAATTGGCCACAATGTGGCTTCCTTTGAGGGAAAAAAGTCAAATATGTAACTCCCTAATAACATGATACTTATCACCGGGATGGCTTATAAAACTGTTAAACCATGACACCAAAACACACAAATCACATTAAGGTCCCAGTCACGCTCTCTCTCACACACACCCACACTGAGGTTAGAGATTATTAAGCTGTCACAGACAGTGGGTGTGATAAGAGACTATTTGGTCTACAAATTAGGCATAATTAAGGAGACGTGTTGCCAAACAGAACCGCAGATATCTTCATCTGGCCCAAATATGACAGCGCCCAAATCCTATGCCTGGATTGGCCGAGACAAATCGCACCAGGGATGAACTCAGGTGTGAGGGAGCAGATAGTAACGCCGCATGTATGCTTTAGCTGCTTTTGCTATCTCGCAAGCTTAAAGGAAGCCGGCCGTAGCTGTACATCTAGGGAGGAGGCCGTTGGTGTTGATGACGGTCATCTTTTTTTTTAAGGGCTTAATGCTCATCCCTTGTTTATATCTACAGCCACCAACAGACATGCACAAACATTAATGAGATTAAGAGGAAGCGCTGTGCAATATTTATTAGGCTAGACAAACACTTCTGGGCTTTAGTGTGCTGGGAACAGGGCTCTCTCCAGGCGCCAGCGTTGGCACAGGCTGCCCAGGCAGGAGACGCAGATGTCTTGAATTGCCAAGAGGATCTGCCTGCCTGCCACCCTCAAGATTGCTGCTCCACTTCTCCACACAACTTTAAAATACACTCGATGTGTGTGTGTGTGTGTGTGTGTGCGCTCGCACCGCCCAATAAATTCCCTCCCTCCTCCCTGCTGCTCTTCATTTCCACAAGTTATTGCCTCTCTAATTTTTATTTTCGCTGTGACTGCTCTTATAACTTAAAAATGCAAATGCGTGGATTGTTGTGATCATTGATGAGGACCTCTTTGTATTACGCGTTAACCTCCATTAGATAGGATTACAGGGACAGAGGCACACTGGCATTTGGTCAGTGTCACAGTGACAGCACTTGGTGCTGGAATGCCTGACCGTCACAGACAGTTTTATCACTGGGCTTTCTCTCCTCCGAGTGTGAACTAATAAGCCTAGAAATTACAATTGCCTCCCTGCTAAACCCCTGATAGGCAGAAGTAATGATATCAGTGCCCTGCTAATCTTCTTGGTTTGCCGCTTGGCATCAGCCTATTGAGGCACCAGTCATACTTACGTCTGATGAGATGAATTTAATCTCTCTGTCCGCAATGACAATAGGGGCCATTTTAATGTTATGGATGATATTTGTCAAGGTTCTGTCTTAGTCTTTCTTTTCCAACCTACACACACGACCTCACACACCCTGTTTGCGACAACCTATCAAGGTATCAGATCATTGGACATTAGCTAAAGCAGACACAGATAGTCAGTTTCTATAAGGAAACCAAGTAAGTGGCAAACAGCAGTGGCGATTTTGAATTTAAACGGATGCTCTATTAAATGTTCCTCCGAGTAATAGGATGTTAAAGGTACTGACAGAGCTATGCAGATGCAACCAGACTTCTGCCAAGAAAATATTTTAATGTCTCTGCTGCTAGCTATTACCCAATGCTAATGGGTCATTCAGTGCTCCACAACATCCTTCAACTCATTATAATCCAAAATACATTTGACAATGCTCAGCATTCTCGCAACATTAACACATTTCATTATGTGGGATGTATATCATCATAAAGACATGCGTGTTTCCCCCGAGCTGTCATTTCTTTTCTCTGGGGACAAGAAAAAGGAACACATTTATATCTAATACAACTCTTTGATAAAAGAGACGCCCAAGGACACCTTTCAAAGAATGGTACAAACTATTTTCTGACATTACCTAAAACCCAATAGCCATTGTTAGAATACATCAAGGTAACATGACAACCATAGCAATGACCTATTTTGTACAACAAGAATGTAGGAGTGTTCAAGAGTGGAGATATTTCTGACTCCATTTGGAGATGAAAAGTAAAATATTGTCTGAGATGCTTAACTATTCCCTCATAGTGTCTCCAGAAATATAAAATGTCACCATTCATTTGTTTTTCTTCTTTTTCTGTCACTTAACTGCACGAGTGAACATTTTTGAGCGACCTCGGCCATGACTGGAAAAGTGAAAAGAGAAAAACTCACATTAGTCGTTCAAAACAGTGTCTTCAGACTGTTAGTTGTGCATATTATCATTGGAACAGGAAATAATCCCTTTGGATATGTTTCCATATTACATACCTTTCACATTAATAGATTAAGTATGATTTAAAAAAAAAAAATTTCTAGGATGAGGATGAATTATATGTTTAACTCTGTGCATCACTTAAAATCTTATGAGTGAATCTTGTAGTTTCCTCCGTAGAGTATTATAAAAGTACACATTTGTATTTGGTGGCTCTTGCAAGGAACCTTTAAAAGATGCACCTGCTTCAGAAGAAGACATACAGGAATGAAATGTTGCACAATCTTATGCTAAAAGAAATGTTACATTTTCTAACTAACAGGTGGATCATTTTGGATTTAAGTTTCTCGTGTTTATTTCCCTCAGTGAATGCGGACACTCAGAATCAGTGCTCAGCAATAAATGATATGAAAATATCAGGTATTAAGTCACTGTTGGACACCAGACACGCTGTGGTTTTGTGAGGAAAATGGTCTTAATACTATTTCGTATATTCAAAAAATAATATTAATAAACAATAAAAAAAAAATCGGACACTTTGTCCTACATTAAGAATGAAAGCAATACCTTTACAGACAAAGCTGCACATCTGCACAACAGAGCATCTCTGTTCCTGAATGTGTTTTACTGTGTTCAACTAACACAGCACGCACACGCACACACACGCACACATACACACACACATACACACACACACACATACACACATACACACACACATACACACACACACACACACACACATACACACATACACACACACACACACACACTCACACCAGGCTGGAGGATCGATTGTCGTCCTAGAAACTCTGTCATTAGATAAATGACTGCTTCCCGAGCTGTCAGATTAACTTTGACAGAACAATCAACACTATGTTATTTATGCTTGGCTGACAAAGAATCGTTTTGGCTTGGCGAGAACTGAACAATCCCACTGTGTCCCTAGTTGTCCTATTCAGGAAAGTATGCCATTACAAGGGTTGAGTTATGGAACATTGGACTTCCTTTACTGTCTGTTTATAGGCCAACATTTGAATCGTTCTCCTATGTCATGGAAATGAGGCTTTAGTTATTCATTGGCAACTTGTTGAAATGGACTTCCTGTCAAGCTGTGAGCCCTAAACTTACTTACTTACTAAGAAGTTTTAAATTGGGCAAATTAAAAAAAAAATTCTGTTAGATGCCATCTTGTGAACAAAGTATCACCATTAGTTACTTTTCTGTATTTCAGCAGGAGAAACACAACAGATGTACATTCAAATACAGTAAATACACAGAGGATGTTTGAAGCGAAGAACAGTGGGAGAACGGTAATTATTATTATTATTTGATGCGTTTGGCACAACTACATCCACGCCATGCAGATTGTAAGTAGTCGACATTTGTTGCGGCGTACAGGATACTCTTTTCAATCGGTGTCTTTCATGTGCTAAAACAACATGAAAGTTGCTTTAATGAGTTTACACCAATAACCATGGCCAAATTTTCAGTCACTTTAAACCACTGCTAATGTAGCCTACACAAATCCCGATGCGTGGGAACAGAATAACACCGCACCGTCTGCTTTGTTTCCATCCTCAGTGTTTTTCCAAACTGATTGCCTCTCCGCTTTATGCTCTAATTTGAAATCCGCTTGGCTTTCCAGGAGGAGAGCACTGTTGTTTCCTGCACTGTGTTGTTAATGAGCATTGTTAAGAACATCATTATTTTTTAAGTATCATTTGGGTGTTCACAGTGGGTGATCTCGACAATAATCTGTTTTCTTCTTTCATATCCAGAGTGACAGCAGTGGGTGCCTCTTTAATACCCGGAAAATCATTAGCGCCGAGAATCTTCACGTGTGTGAGAGAGAGAGAGAGAGAGAGAGAGAGAGAAATTGTAATGAAGACGTATTAACTACGGGTAATTTGGTTGTTCTTCAGCTCGAATTTCCCTTCGCTCTGCTAGTTGCTTCTATTTGCATTGATGTCTCCTCAGAAGTAGTTTGCTTCTTGAACAAAGGGGCTGGCGTATGTTAAGTGCTTTTGAAATCACGAGCGTTCCAGCCACTAGGGCCGGGCCTGATGAAAGGGTGTGAAATACAATGTGGAAATCGATTTCACTATCTTCTCATTTGGCCTCGCCGAAGCACAGTTTTGTGTCAGAGCGGCAGACACTGGGCTGCAGCGTTCATGTGTGCACATTAAACACACTCCATGCAATGAGGGACTGAGAACAGGCGGCCTGGCTTAAAGCCTGATAAATTAATGCAAATTACAGCTATGCTATGGACAGAATACATTAAAGCTCTTTAGTCTTGATATGATATGTTTAGTTCTGATATGAAGGCTCAACAATTATGAAAAACTAAAGAGAGAATGCTGGCATGAAAGGGTGCTACTCCACCATCATTGTGAAGGGACAGCCACCGCAGCATAAGAATAAGCCACTTGTAAGATACAAAGGTCAAATACTTGATTTTCATTTCCTCAACAACAGACACAATCGTATTACAGTTACACTAATGTGAATGCTGCCATTCAAAAAGAAAGATGGGTGGAAAAAGGGCAAGTCCCAGGAAGTCAGGGGTCTTTAGATGGTGTATGAATGTCATTATACTCATCGCAATCTGTCTACGCAGCACCAGGCGAGCATCATCAATTTTGTTCCATTTCCAGAAAAACTGCTTTTTGTTTTTCCAAATAGCTGCGTTGTTGCCATGGCTCAAGTCATCCATCCATTCGACCATCCATCCATCCCCAGTGTATGTGTCTATTGAATGTAAATGACAGCTCAATGTCTATACTGTCACAAAAGGGCCACAGAAAGCAGGGGCGAAGGAACAACAGTGTGAGAGCTCCTCTGTGGAGCGCTGGCAGTACCATCTGTGATGGGTAAACAGGAAACTCACACAACGAAATTATAAGGCTTCCCCTCTCTCCCTCTCTCTGCTCCCCTTTTGTGATTAATGGCAGTGATATCCGTCAAGCCGTTTGACCATATTTAACACTGCCACAGCAGTTTGCAGCTGTTGTATTCTTTCCAGTGCAGAGAGAGCACATGATAGAAAGTGGCGAGAGAGAGAGAGAGAGAGAGAGAGAGAGAGAGAGAGAGAGAGCAGCTCAATCAAATTACAAAATCACTCCTGATGATTCTTTTAGCACCTTAACTCAGAGCTTGATCAATATAAACAAACGAGTGCATTAAATAACACGGCTCTGTGACACAACTCCAGCCGAAAAAGAGTTGAATATAAACATCACATCGCTCTATATGCTCTGTCCTGTGAGACGAGGCCTCTTATTGGCTGGGTGGGACCAGGGAGGCTCCAGGTCAGGCATTGATCTAGGGGAGTCAATTAAAGGAGCTCCATCTTAATAGGGCTGTGATGTGAAGCCATAACAGCGTTATCTTGGCTCTTGCTCGAGGTGGCCAGATCTCTTTTGTGACATGAGCCAAGTAAATAAATAGCCAAATGAGAGCACACAAAAGCGTCGGCAATATCCCAGGGCACCTATTATGCATGGGGCAGGGAAAATTATGCCCTCAACAAATTGCTAATGATGAGCCAGTGATGTCTTGTTAAGCGACATTGTTTTCCCTCAGATCCCTTTGTGTCTGTGTCGTGTTCTCCGTTTAACGAGGCACACACAAAAAAAAAAAAAAAAGCCACCGAGCGGCTCGGCGATATTTTCTCTTTCTTATGTCTATTCTCTTTCTCCTCCGCTCCCTTTCCCTTCTACCTCCTCCTCCTGCTCGTCTCTCCTTTGCAGTTAACTTGTGTCTTTGCCTCTGTTTTTCCATCCCCTCACATCCACTGCCACTAAGAGGGCCTGATTTGGCGCATGAGAACATGCTAGAGTGGGCCTGCTCAGCAGGGAAGGGCCTTTTGATGCAGACCCCCTGGGATCCATCCACTGAACTAGCAGTACGTATCACAGATGTGACAGCTTTCATCTAACAGTTAACTTTTCCTAATTAAAGTCCCATGTCTTACTACACACCAGCCTATCTGATATTTGTGAGATAGTCAGTTCTGGGGGCAGATCTCATCAAAGATCCAAGCATTCGTGATTGGGAGGGTGGGTGTTTTTTGGAAGGAAAATGGAGAATTGCTTGTGCCCCGTGTGGGCTGTGGGCTCACCCAGGTGTGGGGGACCGTGAATGCCAAATGGAAAGGCCTCATCTCATTTAAAAAGCCACTGCCCCTGAATGTGGATGTGAAATTATGAATCGGGAAGAAAAAAATGGTTTGAAAAAATCCATAATTAGCAAGGCAACTCCAAGCACAAGCAATGGAAATTAGTCCTGGTGTAATAAATTAGCCTGTGCATATATTACATGTGATGAACACCCTTGGGGCTACGTATTAGCAGTTTTGGCTGTGCACTCCTGCTTATTTAAATAAACCAGTCGCTCCTTCGTTACGGGACAAATAACAGACATTTCTCTTCGAAACCTTGATTTTTTTTTTTTTTAAACTCATGCCCAGAGTGTCAATTGGGTGCGTTTTCTTTTCTTTCTTTTTTTTACCCCTGGTACCAATAGGATACTGCACCCTATACAGCCTCAATTCTCTGCACAGTCTGCCAGCCGTCATGCATTCATTATCATCGGATATTTTGTGTTCTATTTTACATTGATTAGAGTTACCCATGTCTCCCTCGCTATTTTCCCTAGCTCTGATAAACAAATGTGAAATTAGAGCCCATGAGCTGGGAAGGAAATTTGCATCAAAATAATACAGTGTGCAGCTAACAAACCAAAATCAGATAGCATCAACAAAAGCTGGCAAATTGCAAATTAACAGTCATGGATGTAAATGGTATTTGTCATTAAGCCTCAGCAGCCATTGTGAGGGTGGGGGGTTGGTGTTGGTGGAAGATGTGATTGGGTGGTGGTGGTGGTGGGGGTGTCAGCCACTGGTTGTGATGAGTCTTATCCAGAGCGATTATTCATACTTGTCCTTCTGCTTGAATTAAAGCAAGAGTGCTGGATCCAGTTCAAGCCAAATACTTGAATGGCTAGTGAACTCTCACCTTCACACGTATTCATTTAGCTCACAAATGAAAGCCAAGTACAGTTAGTGGAAAGCCATAATGGCTCTTTCTTCTTGCAGAGTGTGGCCATTACATACTAATTTCTTCTGGAGGCTCTTCAGGAATTTAAACACTTGGCTGGAGCCGCTGAGTCTTGTGCTGAGACGAACAGACCCCACAATGCCAGCACACAAGGTGTTTGTGCTGGTCACACTCAAGTTGACTGACCACAATTGTGCTAAATTGGAGGGTTACAGCATGTTGTTGTTTTTGGATAAGGGGCTGTATATTTTTTTTCCAGTGGAATGCTTTTTTTTTTAGCTTTTTTTTTTAATGACTGTTTTTTGGGGGGATTTGAATCCGTGTTAATGCAAAGTTGAATTCATGTAGCTTATTAAAAAGCAGTGTCAAAATAATGATAATTGAATCATTTCCCTCATGTTAAACAAGGTGAATACAAAAATGTTCTTCTTAGAAAATTATTAAACAAAAAAAAACAATGAAAAACATTAGAAATCGGAATACTCTCCTTAACATGAGTAGTTGGAAGGCAATGGTAATATTGTGTCACTCTACTTTTAAGAAAAACAAAATCTTTTCCCCAGCTTTCACCCTAATATTACATCCAGTTCATATCAAAATGCTGTATTTACTGAACAGAACCTTTTGTGCATTAATGAAGTAAGTTGGTGATTTGCAGTGGTCCTAGTCATCCACTATCAGTGGTATTTTTTGCACCAGATTACCCGCTGCACACCAGTAACACCCAGGAGGCAATGATTTAATTATGCAATTGGGGTGGTGGATGATTAAATGGCTTAATTAATAGACGAAGATTGGGAATTTGGCGGGAGTTGACAATATTTAACTAGCTCACTAGTTTTTTAGTGGATCTTTCAATAATTAGTCTTTAGCTCTTTTGTTCAGTGTAATGCACTGGCATGATGAGAGCGACGATGGGAAGGCGGCTATTGAAAGATTTACCCAATACCGACAATAGTTGCATTCATTTGGCTGTTATGAATTTCAAGTGACACACTTTTAATACGGCTTTTCCACAATAACGGCTAATATTTCTGGCAGTGACTTGTTAACTAGCTAATGACTCCACTCAGTGAATCAATAAATACGATTATTTATTGCCACAAATGTTAGTGGCTTCATCTCACATGCATGCTCGGCTGTTCCTTGGAAAGAGTAGGATTTCACACTTCATGCCTGCTTTGGAGTCATTAGATTTCAGTCTTCCCAGGTTTCCTCCTGTGGGTTGAGGCTGGATGTTCTGACAGGATTTTTCTCAGGTCGGGGCTTTTGTTGTATTTACTGGATTAGTTCAGCTCTGAGCCCTCCAACACAGCACAGTGTACACTTGTCCGTGTGACTGACGGCCTGTGGGGAACGAGTGAGCGAGTTATTTACTGCTCGTTTGTTTGTTCTACTGCTCAGATATACGGGAGATACCGCATTGTGAGGTAAAGTCAATGGTGAGTTACACGGGCCTTTGTCAATCACAAATTGTCGTGGCAAAGGCACAATCATTGGAGCATGTCGTCTCCTGAGTCGAGCAGTGCTCGCTGTGAGTGCATATTGTTTGCAGCACTTGACAATACAACACGAAGCCTCACATTCTAGTGTCAAGTTCACTATCCCTCAAAAGTGTGACATTGTCTTGTGTGCAGAGAAAGACAAGCCTGTAGTCTAGGATGTTACTAAACATAATTACTACCAGTGTAGAGCAATTTGTGTTATTTCGTCTTTGACACTGTGAACTTCACTAGAGGTTTTTTTTAAAATTTTTTTAATTTTTTTTTACTGCTATCTGGAGTGTTGCTTTAATGCTTCATGTTCGCACAATCTGAAAAGGAACATTGTGGTAGAAGTCAATGGATGTGTTTATAATAGTACAGCCCCTGTTACATTGTAAAAAGCTATGTACAGTTTGAACTTTCAGCTCCTCTGGGTAAATCCTTTTCATGGATCAATTTAGCTAATAGAACATTTTATCCATTTACTGCAGCATGTGGTATTGTGTGCAGTCAATCAAACTGTCACTGCCGTTACACAATTGTCAGATATTTCAATGTCTTGTTCACAGCACAAATGCAATACAGTAGATATAATTACACTATTTTAATCACACAGGAGCCATAATCAAATGGACAAACTACTAAGTGTGCAATTTTCCATTTGTTTGCACAGAAATTGCACTAATAGAGGCTTTATAGCTGGATATAATTATTTGCTTTTCATTTTGCATGGTTACATTATCTGCCTATTTTTAGCCCCGTTTCAGTTGAATGGTAGCCAGGTATGCGGATCTACCTAATAAACACAGCATCTCACTTTATAAATATCTACCTTTACTGATGCTCTGTGGTCACATTGTGGTCACTGTGTATATAAATATATATATATATGCCAAATAAAATCAGTATCTGTATTCATTTTGCCTTTTTTCAAATGTGTATTATTTGTATTTGCTATTTATCATATCTTTCATTTAAAGGACTGTGTGGAAATGTAGCCGTAAGTGATTGAAGGGTCTGACACAGAGGTGCAGTTAGGTGCAATCTTGTCAATCCCGTGTTTATGTGTAATCAGTGCTGTTTCCACCTCCCACTCCCCCTCACGTTCATCCAACACGAATGCAGTCGGAACACACAGGAAACGGGGAAATTAAAAAGCAAGCAAACTTCACTGCGAGTAATTCAATAAACGCCTACAATAAGAATACGTGATCTGACATAAGCGAAGCTTAAAATATTCAATAAAAATATGTATTTCTATATTACATGTTGAACTCGGGGGGACTAGAAATGAGGATTGGCTCAGAAATAACTGTGATAGACTTACAAGGAAACTCAGTGTCATATTTAATTGCACTATTAAAGTTTTTCAGAGGAATACTGATGTCCTAAACAACAGGCACTAGTACACTCAGACAAATAAATGGACAAAATATTATTATTCAATATCATTATATTTACTTATGGTAAAAAAATGAAGATACATAAAGATGAAAATTCCATGATTTAACAATCTGATCAGGGACTGCCCATATATTATGAACCAATGGATGCACTCGTAGCAGCTTCCCAATGTTGCCGCCACTGTCAGCAGCCTGTCTGTCAGTCTGCCATGCTGTGATTGAGACATCAACCTAATCCATGTTTACACTGTCCTGCACGTGTCACGCCTAGCCGTTAACCACACAGAATTAGGCTGTGTTTGACACCTCCTGCAACCCGCCACTTGAACCCATCATCGACTTCAGTCTCAAAGAGCAGTTCCAGCGCTCCGTAAGCAGTTACTGCATTGTCAAGGGCCGAGAAAGCAAAAATGAAGCAGGAGGCTATAAGGGGATCATGGGGTTGGTGGGGGGGAGGTGGAAGGAGAAACGATGGATGGCTGTGGGTAAGTGCCACTCCTTGAATATCCTCTCTGGCTCCCTTCCCACTCTGCCTCTCTCCCTCTGTCCTTCATTCTCCTCATGTCTCCTCTTCTCCCATCTCTCTCCCTCATTCTCTCTATCTTCCTCTGCCTCCTTCTCTCTGTTGCTTACTCAGAGAAGCTGCCAGTGTTTACTTCTCCTTATCCAGGTTTCTAATCCGCCGCCAGTGAAAGAGAGGGAGAGGGAAAGGCAGAGCCATTAGAGGAGAGTTTATCAGAGTCGCTCAATCTGTTATCACTCTTGTCCCTCTGTCCCTCCTGCTAGCCACCACCTCCCTCCTTTGTCACAGAGCTACTGATTGCAGCCCCTACCGCCTGTCAACACACACACACACACACACACACACACACACACACACACACACACACACACACACACACACACACACACACACACACACACACACACACACAGCCCACCTCTGAGTATAACCTGCGCATGTCTGTTAAACAGCTTTGTTAGTGTACCTTGCCATAAGTGAGCACATATGTTGTTATGTATACTGGCGCCCATCAATTTATGCACCAGCAGAAAAATGTCTGCAGCCAAGAATAAATACGTCTCCTCCTTTTCACCGAGGGCCTACTCTCATTTAACTTCCTGTACCTGATCACATAGGGTCTGAGAAATAACATCTAATATGGAGTATTTCACAAGAGGAGCCACAGTCCCAGAGGGCACTTTGAGGTGTGTGAAGCAGGGGCTCTAAAATATGCCAGTGCCGTTTTGCTGGCATGAGTGCTACTGGGACTGAGAGGGGAAGGCTAGAGTTTACCTAAAGGATAAATGTCAGAGGATCAGCTAAATTAGATCCTGCCTGTATTAAGACATCAGCGGCCGCTGAAGTGTGTGTGGTGTGTGTGTTCCACTGTGAAGACCGCTGCTCTCTGTGCAGTCGAGGCTAACATGGAGCTCAAAATGGACGTAGCGCAGACCAACCGGTGAAGATGGACGGTCCTTCTAACCAACACTGTTTTAAATCATGGCCCTTTGAATGATGGGTAATGTTTTAATAACAGATCATCCGTGTAAAGCCCTCAGGGAAGTAACAAACACCATAAGCATGAGCAGAAAACATTTAACCTACGGATATTTCAGGTAGTTAGCTATAAGACTCTTCACTTTCAGTGATATAAAGTGCATCAGAACTCCTTGACCACCATAGCTGGAGGCTCCTCAATGCTTATCTTTAATTACCATTAAGGTTATACAGGGGGACACAGTGTAAGTAGTGCTGTGGCCCTAGTATTTGCTACCCCAGGCCCAAGAGTAGTATTGGCTACCTTCAGTGTGAGTAATGCTGCTGCTCATTTCACCAACAGCCACCACAGTTTGTATCGGAGGCTACCCACAACCCAGCCTGAGAGACATGCTGGCTATCAATTTTATGTGAAAACACAGACGGGGAATGAGTGCATTTGGACAGTTTCTGTGGGTAATTTGCTGTGAAAACATTACAGCAGGCTTTATTAGAATTTGTGTTTTTCAAATTTTGATGTCTCCATCTTGGTTTATGGCGGAGCGGAGCGCGGCGCAAGGCAACAACAACAGGAAAATGGCTGGTGCAGAGTGACATTTCTGCCACTTGGTCCATGCTCCGTCATTTAGAAGTAATGGCCGTGACCACTGTCTCCGTGTTTACATAGCAGTGGGCTCCCAGCACCCAGCCTGTGACAAATTATAAAAGCCAGGCCTCTGTAGCCAGGCTGCATTTCATTAAACTTTAACTTCCCTTATCTGCAGCGACAGAGGACAGAATAATAAAGGCTGACAGGTATCTAAAGATGTATGTTTGGACTAGGGGACGGGGACAGCATGAGAGCCTTAGCCAGCTTTGTCACTAAAGCGGGGACATATGTTGTGGGTTGTAAAAACTGAAGGCAGATGTTGCTGTTTTACTGAAGCTGGGAGAGGTTGTAGACGCTGATGGTGCTTCGCACATATGTCCACCATGAATAGCTGCCTGTTTCACTAACAATGCTTCCTGCTGCACGACAACAAAAAAATACAGGTGTTATTTGTTATCTGACGAAATAAGGTGAAAACATAATATTCACAAAACATTTTTGTCTTTTTTTCCCATCATGAATACTTAGATTTTTTTGTAACTAAAAATATGTAAACTGGTAGAACTCTCTTGGAAAATTCTCTTAAATTGGAAGTGAAAGATTGAAATAATGAATTTCTGTCATATATATATATATATATATATATGTATATATATATACATATATATATATATACATATATATATGTATATATATATATATATATATATATATATATATGCGTATATATGTATAGCTGAAATACATGGATTTTATTTAATGATCGACTCACTCAGCACTCATATGATTTTTGTGAAAAGTTAAATATGATTGAAGTTGACTGATATGAAGATGTTTCTTTGACCGTGGTGAACAGATGATTAAAAAAAAATACTTGAGGTATGCTGTCGTTCATTATTAGTCAGAACAATATGCCTCAGCCTTGCTTATTTCTAGTTGTTTTTTCCCCCCCACATTGAGGCCTCTCTGAAATCCTCTCCACACAAAAAGACCCCTCAAAAAAAGAAACTTGGATGTCAGGCATAAGTTGGATGAGGTTTATATCTCAAAAGGACAATGTGGCAAGGCCAACAATAAACCATGTTAAGATCTTCTAAGAGAAGCAGTTGATTGATTCCATAGACCTTGTTCATCAAGGCCACCAGGTTTGAACCAAAGATATTTGAAATGTGAGGAAGAAAGAGGTAGTTACTGCAACAAAAAGCTGCTGAAGCGGCCTTTGTAAGTATCTGAAAAGACCTATCTACAGCTAGCTTGGCTCTCCCGTTGAGCAGACGAAAGACTACCATGTAAATAAAAGCCAAGGGTGAGCTCACAACTTTGCCTGCATGAATAAAAATGCCCACAATAACATTACAGATGCGTACCCAAATAAAGCCAGCCATTCATTTCCTTGTAAACCTCAGTTGGCACTTTCTCTTTTTTTTTCAGTAACGCAGAGGTATATGAATTTCTTGTGCAGTTTAATTTCAAGCACAAAAATAAACTCATTGCCTGTCTACGATTTTGGTCATCGTGATAAATGATAGAACTCACACCAGTGACTGTCCAATAGCATTTGCTCTCTCTGTAATATCCAGTTTCCCGACTGGCTAGGTGCACACATTTAAGTGTTGCCAGTTTTGAGTTTTTCTTACACTCTCTCTCTCTCTCTCTGAAAGGTTGTTTTCTGTGGCTCTAACAGTGTCTGTTGCCAGAAAGCTGCGCACACGCTGAGATAAGGTCAGATATGGCCTTCCCCGTGGGTGGTGGTGGTGGTGGAGGGCATCAGCCAGCCTGAGGAGTGGACTAGGTGTCTGAGATAGTCTCCTCCTGCAGGCGAGTAGGTCTGGAGTGCTGCTGCTGCTCTCTCCCCCCAGCAGCCATGTCCTATTGGAGTGAGCCCCTTCACCAAAGCTTTGTCTGAGAAGAGAGTAGCCGAAAGGGCCCGCTGACACACTGGACTAGACCCTTCAATATACCAGCACCACCTCCGCAGTCTCGTCACCAACCTCGGATACACATACACATTCTGCATATGTCCATGTGTGCCACCAAACGAGTGCCGATGTTGTTTTATCTACTGTTTTCTTTGTGCGATTTTAAAGCTAAGCTCAAAGACAAACATTCAGAGCCGGAGGCGAGAGCAGACCGCCATCTGCCCCGTTCCCCATTCATATCAGGTTTTCGCTGTCCATCCCCAACATGAAAACCTCTGCATTCATTGCAAACCAGGGGAGAGAAAAGAAGCGAGATAGAGTTGCACATTGCCAGAGTAAGAGTTGTTTATCTACAGTGTTTCTCCTTCCAGAGAAACAGAGATGTAATCAATAACGAGCAACCTTGAAAATGGCTGTAAACAGATGGCCCATTGAAAAGATGCTTTCACCTTCTGTACTTTCTCCCTATATTTGTGTAATTTACAATCACAAAAAGAAGCTGTCTCTGTTGCAGAGCCTCTGGCTGCATCTGTTCCCGAAAAAAGAAGATTTGAAATCTCCCAGTCAATACCAAAACACAATTGTCTTTAATGTCATCATAAATAATAACCCACCTTTGCTTGTCTGTTGGCAGACAGTTTCCCCAAGTCTCCACAGATAGCTCTCACTATGTGTCACAAGGCGTGACAAAGCCCACAATGTTACATATCTACACTAAACAGAAAGAACTCTAAGAGGGTGAGGGAAGAGAGACGAATGAAGAAGGGAGCTGTGGGGGGAAAGAGGTGTTAAAGAGGAATGTAGTATAATGCATAGTGGTTTTGTTCAGGTAACTGTTGGCTCAAATGCAGCTGTGACACATTTGAAATTGGCCCTGGCCTACCGACAAAGACTGACAGAGGCGCTGCAAGCACTAGCCAATCCATACTCTCCAGACACCTGCTCGGCTTGGAGAATCCTCAGATATTGACCTTCAATTCAGCCGGCATTCAGAGTCGATGAAAGGAGATAAGCACTCTAATCTGTCCGTCATCTTCGCACTCCCATTTATTGACTAACCGACACAGACTCAGACTTTAGCTCTGGCTGCACGCTGTCGCTGCGCGCCGATGTGATACATAAACCTAATAGATGTTTATTTGAAAGAGGCTAATATGAAAATTGCTGCTAAAGACACATGAATCAATTTTCAAAAGCAAACATAATTGGATATTCTGGGACACTTATTAAGCGTGAATGGGCCCAGGTCTTCTTGTCTGTCTGTTCTTGTCTGTTATTATGCTCCATTTCCCTCTGCCAGTCGTAGTCATTTAACAGATTGCCTGCCATGGAGAAACGGGTTTAAAATCTCAATGGAGTATGTGTGTAAAATGAATGTGCATGCATCTGACCACATGCCTTTATGTGCACGGATACGTTCGCACATTATACTCGGGTAGGAGCTTTCTCATATTCCCTCCACAGCGATCCTACATTTCCACGACAGTAGGCTGGTTGTTAAAGGCACTTGACAATGAGTAGAGGAGTAGGAGGAAGTGCTTACTGAGGGCCTTACTAGAGAAAAGTGATGCCCACATACTGTCTGTGTCACAGACCCGCCATAAGGGCGACCACATGCACAGAAACACACACTCACATACACTGAAACATGTGCGAACACGGAGATTATTGAAAAGATTCACATATTCCCATCCACGCACCCCGTATCAGTCAACCATCAGGTCATTTTCATATTCATATTTACATGTATATGAGAGCCAGCACATCCCAGGAATACAGATCAATTTAAATTCATACGGAATCCGAAAATACCCCACCTCCGGAGAGCCAGGAGAGGCAGAGAGGGAGAAAGAGGCCAGTATATTTATTTGACTGACATTGTCTAAATTGAAGTTTGACACTCTTCACCACTCTAACCTTTATGCAAATGTGAAAACATCTATATGTGATGGACAGAATTCAATTAACTGAGATGACAGAAAATAATCTAGTGAACTGAATACATCATGCAGTTGAAAGTAACATAATCATCCTGGTAGGAAAGGGTTTGGGGTGGGGGGGGTGGGTCAGTGGGAGAGAGACAGAGAGAGAGAGAAAAAGAGAAGGAGAGAGAAGAGGGGGTGGAAGAATGGGAGGGAGGGCACAAAGGAAGTAGAAGATAGAGCCCATTTCTCCGCTGTCTTATCGAATGGCACAAGCTCTATTTCTCCAAAGCGGAGTCTCCAGTCCACTAAACTCTTGATCTTAAATGAGAGACCCTGGAACACTGTTGCTAAGCAATTAGGGAGGGTTATTGAGCAGCTGATTCCTGCCGCTCAGTGTCCATCATTACAATTTTTCCTCACCTCATAGACTCCCATGCTGATGAACAGCGGCCAGCGCCCAGTGACCACACACAGGAAAATGGGCTCCTCTGGCAAGGCTGCAAATTACACCGCCACACACCGTCACCCTTATTTTACCCAACACAGTGAGACTCCTGCGAACAACTGTTGCTGCATGAACCCTCAGGGTGTGTGTGTGTGTGTGTGTGTGTGTGTGTGTGAAATGGAAAACATTTTTGCTTCAAATAAAAATCTTCCACAACTCCTGACTGTCGTCTGTTCTTTCACACTGTGGAACACAAATCGTTGCATATTTAGAAAGACTAAAATCCCCTCATGCCAAGTCAAAATGGACATACAGTCGGTGGTTTGCTTATATCCATATTAGCTAACAATTATCCTGTATAATATGAATCAATGCAAAGAGGGAGCAGTGGGGAAGGAGGAGCCAAAGGAGCAAGCACAGCTCCACAGCCTCTCTGAATACACTAGTGGGTCTGTTGGCCAGATGGGGGCACCCTTAACTAAGATATGAGAAGCCATGCTGCAATAGTGCAGCAGCTTGCCTCAATAAAACAAGGAGATATGTAGGACTGGGAGGGTTTGTTGATATGGTTAAAATGGTTCAGAAGTTGAAATACTACAGTTATTAACCAAACAACACTGAGCAAAAATACACTTTAACTTAACTCGCACACTTCCCTGCATGCTGCACAAAAATGTGCTGTGACATCAACACAGGACTGATTTTCTTGACAATTATCATAGAGGCTACAAGTGAGCCCATATGAGCTCGACGACTTCTGTTCGAGTGGTTTCTGACCATTGAGTGACAACAGTGTACCTGACGTTGCTGTGCGCTTAGTGCTAACACTAGGTGGCTCTGTGCTCCGTTGGCAGTCATGAAGAGCCCCTCAGTCAGATTGGGCTTGTGTTTACATACTGCACATTTGAATAAAGCTTCTGTCCTTACCTATCATTTGATCTGAAATAAAATTTAAAAAATAGTGTTCTGCAATGAAAGAGAGTCTACATTAAATCTTTATAATCGACCATTGCGATCAAATAACGTATTTTAGTGTTACAGAATGATACAGTGCAATAGGGCAAAGAAAAGAATTGATACGGATGAATGAAATTTACCTCACCGGTTTGGAGAACTCATCTTAGTTCACACATTTCAGCTAAATTATATTAGAACGCTGATTTAATGCCCATCGGCTAGAAAACAGTGGTGCAGAACTGAAACTGTGGTCGTAATGGATGGTTAAGTGACTCCTCACCAGATCTCTTACATATAATAAAAGTTCCATTAGCCCCAAAATGGCTACTGTATGGCATTTAATTAAATATAGCCTTTGAAAGAAACCCACGGCAAGCAATTTAGAGTGTGGTTACATTTGAAGCTTGTGTGTGAGGTTACTGGTGCTTTTAACTACTGCACCCATTGCATAGACTGTTAATTAACATATTTAGTATGAAGTAGATTTGCCATGCACTAATCATTCTCTAATTCACTAAGAACTGCAGCCTTTCAAACGCCGGACAGTAATCAACATGCCAGGCCTAAACATTACACAATCTGTAATTATGCTTCACTGAAGGAAAGGAAGAAATATATAAATAAATATACATAAATTAACCAAGCCCATTGATGTGATTGGTTAATGGATGTCTTTATGTGCTGTCAAGTCTAGGTCTACAAAGAAATACACTTTGTGACCTACAGTATAGACACATCCACAGGAATGTTGGAGGCAGAGTCAGAACATAGAGCATGCATTCTCAAGTGCTCTTAATAAGTTTAAATACTGGAAACCAATTTCAAACATAATGGTTTTGCTGCTTTTGGACTTATTTCTCAACTGGATGCAGATTACCAACTGTACTAATAATGACTGTGAAAGAAATCTCTGCTTATTCCCCATCAATATGACGGAAGTGAGTCCACCACCACCCTGTATGGTGCAAGGGGTGGGCCTGTCCCAGAAGACCCAGTGCAGCATGGGTATTGTTTTGACTCCTCAGGTATAATGAGGGAGCTGTGGCTCTGCTGCTGAGAGGGAGAGTGGCAGCACTCCAGCCCTGACCCCCTCCTAATCCTGGGAAACCCCATCCTGGGCTGACAACCGCCTCACTCACAGCTTTAGGATTGGGAAGAGAAACAAATCGACCACCAGGGGACTCGATGTACCTGTGCCCATCAACGGATGAAGCATTGGACTTACTCTTAGCTACACTCCTTCTGTCATTCTCTTGGCTCTCCCCTGTAGCTACATTAAATAGGACTGACGACTGAGATAGAAGTGCCAGAGAAAAAGTGAGATCTTTGATAATGCATTTAATTTTATGGCAAAAAAAATGTACCAGGCATCCTTGTGTCATAATTTGAAATGTACGTCTTCATTTATAGGAACATTGACATAAAAATAACAAAACCTTTACAATTTTTCTGAATTGATTTCTCACTGATCTCAGTGGGGGAAATTCAAATTAGGACCGATGAATCAAACGTGAATGTCGCGCCACGGAGGTAATTATTGTCTTTCTCATGACCAGGAGGTAAAGCAATGACCAAACCTGCTGTGCTTCAACAGTTCTATTATTACTTGTGCAAAAGTAGTTACTTTAAGTTTGGTTGCATCACACTTGTGAGGATCAGGCACACACATATTCCGCTTGAAAGAGGAGCAATAACTAGAAAACTTGGTGGGGGCTCGGATATATATTTTTTCAACATCGCATTACTTCCATGCCAGAGGCCTGTGGTTCAGTCACATGCACATTAAGAGAAGATCACACAGCAGGCAGGCAGACCTCTGCTGTAATGGCTGTCAGGTGACTCTCTTTATGTCTTCAGCGGCAGCAGATCCCAGCAGGGGGACATTGCTGATTGCTGACCACGCACACAACAATGCCGCCTGTGAACCCATCGCTTTATGGCTGCCTCAGCTTTGATGCAACATCTAATTGGCCGAGATGAACTGTTCACTGTGGCCCCAGCTCCACTGTACACCAGTCCACACAGTCACTGTCTGCATTTAATTAGGTCCCCTCTGCCTCTTCTGTGTGTTTACAGTGTGTATGTTCTCTCTTGCAGTGTATCGACATGTACATCTGCCCCGATGTTTGCAACCTCTTTCGTGTACCTGGGTGGATTTGTCTATACAAGGTCAGTATTGAAAAAAAAAATCACAATTTGTTGTAAGGACTCAATGATTTCCCATCAAGAAAGGAAGGTGGGCTTACACTGAAGTTATCATTGACATGATGAGGTGCATGGCTGAATAAAGATGGAGAGGTTTGGGGCTTTATTGCCTGGTGGTGTGTTTTCTCAGTTCTTAACATAGCTCAAGGTACTAGTGATTGGCTTGGACAGTGACAGGGTGCGGTCGACGAGAAGATAGAGTGAAGGGTGTTTTAGTGGTTTGTTTTCGCAGGCCCTTCACTTCTCAGCGTTTGGCGATTGGTCTGGAGCCCGTTGTCGCCACGGAGAGGCTGTGTGTGAGTGGTGCTTTGTTTAACTTCCTCTCAGTGCTGGAGAAACCAGCAGAGCCTGGTAATGAGTCTGCAAACAGGACTCACAAGGAAGTGAACTGTGCTCCTCATTACTAATTGCGGTGACTGATGGCGACGTCTTGCTTGGTATATTTTAGCAAGACGTTTCGTTTTAAAGGATACATTGATAATCATAATCAGTCATTTGTTATAAAAGATCATTATACTTTAAATTCCAAATACACAACTCAAATAACAACAGAGGCTAGCTGATGCTTAAATCACTCATACCTAACAGTGACATGAAAGTTGTGTTGGCACTTAGATGCCAACAGACATTTTCATATTAGCAATGGAGGGCAATTTTGGAAGCTATTCTGCTTTGTTTATTTGCATAAAATTGAAGAAATACCTCAAAGTATTATGTTTTTCAGCTGGTGCTGAACTCACCAATGCACAATGACTGATTATGGCAAATTACTATCCCTGTACAAGCTGCTGAGAATCCGCTCTCTGGCTATATGCAGCCCTGAAGCAGGGGAAGAGAAATTGTTCCTCCCAAGTACCATAAAAACAGATTGGATGCTCGGCACTGTGAATTAGCTGCACAGGAAGCCCCCTAAACCCCCTGTTTTATTCATGAGCATGAAGGCTATCGGAGTATAAGAAACCCCTGTGGTTGCGCCCGCTACATCAAGGTTGCATGCCGCGTCCATGGACGGTTGCATTTTTTCTTACATGCCACATTAAAAAGCATAAGAGATTAACTGCTGCTATCATGTGAAAGTATACAAACAAATGTGTTGCCCTAATGCAGTGGGAGAGATCAATCCAGCAGCCGTGTTGAATGATTCTAATGAGCAAACCCTCATTCAACTCATGAATCCTGCTTGATATGTCCACAAGTTACATTTTTGGCATTCGAGGCTTTGTTTGGGCAACCAGGGGAAGAGTTGGTGTATAGGAAGGGAGTGGAAGAACTTTCCCAGCTGTTTAGGAAATGCATTGTTGTTGGCAATCCTTTGAAAATTGAAATGGGGAGAGGCTCCTAAAGGAGAGGGATTCAGTGGAGACACACATGGCCGTGCTGCACTGGAGCACTGGATAGGAGCCGTGTGAAAAAAAAAAAAAGTGAAAAGATCACATCTGGCAAAATTGCAGTGCACAAGACAAAAGGAGCTCTCAATTTACCAATGTCTAATGCAGTCTGTTTACTTATACAATTGTAGCTGCTATTTCTGCTACATACAATCTGTGGAAAATGCTCAGCTCTTTAAACTGCAGATCCAAACATGTAAACTGTGAATGAATGGAGATAGAGAAGCAGCAACGAGAAGCTGAATTTCAAATAGATTTATTTTCCCTTTCATGGTATTAAATCTGGTCCAAACACAAACTGCTACAAGATTTCTAACGTAGTATTTCCCTTTAATAAGCACGGAAAAAACATAAGTGACTGACTTTACCAAGGAGAGGGGAATTAACTGTTTTAATACCCATTATTCTAATAAACAAGCAATAATAGAAATGTTGCTACTGTGATAAGAATAAAACAAATATAGGCTATTAATTGCTTTTCCTTTGTGTAACTACCCTTGAGAGATATTGATGAGATGTATCTCTCAATGTCGAGCCACAATATATTCACAATTCAGAGCCATGTGTCCTTGTTTATTTGGTTTGTCTGGGTGCCAGCATTTCCTAATTGTCCTCTCTGAATTTAGCGACTTGGTCTCTCGTTATTACCGTGGAACTGAGTCCTAATGAGTGGAATTGTAATCTGAAAGATGGCCCCCTTTTTTCCCCTGCTGTGAAAGCACATTAGATCCAGACAGCTCATTTCCATTCCCCCTGTCATCTCTCTAGAAATGACGTGCAGTGCTTGAAACTGTTTATTTCCAAATTCAGACCTCCTCCGCTGCAGCCATCGGCTTCAATTACCAGTTTTTCCTGAGCGGAGCCATCAGGCAGCCTGACACTGAGGTCCAACCTAATTCCCACCTTCTCCAAAGTCAAGAGCATAATGTGCAGATAAAAAAGGTGGAAAATAGCCTGCCACTCATTAGCATGCAGCGCCTGCCTGTTCATTTGCTTGCTGCGAATGAAAGTTCTGACACTCAGTGCCTTGTGCAAAACGAGAATAGTGCTCTTCAGACTGCCTCGTGTCCTTACAGCCATGGAAAGGTCATCGGCAGAGGTGTGCGCTCACCAACCTAGCACGCTACTCTTCGCTGGCCCACCTGGGAGAGAGGTTAGCTGGGGGTATTGATTCAGGGAGAACCTCATTACCTGCTGAATCAACATATTATTGCCATGTTTCACCCAGTGGAATTGTTTACAAGTGTCTTTAGCATGGGCAAAAGCCTGTTCTGGTGGGCCATGACCGCATTCGTTAGTCCCTGACCCCGGTGATTATGTGTTATTTGATACGCTGCTATCTGGCTTGGCCGCATGAGCAGGGTCATTGGCCTACATCGGCCTGGGCCCATTACAAGCCCTCTCCTTTTCTCTATCCGTTTTCTCTCCCTCTTCTCCTCTCCCCCTCAATCCCTCTGTCTGTGCTCCCAATGAATGTATCCATTAGCCTGCCGATGTGTAAATTGTTTTCACCTGCACTGCGGGCAGATGGGGAGCAGTGTCTCTGTCGTGATTTCCTATGCATGAGCTTTCTAATCAGTCAGAGAGTAACACGATTCCCTTGCTCCTTGCTAGAAAAAAGTGAGCTTGCGCGAACATGCACACATACACTACATACATGCACACACATGCACTCAGAATCTGAAATCAATATGCATGCTGTGTTGTGGGGATATTGGCGCAGTGGTAGCGGTAACAGGGTTCATAATATGAGCTCGCCTTACAGCAGTGTGATGGCTTAATACAGCGGGGAGGGCCTCGGCGGGAGCTGATCCTTGCCTCTGCCATTCCCAATTTCAGTTCAAATCAAAGGATAATTTGACCTGGAAGACTAAACCCACATAAACGCAGTGACATACAGTAGGAGTGTCAACCGATTGTGACCCACGGAAGAGACAGGAGAGGATACAAACAAATAAAGCATTCCCTAATGCCTTAATGTGGATGAGACATGTGCCCCGTGGCCCTCTCCTGGAGAAAGGGGTCAAATGGGCCATCCAGGACTGGATTGGCTCTTTAGGTGTAGGAAGAGATGCTCATATAATGAGCTGTCTTTTCCTGGCTTCTTGTCTGCTCTGTCTCCTCAGACAGGAAAATACAGATCTTGGTAGCATACTTTTAAAGTAAAAGCTGATTATATCAACCATAAATGCAGATTTACTGTGAATGCAATGTTTTTGCAATCATGCCACAAGGTGCAGTTAAAACAGAGCAACATGTTCTCCATTAAATAGGTTTGACATCACTGTAATGTATTCAAACCCAGGGTATACATGAATTCAATACACAGGATAGTGATGCACAGAGAGACAAGGCCAAAAACAACACAGGCTGCCCTCACTTCAGCATCAGTAATAGGTTTACTTCAGGGCAAGAAGCTGCATGACAGCTGGTCATGCCAAGCTGGTCTAACCCAGCTCGAGACCACTGAGCAGGAGCTGGTCGACACGGAGGTGGATGAGTAACAGTGTAACCAAACAGTCCGATGACAGGTGCAAACATCAAACCTTGGTTGTCAGACCCCTGACCCAAACAGCCCTGCCCACATGAACCTCCTCATCTGACAACCACACAAGCTGCCCTTATTCTCTGCTCTGTGCCACACCGCCCCATCTGTCAGTCAAACTCCAGGCCCACAGACTCTTGTCAAGCTGAGAGATGATCCTCTCCTTCCTGTCTCTCTTGCCGATTGACAGCATCTACGACATGGACTGCAAGCGAGTGAAAATGACTGGAAAGAGTCTGAATGAGTCACGCAGCAGATGCCCCAAAAAGAAAGAATAAAAAGAAAATGAAATAAGACAGAATGAATCCTACTCTACAAAGCATGACATCACAAGGCATGCATGCGTTTAGAACAGGCCACTGTCATTAGACCTGGGGGTCTTTGTTCCAAACCACACTGAAACATTGTGCTCTCAGACAGCACTCGAGACTGCCCTGATGTTTATTCAAATACCCAACAAGTGCAACATCATGGGGAATCTGATGTCCTCACTAATCCTTAGAGATAGAAGAAACACATGCAGAAAAAACTTCAGTTAAAAGAGACAATTTGAAAAGTAATGTACACAACGTGTTCTACGACCACTTAGCTACTACACAGCCTTTTGCTGTTCAATTTCTTCTTAAGTCACATATGAAAAGGGAAACATTTGAAACTAGTTCCCCTCCATCCCATTCTATTCTGTCAGCTTTCTTTCCCATGGAATTATAAAGGGGGTTTGTTGCAGCTCTTCATCCACTTGATAGCACTTAACTAATTGCTGTCCTCTCAGAGACAAAAAACGTACTCACAACACATAGGCACCCGAGAAAACCATATGCAGGCATGTAGGCACACGTGTGCACACACACACAAACATATAAAGATTAGACTGTGACATTTTGTATCCTTTTTAAAATTTAATCAGACCTGGTTTTCGAACAGATACCACTACCACTGTCATCTGGACAAATTTAATCTTTTTAATATAACTTTGTGAAAATCAAACTATACCTGTGCCAACTACAAGAGCCTACTTTTTGAAACGATTATAAAAGCCCGGTCAAATCTCTTTCGCTAGCGGTAACAGCCAATTTTAGAGACAAGTGATCATTGAATTAACACATGGAACTTGAAAGCTTTTGCACTCTGATGTAGAACGCTCTCTGGAAAAAAATATGTCAGACCTTAATTTGCAATTTCACAGGCAGTCACCTGACTTCTGGGTAAACAATAGGCTTTAACTCAATGGAGAACAAAAATGACATTGTAAATGTTAAAATGTGTTGCTAAATGTCACAGCTCTCCTTCAGCATTTGTGCAAATGCTAGCCATGAATGAATAACGAATGCTCATGCTAAGTTTATTTCAAACTTGCCACAATAGGCAACGTTAACACCTTTTTTCTTCGCAGATGAAAATTCAGTATTTGCATTAACACCAAACACTGCCTCAGTATCTAAGTGATAGTGAAAGGAGTGAAGGGAGGGCCATGAAAACCAGGGCTGCGGAAGAACAGCCACAAAAGACAGATAAACCCAACACCACAGAGAGGTGAGCCAAATGTTCCCAAGTCTCACACAAGGGGAGAAAGAAAATGGGAGGGGCGGAGAAGATAATTTAGCATTTGTGTAAGCTGTTTATCAAATTATTAACTGCACAGATGTTTCTGTCTAGCTAGGGGCTGAACATGGGCTCTGCCAGACAGGGGAGAAAAGGTCTGACGGATTCAATGGGGATGTGCACTGAATATCAATTTAATTTACTAGCTGTTAATTCTCATGCAAATTGTGACCTCTGTTAGGGCATATCAATGGCCATACACATTGTCTGTCTTTGGAGAAGCAGCAGGCAGAAACACTATAAAACTACATATAGGGAAAATAACACTTTCTGTGCTGCTCGTATAGAAACATTTGAAAATGTATGCATGGCACTTTTTTTTCGTGATAGACATTTGCAAAGATTATACCTACTCTATCATGACAACTGTTTTTATTTTGTGCCATTTCGGCTATATGTGTTATTTTTACGAGGCAGGAATTATACTGTGGGTCATTCACTGTATAAGAGTTCCTATGAATGCTGTTAGCTTTATTGATAAGAACGCAATTAAGAGGAAGACAATTATTTATGAGCATTGTAGTTGTTCTATGCATTTGTAAGCAACTAAACTCATACTCACCAATGCATGACGTTGCAAGTTGAATCCACGCTTTTAACCTTAATTGAAGCATCATTTCTCTCTCACTCATGCTGCCAGTACACATTGATGAGTTTTCTACCTGATACACAATGTAGGGCAGAGCAACATGGGCATATTAAACAGTGGTTGTGCATGTTGTCTATATTGTGATCCATAATCTGCTGAAAACAATCACGAATGCAACTGACAAAGGTTCAACAACTGATATCAACCTCAGCTGGAACAGCAATGTTGCAAGTCCCATTTTCTTCATCACCTCCAAAGTACTGCCTTTCAGCTCCCCACAGCACAAACAAAAAGCCTGGCAATAATATCAATTATACATGCAGGAGGCAAACAAGGGGATTTATTTCACAACTAATAGCCTCATAGAGAAATTCAGAATAGGGCAGATTAGCATTAGAAAAGGACAACAAAACTCCCCAGTTCAACCGCTTTAGAGCAATTTGATGGAACTGGAATTGAGGAAATTGCTTGATTAGGGGATGCATTTGGACGGGCTGAATCCCAGCGAGGACATGAAGTATGGTCGCCATGACAAAATGTGTGGCTGCAATCAAAACATGACATTATGAGAACTGTCAGTGGTGAACTTTGATAAAGCAAGACAAGATCGGGGATGATACAGAAGTATCTGAGTAAATGAGACATCAATCTATATCTGATGGAGAGACAGAGGCTTGTCAAATGAAGACAAAGAAAGTCTTTTGATGGTTGGTATTTAGCCCAAACAGGCTACAGACATTTTTTGTCAGCAAATGGTGGGGCTTTCTGAACCCTGAGCTCCTATTTCATCATTTATAGTTCATTTAAATTTAGGTTTTTATTCCCCACCAGGAGTGGGCTACTGATAATCGAGTTCGTTCGCCCATCAAATTTCAACAGGGACAAGTTTTCTTGCAATCTAGACACCTGAAATTTGGTGTTTCATCACTTCTGTCCAATGGCTTGAATGAGTTCGAAAATCATTTTCAAAAATGTATTTTTTTGCAGTTATGCCCTTGATTCGTGTTATAGGACTTAATGCATAGACTTACATGCATATGGCTTCAGTGGGGACAAGTTTTCTCAGAATCTATTATATGAGAGAGTTGCACAGCACCCCCCCCCAAAAAAATATTTATCATTTATCAATTTATCAAAAGAAATGTATCATTTCAAGATCTGCTAAAAAGCAAGCCTTTTGGTGCCATGATCTAAACCAAACAGGAAGTCATCCTTTTTGAATGTAGCATCATTTATTTTAACACGGTTTTCAGGCTGGGTACTTAAATGAAATCTTCCTAGAGATTTGATCTGATCAACTTGAAATCTGTTCAGTACAATCTCAACACCTTATGGATGAAAGGTTATCAAAGTTTTTCTCAAATTGAAAAGAGTGACCATGGCAGGGAAGTAAATTTTTTATGTATTTTGTGGGTAGTTTTATTATGTATTGCCTACTGTGGTAGACCAAGTTTGGAAATTATTTCCGAAAAAATATTTTCAGCGGAATTGTGGCTGGATTTGAATTCAGCACTTAGCACAACAGTGTTGTTGATGCCAACAAGTTTTCTCAAAAGCTGACAGAAGATAGAAGAATGTACTTCATGGATCATCAACTGATCACACCTCCCTCTCCAACATCTGCAGGCAGTAGTACTAAAACAGTCTAGAACACAGGAACACTCCCCAGTGTTTAATGTTTAAGTTTAATGTTAACATTAAACTAACTCTTATTATGACACTTTCATTTTACATATCATCACCATTGCTGTAGTATGCACATTAGAATCAAGTATCATGTTTGCGGGGGTATTGATGACTATGTCTTCTTGTTCTCTGTTAAATTACTTTAGACTGGTAAATTAGAATGACCATTAAACCTTGGCTACATCTAGTTTTACACTCTCTAAAGAAACCCCTTCTTCTGTGTTTCAGTAAATTTTCAGTTTAGTTACCTTAGATATAATAGTACATATGTTGACTGAAACGCCTCTTTTTTATCAGAAGAACCAAAATTTTACTCTGCACAGGAGATCTTAGAAAGCGTGTCTCGAATGGAGCTCACCCGTAAACTATGTTTTTAATCATACTACGGTGGAGGCATGACCCATCCTACTCTGCCTCTGGTTGGCTAGTGTTTATTGCTTTGGCTGGTTGGGTTGGCCAGATTTAGCTCTGAAGGGTTATATTTAGGGTATGAATACCAGAGTAAGCCAATCATAGGTCGAGAAGGCCTTGTCGTGGCGTCGCCATAGTAGGAATTATAACTTCACCACCACGTGTTTCTGTGTTTATCCGCAGGGACTTCTGGGAAGCGGTGCTCATGGTAACCAGCGTAAACACCTTGCACCGCCCGCCTCATCTTCTTCTTCCTGTTTGCTCCGCAGTAGCGCCAAAACAACGAAAATGGAAAGCATGGCCCGCAGCGGAAACCGGTATTATGAAAAGATAACAACGATTCAACAAAGCATGCATGAAAGGTGAGACTTTCCACTTTTAAAACCGTGAACACGGCCCGGTGGAGACCGCGGGCTCGAGTTGTGATCTCCTCTGCCCTCTCCCTCTCTCCTCCTGCTTCTTAGCACAGGGAGATAACCGGCTAGCTACTTAGCCAACTAGCAAAGACTGGGTAGACAGAGATGCTGTATAATTAGCCACTTCATTAGCCTATTTGCCTTACCTCTGACGCTACTTCTAACTAACAACAGAGACATTGAGGTTGTTCTTGTGTGTACTATAGGTGAATGGAAAGCAAACATTTCATACCTGTAACATTAGCATCTGCATCTTAGCCACAGTTCTTATGAGGCTATTTTAAGCTAATTTGTGTATCGTCTTTAGCATACGCACTAAGTTCATGTGTATCAACATAAGCGTGCACATTACATCCATTTGTTACAGAATCGTATGGCTAATACAGCCGATGATTAGCCACCAATTAGCCTAGCAAACCACGGAGATACTGCAGCTGTCTGTATGGGTGATAACTCCTCTCTGACTGTAGGGAGAAACGGAGGCTGGAGCTGGAGAGGGAACTTTTCGCTTACTCCAGATCTGACAGAAGAATGTAAGTCAAACAGCTTATGGACATAAAAATATTTTATGAATCGTCCGTATCCCTTGACTTTAAATGTTGAAATCTCTTCATCTGAAATATATGAGACACTTAAATAGAGTCCACCTCACTTTATATAAGTCAGTATTTTAAACATTTTTTAATCAGTTTTATATATATTGATGACACATTAAAGGAGTGTAAATTACATACTGTATATACCCAATATTGTATAGATGCATAGAAATGTATTTTCATTTGGAACAATGAAAGAAGTTGTCAGCATTTGCCTTGTCTCCAATTTTTCTTCAACAAAAAATATCATCCCAGTACTCAGGTGTGTTAAAGCGGGGCATCCTGTTTTTATTGTAAATTGATTCTCGTGATTATTAACATGCCAGGTCAAAACAGCAAAGCTGAGGTTGATACAAGAGTTGAGAGTATGATTTAAGTTTAAAACACATTGTGCTTAACCTTTTCTTCTTGAAAGTCTAGTTGACAATAGTCTGAGATAATATTTCTTTGGAATAATAGTTCTCCACTGCCTTCAGCTCACAGATAACGTGTTACAAACTGCGCAGTTATCTCAAGGAAATCTGTGACAGGGAAGCACGAGCGAAAATAAGAAACCTTGAGCTTCTGAGAGATGTGGAGTGCATTGAAATTGGCATGAAGGAATATTGCCCTGACCATGGCCCTCTAAAACAGAAAAAGGTATGACACACACATGCACACACACGTTAATTGTACAGTTATAGAAAAGAAAAAAATAAATACCCTGTTTCCTTGAGATGAATAATGTTTTTTTTTTTTTGGATCACCTTGTATTCAGAAAAACATGTTCTAATAGAATAGGTTAGCAAATGTACTGTAAGAATGATAATTATAAACTCACAGTATTACAATATAATACTTTTTTTCTAGGAATGTATATTTATTAATGATGCATTTGCCTTAATGCCTTGCTGCATTACTTATGGTGTAATATTTGCTTGTAATTGCTTTATGTGACAGTAGTAAACACTCAAACTGTGCAATTTATCACGACATGCAAATGAACGAGGGAGTAAACAATGAGCCAGTCAGATTATCACTTAAAACTCAACGACAGTGCTTGACAGTTTAATATCAAATTAACAAAATTAGCTAATTATGACTCGCTGAGTTAATTGCCCAATATAGAGACTCTGAAGTGCTCCAGAGGTTTAGCCATTCTCTCCCCTCAAGCATTTGGTTTATTTCCTCTTGGTGCTTTAAGAGTCCTACATGTTTGTTTTTATTTTGGCTGTCGTGTTGGTCTTTGTGTCCATTGTAAAGTCACCCTGATTTTTATGGTTAATTTGGATGTGTTTGGTTCATTGAAAAACCATCAATTCTCAAATGGACTATTAGTAAAGGGAAATTACACATGCTGAGGTGCGTTCATTTTTACAGTTTTATTGTGATTTATTTCTTTGGTATTGGTGTTGGAAAAAATTCAAATACAAAAGTGGATAAATGTGAAATTATGAAAGCTGTGTGTTTAAAATGTCTCCTTTCGGAAAAACTGCCATTGTTTTGTTGAGATATTGTGGCATGTTTGAGCTAATCCAAGTGCCCTCAAAGAGGCCATTAGGGTTTTTAACTGGAGTCGGGATTAAGGCAGTTGGTCTGGCCGGTCAGATAAATGTTAAAGGGTGTCAGCTGTTACACAGAGGACACTCACTTGGGAAAACCCGACTGTGAGTGACTGTGATTGACTGATGCTTGATGCTGTCGCTTAAGCTTTCCTATATTCTCCTTTTACACCACATGCAGATAATATTCAGCACCACTCTCACAGCATTATAATGGACAGTTCCTTGCGTTTGCATGCAGTGTCAGTTTGCCTGCCACAGCTAAATATTTCTTTTTGTCATTTGTTTTCATATTATTCTGTACGAACAGCAACTATTTACCTCTCTTTGTATTTATTCATATTTATGCATCATTTTGTCCTTACGTCTCTTAAAGGTCGACTTTTTCAAAAAGATCTCCAGATTTATGGAAGAAAGAAAGAAAATGGAGCAAGAGCTTTACTCACCAAAGGTAATGCTAATATGCAGCATAAAAGGTGCGCTACTAGTATGGTAATGAGAATATATTTATGTTAGGAAGTGAAATAATTTCACGTCATTTATTTCAAATATCACATCTTCTTTGAATTGTCTGACGTTTGTGTGTTTGTGTTTGCACATAATATTGCATGGTTGACAAATAGCACTTGTTTTTATGTTGGATCCTTCTTTTTTGAAATGTTTACAAGTTTTATGCAAATCTCAGTTCTATCAAGCTCTGTTTTCAGGTTTTGGATAACAAAGGGAAGTAGGCATTATGCCTCGTAAATCTGTAGAGGAGTCTACATTTAAACTGTGTATCTGTAATAGCACAGGTGTCTAATCCTGGCTGGTGCATCTGTGCAAGCGATGTAGTTCAAGCCCATAGCTGCTTTCTCCCTTCACTTAAAGCAGTTAAAGCTCTTTTAGATGAAATGTCTAAGACATCTCATAATAGCTTGGAGCATGCTGTCTAGAGCAGTCACTTGTAACTGTGTGCAAAACCCCCCGTCAGCCTGTCGATATTGTAATGAGCAAAATGGTACCGTCACTCCATTATGCATACAAGCCATTGGCTGGCAGTGTGCATGTCCCTCAGGCTGCAGCATTCATTAAGGGAAGCTTACCGGGCTGAAAGCTGGAGACAGATGATAACGGGATATGATTTTCATATTTAATACATTCCTTGGAAGAGCACACGCATGCCACAGATTGATAGAAGAATCAATTGCTACTTTAGTGAAACACTTTCTACTTTGCCCTGCAGCTACCGATGGAATCACTCAGCCAAGAAATTAACTTTTCCTCTTTTTTTACCTACTTTGTGGATCTGCTGGGCAGACTGCATGGTTTACAGTGAATGTTATTAAGCAGCTAACTGTTTGGTATTTAAGACGCTTATCAGAAAAGAAACAGAAGCCATGCTTTTTGTTATTATGTTTGGAGGGAGGCTTTTTTGCTCACCCTCCTCCCCCCCCCCCCCCCCGTTGACATTGCAGACATGAATCAAAACTTGTCTAAAGGATTTCTAATAAGATGAAAAGTTAAAACATTGATCCTCAGACATTCTTGTGAAAGATTTGGTGAAAAGAATTCTGACCTTGGCCCCAAATAAATAAGAAATAAAACTAATTAAAAATTGCAAAGTGGATGGTTAACATATTTGAGCTGACTGTCTTTCAAATTGAACCTTAATAAGAAATTAAAAATGTTTGAGATGTATTCATCTCTAGAAAAATATCATATTTCTGAAGCAATTGAAAATATTGTTGACAAAAACAAATACACTTCATATTTTCAGGTTGAAGCTGTGCACAGGCAGCACCAAGACAGCTCCCTCTGTCACCCAACTGAGGATTTTGCACAACCACCAGTGGGGATTTTTATGGGCCGCCAGACCTCCCGAGGGTCTGATGCTGAGGCTGGCACCACAAGTGTACACTCACACCAGCCATTGCATCATTCACCCAATCGCAGCATGCACTCCCTTGAACGTCTACCAAGTGGCCTTTTGAAGGACTTCAGAGTTGGCGGAGAGGAAGCCGCCAGCAACCGAGCACATTTATCAGATGACATTTCAGGCTCAAACGATTCCCCTGACTGCTGTAATTTGAGTGACAAACATGAAAGAACGATGGCGATGCTCCCATCTGTTTGTACCTTAACAGGCGCAGCTCGTAATATGCCTTTCAGAAGTGATGATGAACAAGAACCGTCACCTTTGGTGACCTTGACAGGGCCCGAGAAGAATTTGTCTCCCAGCAGCACCAGACCCATTAAGACTAAGAGTTGCCCTGCAGAAAACACTGACTCCAGTGAGGTTGCTCATCAGCTACGTCAAACGGAAAATAGTGAGAGAGGTCTTAGCCATTTGATGCCTCAAACAACTTTTGGAGAAGAAGCCCGAGATACACCAGGTTTGCAGTCCTATTCCTTCCTTATAAGCTTGTAATTTCCTGTTGTCTTTACTGAAATTGAGCGCTGAAAGCACTTTATTTTGCCCTTTTGAAGATTTGAAATAAGCCAGGTGATACTCTGCACTGTGATTTCATTCAGGTAGACGTGAGAGTGTCAGCACACCAAGCTCTGATGTGCAGTTGTCAGAGAGCAGCGCTAGTGACCTGTCCATATCTCTTACACAATCTGAACTGGAAGAGGATCTACCGGACGATGTAGCACCTGAGAGGAGTGCTACGTTTGGAGGCAGTGATGATCCTAATCAGCTCAGTCCTGATTCATTGCTCCACTCTGATGAGTCCCAACACACGCCGCAGTTAAACTGTGAATCCTCAACTCCAGCGGTGACCTCGGACAGGTACAGTGTGTATGACCTCTGTACTACACTAACATCTTAATTAGTGTTTGGCACGTTCTCTTCTTAAAACAGGCACATATTCCAAGATTTAAAGCTAAGCAAGCTGAGAAAGGAGAATGTTTTGTATAGCCATGCTGAACCACAGAGGGGCTAAAGGATAGGAGCAAGCAAGGACTCCTGTATAAGTCTTTGCCACCATCACACCAGAGGATTGTGGAAGTCATGGTTGATGCCACTGTGCTCTCTGTAGCTCAGCAGCAGCTGTGGTGGTGGCAGCGATGCATCTCATAGGGAGGGCTCAGGACCTGTCACCAACAATATTGCCATAATCCAAGATAATGCTGTAACAGAGCAATTTTCCGCTTGAAAGACCTCAGGAATTCCCCAATGGAGGAGGAAATTTGTGGCACCATAGAGTGTTCTGGAGGGTGGGCATGTGGACAGCACTTACAGCCGCAAATCCTTAGCGCGATGATGGCCTCTGAGTTGAAGGATCATTTTGGATTGGGCTGGAGCCACAGAAAATCTCATGTGAATGTTTGAGCACAAAGCCTCTGCAGTTTCCCCGACAATATGCAGTATTTTATGACCAGGACCTCTCATGCTCTCGAAAAGGAAGAAGAAAACTTTAATTGGTGTGCAATTTCTTTCCTTGCCATATTCTTAGGGATGGATCCTGTGCCTAATTTTTGCACTGGTGTCCTTGGGATGATGCAACTTATGCTTGTGCTATTATATACTTGTTTTAGCTCAAGTACCCACTTGGACATGCTTATATGACACGTTAATAGCATTCAAACCAAACACATTATTCAACTCTAACTGCAAATATAAAGGACATTTCTCGTATCTAGTGTCAAGCCTTTTAAGAAAGAATGTCTGTTCCCCATATGTATCAAAAGTATAGTATTTAAGGAGTTTATTTATTTCTCTGCGATTGAAGCACATTTGTTTGTGCATGACTGTTTCTGTGTGGTCTGCTATACTGTTTATAGCGTGACCTCAAGAAGAAATGCAGTTAACCTGTGGTGGGAGACGTTGGCGGGGGCCGCAGCTTTCATTGTTAACACCGAGGGCTGCTGTGTATGAGGAGAAAACCAGAGGCTTTGATGTAAAGCTCCGAGCGCATCCACTCTCCATGCTCTCCCTCTTGTTTTCTCCCTCTCTCTCTCTCTTAAGGTTAGAGTTTATATCATTCCCTCCATCCAGCTCACAGTCAGGAAAAACAAGCCCGGGCAATTCATTAGATTATCCCATTATATTTCTCCTCCAACATGGCTGTGGTGAGTGACTGAAATATCTTCCAGGTTTTTTTTTTTTTCTTCTTCTTCTTTGAGTCTCAACATAATGGCCTCACTGTGTCCTGCTCTCAAATATGTCGTCCCTGAACTGCATGATGGTTCTGCCCTGTTGATGACAACATGTCATACGATTAAAAGCTCTTAAAAATCCAATTCAGGTCTCACATTTCACCATGACAGAAACTTGAAAAATAATATAAACGTTTCGCAATGCCATTTAGTGTATCGTGCTTTTCTACAAACATTCCTCTCATATGAGTCTTGCTCTGGTTTTAATTCTAGTCTCAGTTGCTTTGGAAAAATCAGATTTTTTTTTTTTTTTTAGGCATGGTTTATTTTTCGATGCTTGTGTGTGTTGTACTTGAAGAATTCTTCTGACACCATTCACCCAGTAGTGAGGCCATTCTATGTGGTAAATGTGGTAAATCACCCCCAAGTCAGCACAGTACACTCTAAAGTAATATAGCTGCAGAGAGGCTGACCTCTTCCCCCTGGCTAACAATGTGCTCCTGATGATGTCGACATGCGGACAACGGCAGCATCTAAAGTGAGGTTAGAGACCTTGACATGAAAGTTGGCAACAATATGAGAGAGAGCAAGGTTTGCAGAAAAAAATCAACTAATTCCCTCTTTAAAGGTGTCTTTTTAAGAGCATTGACAAATAAAGTGGAAGGAGGAAAATGACTATTTCAAGACCCGCGCTGATGATAAGGGAGAGAAAGAAGAAAAAAAAAAGATGGAGCTTTTGCCTATGCTACTTGAGCCACGCTGAAGAGGACTTAGCACAGACGGATCGCACACTACAGAATGTCATGGATATAATTCAAGCTGCAAGCTTAATCAGGATGTTACCAGGAAACAACCTGCAAAAAAGAGGGAGCAATTGTTTGCTGACCCCTAACCCAGGAGCCCATTATAGATTGTCATAAATTCTTTTTGGCCCCTTTCATGTAGGGGGGCTCAGAATCTCTCGGCTTGGGGTTTCTGTGAGAATTCAATGAGGGCCACCCAGAGCTTAATGCTCAAGAAAGAGATGGATTCCCAATATCCACATGCATTTGGCATCCATTTCTCATTTTGCAGCCTCACACAGGACCAGATTAATGTGTAAATCTCACACCAAAAGAAATAATTTTGAGGCCCCTCTTTTTTTCTTTCTTTTTTTTTTGGAACCATTTTCCTGACACTTTGTAGATGTGAGATGGTGGTGATATTACAGAGTTGGTAATATTGTCATCGTATAACATATTTGTAGTGACTTTTATTTTTCCATTTAACCACATATAGCTGATGTCAAGTTTTATATCAGCGGGCCGCTGATTCTACAAGCTCTAGTTGTGGATGTCAGGTTTTTAAAAGCTTTCCCCACATGACCTGTCATTACATATTGCGGCCTCAACGCACACACATTAAATTGCCGAAGTTCTTTATTGTGGCAGTAGCACTGTGTATCGATTAAGTTCCTCTAGCAGTCCTTGAGTAGCTCAAGGAAATTGTCAAGAGAAATGAAAAATCACAGATATTTGGATGAAATGGCATCCTTTTAATTTTTTTTCTTTTTCAAATGACAGGCCTATCGATCACGTGACCGCTCCCATTTTTTATTTCTTTTCACTTCATTAATGGGTAATGTTTTTCAGTCTCTCCCAGGAAGGACTCTTTTATCTGCTCGACAACATTGAAGGACGCCTCCATTGTCAACAGACTCGTCTGTATTGGGATTCTTCATTTGATGCAAGACAACTCAATAGAATCATCAGGTATGCCCATCCTGTCTTTTTTTTTTTTTTTTTTTTCTTCAAACGTTACAATTTTATCTCTCCCTGTCTAAGCTACTTTTTCTATGTATTTATATAGTGGCCGTGGCGCCGTTTGTGCAAATGAGGAAATAATTCTTCTGCAAAGAGCTCTCACTTTAAATGAAGTGTCATAACAGACATTCACACACCTTCATTTCTGAGGGGTTTTCAAAGACACAGGATTGTTCTAGTAACCGTTCCTGTTGAATTAGTATTGGAAACCGGAGAGATGGAGAATGTGTTTTATTTTATTTTTCGTAAGCCTTTTTTTATTTCATAGCATGATTAATTTACCATAATTAGAATTCTTGTCGTAAAGTCTTTATAAATGTCTAGCAAAGCAAAGCTTTCTCACTCTTTTTAAACCCACTATATACTTACCCCATCTACGCAAACACGAGTGCTACAGACATCGTCAACAACAACAACAACATCTTCTAAGGAGAGTGGGCATCTTCTATCATGACCCTCAGTATAATGTTCCTATGATATCATGTGATCAAGTGTGTGTGTGCATTGATGTGAACGATCACTATACTGTGTCTGTGAGTGTGTTTGAAGTGTTAGCAGCTGTTGGATGTCCTCCATGTACTCCTGACCTGCGGGCTGAGCCCACAGCTCCATGGCAATAGCTGAATGCTCTCTATATATTGGGCAGCCTTTGTAACGCTGGAGCGGGCGCGAATGACGAGGACCTTGAAGCATGTGGAGCAGTCATCCTTCAGGAGCTTCAGAGGTTGTCACTGAGCACAGCAAAGGGCTGCCTGCTACCACAGGATCTAGTGGCTGCTCACCAGTCTAGCACTGAACCTAATGAAATAAGGTAAGGCTCCTGTCAGTGGTTTTTTTTTCTGTATTTGTGTTTATCAGATTTTTTTTTTTAGACTTAATGAAACTTCTGTAGTAAAAGAATCATAATTGCACAATAAATAGACTAAAATCAGTATATATGTTATTATGTATATTATGTATATTTATTATTTATTATATTTATTCAAAGAATGATGTTTTCTACTCATTTGGGCTGAAATGGAGCAATTTAGAGCACAAAATTCACTGCTGAAAGCTACAGCTCATGTAGACCTTTACTCTATTTTCTTTTTCATAGAGACAGTGAACAGAATTACATAAAAGGTGATTTCCACTTTTTCAGGCCAAGAGTGGATAGCTTGCCTGTGCATTTTTTTTTTTTTTTGACCATTGACCGTTAGGGGGCACACACTTAAACCAGCTCTGAGATACAGCACACTACCCTTCTGTACAGCCTCCCTTGTCCACAAACATAAAGGTCATCTTTGGTGTCACCTTGTGTGCTAACACTGCACGAGTAAATGTCATGAGTAAATTAAAAAGCCCTATCTGTGACTTGCAGTCCTTTGGATAATGAGTAGTTATACTCTGAGCCAAATCCACGCTCTGCTTCACCACTCTATTGATTTCACAGACACCTTCCCCACTATAGACTCAACCCAAAGAGACATATACCCCTTCTTTTTTTTTCTTACTGGCTTTTTGACCTCTTGTCCAGTTTTAACCTAGAGCTGTATTGCTTTCTGTGTGTTGTGGAGTTCATTAATGATTTATATGTTTTAAAGTGTTGGACTAGCAGGCAGCACTTTGAGAGTTAAATACATGAGAACATATGAAATGATAAATAAATGTAGCTTACTCAGTTTTCATGATAATCAAAAAAATCTTTCACTGCAGGGTACAATAATTATGATTATTTGCGCCCTTCCTACTGTGTATTTAATAAGAGAGCCTCTCCTTCTCTCCCACCCCCAACCCCACCCTCACCACAGCGCCAGCCTCCCTCCTGATGGTGCACGGTTGTGGGATCGCTGGTTCAAGCACGCTCTCCTGCTCAAGGAGCACCGTGTCCTTGGCACTGAGCGCCTGATCCAGCTGTTCACGCCATTGCTTCTCGAGCGCCATGCCGCCTACGGCCACCAGGTAGCGTCGGAGGCACACACACACTGCCACTATAGACACACAAGTCATAGGTCACACACCCAGGACATTAACATGCACACATGACTACAGCAGTAAAATCGCTGCTTTTGTCCCTCTGTCCAAAAAAGGCCAGCGTTTTTGTTTCTTTGCTTGTTTTTTTATTAAGGAAAGAGCTGTAGTTGGTACTCTTTGTGTCCGGTGTTTAAAACCAAGCCCTGACTGCCCTGACGTTGACCTAGACTGAAGGGAAACCCTGACCCATGCACAAATTGCAAATTACAAATTTCATATGAGAAACACTTGCTTTTAATTTGGTTTCAGCCAAACATATAGCCATTAGCTAGGTCAGATGGAAAGAAAGAGCCATTTCGACCTTCTCCACAACAGACAGGATTATTTTATATTTCCCTCTCATTGACCTTGTGCGGCTCATGTTCAATTAAACAAAGAAAGAAATTACATTCAATAATCACACTTATAGCCCAAAGATAATGTCAAGAGATTTGTAAGGAATCCCAGTCTTTTCAGAAAATGTACCTTTCTACCTGCAGGAATGATCATATACACATGCAGGCTTTGTGTTATTAATTTTTGCGGACTCATCTTGTTGGGGTTCTTGTGGCTTGGAGATCTTGCTCCAGTACTCCTGTCGCAATGAAAGAGGCAAAGAGGGAGACTGTAGAGCCCCTTGAAAATATGAACTGACAAAGGGAAGAGAGGCACTGCAATCTACATCATTGTGTCCAAGTGCATCAGAAAAAAATCTCTCCGTTTATCTCTCTCACTGCATCTACTCCATCTATTTCTCTCTCCCTCACTCTATTTTCCTTCTCTGCCTTTATTTCTCTCTCTCTCGGTCTCTCTCTGTCTCTCTCTCTCTCTCTCTTTCCTCTGTGTCCTCTCATACAACAGCTTACTCTCCACACACAAGAGCAAACAGAAATTTCCATTCACGTAATGCCACACAGCCTGGCTACCCCAACAAATGGGAGCATGCAGCTCGCATGCATACACTCAAAGAACCCCTTTGAATATTCAAGTGCTAACAGTTGCATTCATTGATATTTAAAATGCAGTGGGTCCGCGAGAGCCCTCAACCCACCGTACATTAGACTAAATCTAAAAAAGAAAAAAGAACAGAGACAGATATCGGGGACAAGGATCAAGATTTTTTTTTATTGAGCAGCAGCATCAGATACCAAGTGCCAAGCTCACGTTGGCATGTGTTTGCCTCTCGTCCCCTCTCAGAAAATGAAAGGATGTACTTTGTCGATGTTCACTGCGACCTACTGATAACAACTTACAATGTACTTAAAGTTTGTCACTGTCAAAATCCTCCTGATCATCCCCTCCATATTAGTGTTCATTAAAAGCAGCAAATGGCCATCTGAGACGGAGAGGCGGTCTTTGATCACAGAAGAGAGATGTTGATGGCAGGATTTGATATGGGGGAGGGAAAAGAGAGAGAGAAAGGAAATCGGTGTGTGGCATCTCCGTGCTCCTCATCTCCCAGAACAGCTCCTCTTAATTGTGTATCCTCATCTCCCCAGAGATAAAAAAAAAAAAAAAAAAAAGAGCTGGAGAGGGAGGAAGAGAGCAGTTTGTCTCAATTCTCTCAGTGAAGAGGGGAGATATCTGGAATGTGTTGCACATTAACGCCAGGGTGATTGCATTCTTTAGACGCCTCTCTAATCTCATGGATGAGAAGAGTGGGGGGGGGGGTGCGATTGGGACCAAGAGTGGGACCGAAAGTGAGCGAAATAATCTTTTTAAGTTAAGTGAGCGAACTTGAAGTTATTATCTCTGGCCGTTTGCGCAAAAACACTGTAGCTGCACCTCTATTGCGAGCAGCCGCAGCCAAAGTAAATGACGTGCCTTATCGGAGTGAGTTCATTTTGGCACTTTCTTCACAAAATGGGAACAATTAAGAGTGTGGTTTTAATTTGTGCTGCTTGCAGGCCAAAGTGCTGCTGAGGACACTTCTGTCCCGGTCCAGCGAGGAGTGCCCCTCAGGAGAGGACGAAACTGACTTGTCTTCTTCGTGTGGCCCTCCTTCTCTCTTGGCTGACGGTGATGTGAAGCCTGCCAGGCCAGCACAGAAACAACACGTCCAAGGTTACTAAAGATTTGATAGCACGATTTACGATAGGCATGGAAAATTCTAATATCAGAAACTCTGCCTTTAGCAAGCGGTTTGATCTTGTTGGCCGACAGCAGATTCCCACAAACGTCCAAAAAAAAAGTGAATGTTAATGGGAACAAATGTTGAACTGCTGCATTTCTATTTTTTTTTTTTTTTACAATCCACCTCAGCTGCGAACAAAAACTTCCCTTTTATAATAGAAAATCTATTTCACCATAGAGCTTTTTAATAAATCCCTCACAGCCCAGTTTTCTTACAGCCTTCTATTCAGAGCTAAGAAAGACCCCCCCCATTTCCATTTCTACCTCTAAACTCCCTTCCTCCCTGCCACTGCTTCTCACTATGCACTTCCCTTTCTTACAGAACTACAAAGTACTGAAGAGGACAGCCAGGACGAAAGCCCTGTGGAAAGTGTTCCTATTAGAGGTAAAAAGGCATCGCCGGAGCCCCAGCATTCACACTGTCCTTATGTTGTGGTTTGTTTTCTTCCCACTGCAGCGAATAATGGGCTCTTTTACGCAATGGCTGAGGCAGGATGATCAAGGTGAATCCAGGGTCAAAGTCCCACCTGAAGAGCTGTGCTAGTTCTCTCCAATTATCTCCGAGAAAACACTAGCCATGTTTTCAGCCTGGTCTGAGGCATTCCAGCAAAATTGATAAATCGCTGGCCCAGCATTATGCGGCTGCTTTAATTGTCAGGACGCGAGGGTGGGAAGCGCAAGAGATCTGTCATCGCTTCTCATTATCTTTTAAACAATGCTCTGGCAAGGCTGGACTTGAAAAATACTAGATGTGAAGGCATCCTGGAAGCAGTTTGTGCCCATCCCTCAGCTGCATCTCTGAAATGTAAAACAATCCTACATTACCCTTGGCTGTCAGATGTCCTACAGGGTGTTTCATATGTCTGCTTCCCTGAGGTGCACAGCCAGCAAAATGAGTCCAGTTTCCAATGGCCACTCTTAATCAAAAGAGCCATAACTAGTCCAAAAAAACCCCCCAAAAAACATAACTAAATATTTTTCAAGGGATGGATTTTGCTGTGGTGAGCACAGTGTCGCAAATGCCATGACCTAGAAACTGATAAGTAATTGCTAAGACATGTGTGTCTGTATATTTAGTTGATGTGTTTTTAGACTACAAGTAAAATGACTGCATAAAGTGCTGCGGGTGGAGTAACTATGGAGATTCCCATGCACTGTAAAGGATGTACGGTTTGAAGAAAGTGATTAAAAGTGGTACTCTTATTGTGAAAAAAATAGACCTGTCAGACAAGATCCCAGTTCTGGTCTGCACTTTGATTCGCGGATGAGTGTTTGAGCAACATCAATGAGATGACACCCCGTTTATTGTGTACTTCAGTTCTGCTGTTTTGTCAGCACAGTCCCCGTGCTCCTTTCAAATATGATACCTACTTCAGTGTGCCGGAAAGTAATTATAAGTGTTTTTTAAAGCAGGAAATCATTCAGTGCCTTCCTGGTGGAGTATGCAGAGATAAAGTGAGATGCTGATTGCTGTCTCATGGAAACTGTTGCTATAGACTGTGGGCTAGAGTCAACAGCTTAGTTGATTGAGCACAGTGTTTTCAGCCACTCTGTTCACCAGTGAGACCAAAAGCCTCAGCTACTGAAGCGTGTTGTCTCATCAAACACAGAAACCTCTGAAAGTTGGAAACCTGGGTTTTAAGCAAATATTTGACTGTGTGTGTGTGTGTGTGTGTGTGTGTGTGTGTGTGTGTGTGTGTGTGTGTGTGTGTGTGTGTGTCAATGTGTGTCTATGTGTGTGTGTGTGTGTCTGTGTGTGAGAACAGAGACCAAAGCGTATCAGTTACTTAAACAATCAGCCATGCAGGAAAGGCTGCAGAGTTCTGAAGAGGAGGACAGCGACGATGATGGCCTCTCAGGTGAGTGATGCGGTCCGCTCTACCAGGCGAATAGCGAGCGACTGGAGCCTAACCATTGGTCAACACTGGTCATATGTTCTCACAGCACATAACAAAGGCTGTGTATATTGTTGTGTACATGAACGCCAGCTAAATGAGTCCAAACTCAAATGTATTTTTCAACCGTTTTTTTGGCTCATAATCTCATTTTTAGGACCCCAGAAATTGGAATCTGGGTGTGGCGTATTCATAATAAAGAAGGAGCTCAAAGTGGAGTGTTGAGTTAAGATGTGAAAATAAAAATATCAGTGCTCTCACATGATCATGTGTGCATATGAAGAGACCCTAAGACCAAGGTTGAGATGCACGCCTTTGCTTCACATAAGTTCTCACATTAATATGCGTTGTAGATGAGCTCGTGGTGACATGTCTAACTCAAATGGTTTTATCAGGCCCTGTTTGCTCTTTTAAGGAATAAATCATGGCCATGAAGAGGACCTGGGGAGGGCCAAAAGCTCCTCACACATCAAGACCCTTACCCTCGGTAAGAACATTGTTATTATTCAACGGGCCACAGGAAATGGGCCACCAGACACCAAAGTGGTTGATGTACATTTGCATGGCCACTCTCATAATTCGCTGTTCATTTCCATAAGATCAAGGGGCCGCCACCCATTAACTCGCTTACAAAGACAAAAGGCCCCTAAAGCCCCTCTCACTCATTGTTCACTGGGTTCAGCCAGGTTTTAGAAATCAAAAGCAAAACAGTTACCATAAAAAATAATTTGGAGTCATAATATTGCTGTCTTCCGGCTTGTTGTCGGAATACAAACAGATCATGTCAAGAAGAGAACCACGGACAACTGTTTTGGAAGAAGGGGACTCAAGTGTTGACAAGGACAAATGTCCTTTTCATTTTTCGCCCTTGAAATGCATTTAGGTGCTCAAATCAGCACCCTAAGTGGGTTGGAAAAGAAGATCTAATGATAAATTGCTTGGCGGAAGCTAACGCCATCACGGTTACATTTGAATATCAACACGGCTTCATCAAATCTGCAATTTCATGTCGGGTCCTTAGAGCACCTCTTCACTGCGAACCCATTTGGGCTGTAGTAATGGCTGGGTAAACGTTATGAAGAATAATCTTCTCTGATTTCATGTGATTACTGGGCACCACGCTGACACAAGGGCTGAAGTCTGTATCTCCCTGGCCCGGCAAGCAGGCGCTCCCAGTCTGCCTATTAGCCCAGGGAAGGGCCTAATGGGCTGGCTCTATTGTGGTCCTCATAGCTGCTGATGTGTGTCACTGCCAGCCCTGCAGTGACCACCCTCTTTAATAAACATGAGCCAATTTTCAGGCCCAGGCCCTCTCAGATGATGCCTGTCTCCCAGTCATTAATGTGCATGCCAAGCCCACAATATATGTGATTAAACAAAATTTGCAGAAGAAAAAAAGAAAATTAGAAACAGAATGCTGTAAGCACTGATGAGACCCAAGTTGTGTACATGAGTAAAATTGGACAAATGGGTAGTTATGCATGCCTGAAGCAGTACCAAGAGCTACTAGTCACTGTGACCATCATCCCCTCTGAAGCCATGCAACAATTTCTCCTGTCTTTCTTTGCATCTCCTGGATGCTTAGATTTTAAGCATTCCACTCACCACCGTCACTTCTTGCGCTTTATTGCTTCCACAAGTGGTCTAAAAGCCCTGCACTTAAGCAGCAGCATAACACTGCAGCATGCTCTTGCCCTGCTTCTCTCCTTTCTCTCTCTCTCTCTCTAACACTCTTTTGCCCTTTCTCCATCTCTTTGCCCCTCTTCCTCTCCGTCTTCCAGGACCACAACCCCCTTCTCTATCCTACTTGTTAATTATTTGCTTTTATTTTGTCAGTGAGCTGATGAGTGACATCAAAAGGAGGATGGAGCTGGACTCGAAATATAAAAATGGCTTCCTCTCTGTTGTCTTAGACAATAATTATGATTTGTCAGTTAAGCCTAGACTACAGCAGAGGGATTGTAGTTTAAAGCAGAGGCTTTGGTGCAAAAAAATGCATTTATAGCCCTTTGTGAGGCTCCTCATTATGTGTGGGCCCGATTCATTAAGTAATTGGTTTGCAGTTGTTTACATGAGTATTAAGGCCTTCTATTCAGAGCCTTTGAGAGATACATTGTGCAAATGTTGCATGTTATGAATGCAGAATGAGAGGCGGGGGGCCAGTCCTATTGGCCAAACACTGCACTCGGCTGAAAAGCAACAGAAAAGCACTGGGTCCTGCTTTGCATAGCAATGACTAGGGCCTTAATAAGCTTTACAGATTAAATACATGCAGTCTATACAAGATGCAAAGAGATACTCTTAACACATTTATATGTGCTCATTTCACTATTATGGTGTTTGAGAGAATTGAGGTCTTTCACATTCTTTTATTTTCTCTCTCTCTTCCCCACTCTCTCCCACACAGTGTTTTTCAGTCAGATACTTTTATAGAATGTGCTGTTTATTGTATTATAACTCGCAGGGAAGCGACTGATTTGTCCATTAGAAATCTTTTGCTGTCTTTGTTAGTGGCGAAGTAAAATCACTTTGTGGTTGAGTGGGGATGAAAGGAATAATGTACGAAGGAGTGAGTCTTAATAAGCAGCTGCACTCCATGTAAAGGCCACTTGTTCCCCTTTGTATGCGAGTGCATGCCACTGCTTCCTCTCGTGCAAAGAATCATTGTGCTCCTTTCTACTGTAGGCATTTCAGATGCCACTCCTTTCTTATTTTTTTATTTTAGGTTGGTTAATACCTTTTTATTTCCACCCCATCTTTTATCCTAAAATGTTTGACCACATGTGTACACACACACACACACAAACACACACAAAATACTTCAGCCATCAGCTGGTGTGATGATTGTTGTGCCTAGTGCCTGCTTGACAAAAACCTTGACTCAACAATTAGTGGTTTACAGCTTTGCTTTGGACAACAGGATGTGCTCAAGCGTTCGACCTCAAATCACTCAGAGTGTCAAAATCTAGAAGCTCGCTCCCTTTCTCTCATTGGGAGGCAGTGTGTGTGTGTGTGGATCTCTGACAGCTCACCGGGAGGAGGGATGGATGGGGTGAGAGGGACATGAGCTGAGAAAAAAAAGGACTGGAGGGGAAGGGATGCAGCAAGAGAGGAGCGGGAGATAGAGGGAGACAGAGCGAGTGCCAGACAAAGAGGCAGTTTCTCTTCTAAAATCAATGCGAACATTTGAACAGCCAATATAATCTAGAGTAGTGTCATTTTTTTTTTTACTTCTGTGGATATTTGTTGTAGAGTGTTGTTTTTTTTGCATTTTAACATATAATAATTGATCTTCATTTTAGACTAAAGAATTTCAACCGAGGCTCAAGCACTATAGAGGACTGTAGAGTAAGACAGCATTTATAGGCTCCCACCAGAGGAGGTCACTGTCTTGCAGTGGCCGCTTCAAACCGGTGAAAAGAATGCCTGATTGCCACATGTTACATAAAGAATTATGTTAGCTTTAAAAGATGATTTTTGTTTGCTCAATTTAAGATTTGATTTAGCTTTTTAAAAAAAAATGTATTTACAAGTCCGTACAAAATCTGTACAGCAAAACCATACAAATATCACTTCCCATAATACATTTGATATGATATGATATTTGATAAGCTGAGTGTCGGCCGATAGAGACCAAAAAGATGAACAATGGATATGACGTTCAGTTTTGAAATTTGTCCTCATATCATTCCTGATGGTGTTATGTTGTATTGCTTTACAGTCACGTTACACACACACACACACAGACACACACACAAAAAATATGATCTGTCCCTCAGCCATCAGTTGCACTGGTGGTCTCCACTAGTCTGCCACCAGTCAGGAAGGGGAGTGTGCTGTGTTGAAATCATTGACTCAATACCTCTTTCTCTGAGCTGCAGTACTTCCTCATTGCCAGCAGAGAGCACTCACATGTTAGAGAGCACCCACTCTCAGTGCAATCACCATTGCCTCTCACTCTTTGCCCCCCACTGAGGGCTATATCCTGATACCATTCAGGCCTGTTAGAGTACATCTAAGCCGAGCCCAAACAATGTTTCTGTGGGGTCACAGCTGGGATAGGAGTAGGAGTTGATGGGAATGATGAGGTGATGGGTCTCCCTTTACCTTTAGACAAGCACCGCTGCGCAAAAGTGCTATTGTGATATTTGCATTTGTGTGTGGGTGGCAGGAGCTTAAAAAAGCCAGGGTAAATAAAAGCAGTTTTCAGGCTATTGATGTGTGCAAGGCAGCATTAAGTGCTATGTAAGCATTATTTCCTCCGACAGTCCTCACTTACCCAAATGTGGCTCTAGGATTATAAAACACATCTCAGTGGCTCCAAATCTTACTTGGGAATTACTTCAAACTGCACTTTGAAAGGACAAGATGGTCCATGTTATTTTCTATGCTATTGAATATATTTGCCAGTACGTAACTACAACACTGTAAACCCAGCTCAGATGTTTGTTTGCAGTATTTTATACTTCTACATTTCTGTAGTACCTACAAACGTTTCATACAGCATGTTTTATCAGCCGATAGCTGACGTAATTCTTGACAATTTAATACAGTATTCTCAAATGACCATGTTTTTTTACAGTTTACAGTTACAGTACTCATTTCTTCTGCAGTAGAGAAAGATGTGTTAAAAGTAGAATCAGGATGCTGCTGCCAGGGGCAAACAAAGCAAACGTTTTGCCACGCCAGATTTAAAAATGTAGTGAAAAGTCTCAAAAGTACTTTTAAGTCGCCTCATAGTGCCTTGGATTCCTTTAAGCAAAGTAATCATTGTGTTATTCTTAAAGAAACATGTCACGTTTTCACTTTTCCTGAAAAAGTTACCAAATTCATCCTTTTACACACATCGTGTGTTTGAGATATGTGGTAATATGACTCTTTTTTTATTATTGGAATTGGTATTTGCAGGCTGTACATCACTGCATTTCCAGACAGCAGAAGCTATATTTTTACAACCTGATATCGAAGATCAAAATGATTTCAGAAATGTGTAAATTTAGGAGCTTGAACTCGGCTCATAGAGAAAACACTGTTCTGTAAACTGGCAAAGCAATACAGGGGTTTGATTTAAGGAAATACGGCGACATTAAAATATAAAAATAATACATTTTCCTCCAAGCTCCAGTTAATGTGTATAAAACTCATACAATTTTCATGGTCTCTGCTACCGACAAAAACTCTTAACTGTTAAAACATGAGATAAACAATAATATGTAACAATTGCAAAGGCGCGGTAAAGACAACAAGCGAGGCGTTGTAAAAACGAGGACATTACAACAGCTGTAATTTGCATCATTTTACACATTACATTCGCCTCTGTCTACCAGAGCTTGTAAAGCGTTGGCCAGCCCCATCTTACATATTCAGATCATTGCCTCAATTAAGGTAAACTCAGCAGAAGATGAACTGGCATAAATGTTTATGAAATGGAATATTAGATTGTTGAGGATGGATCCAGACTGGGCTCTCTATGGTAATAGACCTGTCTTGAAATCAGTCCTGTCCCTCGCTGAAGTGGAACAGCTGATCGACCATTCCCATCCCGGGGGAAGTTCAAGAAAAGAAAAGCCTAATTTACTCTCTGCAGCGGCTATTATTGTGGCAAAGGAGAGGAAGTAATCGGATAGATTATTGCTGTTGCAGGGTCTGCTCGAGATCTGTGTCCTAGCACTTCTAAATGGATACACTAGTTACCCATTTACACACACTAGTACTAGTACACACCAGTACATCAACTTCTGGATTAATCTCTAATGTAGTTTATAGTGTTAAATGTAGATGTCCCCTTTAAACGGCAGAGTTGTATATAAATCTGACCTTTGTATCCCTTGCCCATCCCTAAAAATACGTCATGACTTTTATGCTATACTCTTAATTGAAAGAAATCTCATTGTCACTTCTGACCATATAAATGATTTATCAATTTATATCCACCCTCCGAAAATGCAAAATAATGCTCACAGGTCAAGTGTATTTTGAAGGAGTTTGGATTCAAATATCCAGCTTTACCTTCAGTGGTACAATCACAAAAAGTAGTACCTGATTATTATTATGATATTATTTTCTTCCATCAAAATTAATTTCTGTACAGCTATCTGTCAGTCTAACGTGGTAAAGACCTACTGTTCCTAAACGTAACATAGTTAAGGGAAATATTACACACTACAAACAAACCGGAAAAATGTAAGACTTAATCTAAAGACCTTAACCCAAGCTACTCTCCATCCATCAAAATCACAAGACTCGATTGTGCATTTACTGATACACACAGGTTCCGGCAAACAAAATCCTCTATTTCAGCAGAACACAACACCCTTGTATGTTGTGTTCATTCACTTTGTAGGCAGATAGGCTGAATATCTGTCATTGTGTCTTTACTTCCTTGTCATTTCTTTTTTTTTTGCACTGCATTTCTTACTCAGCCTCTGCTCCTGATTTCTTAGCATTTTAAGCACCTGAGGTTCAGTGTGCTGTCTGAACAGATGTAAGAATCATCCACAAGTCCCATAGGAAGTCTTATCAGCACATGAATACAAAGGTTATATTCCAATGATTATCCCGGCTGTATGGTATATTGCTTTTAGCACAAAGCAATCTGTTCACAGTTAGGAATGGGAGTCGCATCCCTTTTCTCTCATTCCGTCTTGAGTGGTGCAAAACAGCAATATATAGTTTAGAAGATTGCAATTGGAATGCAGAGTAAGTTGGTCCTTCTACTCGATGTACAGTCGCATGTGCCAAGACTTTGCTGAGGCAGAGATGAGGGTGATTGAGAGGATGACAATCAAAGAGGTCAGGGGTTTGAGTTGATGCAGATGGAGGAACATGCCGCACAACTGTTTAGTGTTGTGCCAGAGCTCATCTGTTTAGAAGTCTGCAGCTCTTTTAATCTTCTTTCCAAGAAAAGCGTCAATACTGCTCCGATATAGAGGGAGCCAAACAAATAAGCCATATGGATATGTATGCTAACCTGGGAGATGATGAGGTTATATTGTGGGGTTTGAATAGGCTCTGTGATGATGTAAATTAAAGAGGAGGCCTTTAAAAGTGGAACCGGGGCCCTTATTGCATATGCATTGAGGTAGATCAAAGCTTTTTCAGAGGTCACACATTTACATAGCGATATCACCAGAGCTATGGGAACCTGGCAACCCTGTCTTTGGGCTATTTTTGAATAAAGAGGGCCTTGTGGAAGTTTTTTTTTTCTGCCACAATTAGAACAGGAGTCAAGGAAGTTCCCTCTGCTGCACTGTCTCCCTGCCTTTCCTCCTTTGTAGCTGTTTTTGATGAGAATTAGCATCTTTTCTCTTTTTTCTTTTTTTTCAGAGAAAGCCTGAGGTAATAACTTTACAAGGCTAATAACTGTCTTTGTATTTCTAGGAAAGAGAACACTGACTCAAAGGCTCATTCTGGTCTACAGTCAAAAGGTGAGCATAAACAGTCATTTCAATTGCATGTAAAGGCACAGTGTCAAAAAAGGTTAATTACACGAGACAGATCACCATGAAGAGGTTCATGTGTTAACATATGTATGGTAATATTATAAATGTTGAGCTTCACAGTTTGATTACATTTATTTGTAAATACAGTTTTTTTTTTCTTTTTGAGGATGTGTGAAAGAAAAGAAAAAGACCTTGAAGCCAAATCCAGGTTACTGAAAACTTCGCATTCGCCACATAATCTTCTAATAAAACACAAAAACGGTGTTATTTTAGGGAAAATTTTAAAATCAAACATTATTCAAATGGTTTCTAGTCCCAGTTCCAGATTGCATTGCAATTCTTCTAGCAGCAGCAGCTTTTTACTTTGAGCAGTTGAATACCAATATGTCTACTTTTGGGTGCTAACATGACATCTGTATTTAGATGTTTGACTCAGATCAGATCAGCCCAGATGCACTTTATCGCCATAAGAGAACTAAGCAAGAGATTTAGCACATTAGACCGTATAAAGGGTTGAATAATAAGATTTTCATGGTGAAACCAAACTCGAGGTAAGCTGTAGCTTCAGTATGTTCAGTAAATTCTGCAATTCTTATGAAGAGGGTGCAAAATGGAATGGATTGAGAAAGTATGAACACAACTTATACAAGTACAGCTCATGAGAGTCACGTAAGGGTAATCACTCTGTTCCAATAAGGTAATGTTTTTCTCTTCTCTGTATCTTTTTCTATAGCTTTCTGGGGGGAATCAGATGAAAGCAACTCAGATATTGAAGCAGCTTTACGTCCTCAACCTTTCAACACAAACAACGATGACATCGATGACTTCTGGGACTGATCCCGACAAGTACTTATTTAAATCCACAGCATTATATCATTGGTATTTTTCAGGCAGTTTCTCTCACAGTAATTCACCTCTTGACCATTATTTTAGTGGTCTGCATTGTAAATCATATGCACATTGTATTGTAAAAACAAATAATAAAGTTGCCAGCTCTCACGCTGGGTAAAGTATGTGAAGAGTTGTCCAACACTCTGATTTAACCCTGCTTCAGTCTCTTTATCTGAACAACTCTCCCATCTCATAATAACAGCTCGAAATAGATTAAACTGATCTTTTAAAGCGATTTGTTTGCACTAGGCTGAAAATCATGCATTTTGAATGCCGCAAGCATCTCAGAGTGCTTTACCTCCAGCATGCTCGAGTGTAATGATGTGAGTCACCTGTGAAATGACAAAGCACAATGGCCACTCTGCACGCTGCTGCACGACCTGTGAACCTGCTGAAGAGGCCCATCTCCCAGGGCACAAAGTGTTGTAGCGCTAGCAAACACAGAATATTTAGTTCCTCCAACAAACCCTTTACACATATTTTCACAAACGCTTCTTTAATAACTGTGCTCGTGCTCCAGAAACACAAAGATGTACGCCTTTATTCTTCTGTACAACTTTGCAAATGAGTCACAAGTAGCAGAATTATCACCCAAACCACACAGTATTCTTCTGCAATTTACGATTTTGCAGCACGTCGAACGTTCTGCAGCTATTAATAACTGAACTATTGTGTGGGAGGATACATCCCCAAGTTTACATTTATAGTTCATTATGTCTGTAGCGTAAATTTCCAAAACTGTCATTCTGGTATGTGGTAAAAGCACCTTGCATTCAGTGTCAGCAGGATTCCATTAGTCAGCTTTAGATGACTTTACATGCCTGAACCTTTTAAAGTAGGACTCCACATTCATTACCAATAATGGCTTCAGACAGCCCTGACCCACCACAGAAAAGGGACTGTGGCAGAATAATTTTGAGTTTGCTAAAAGGCTCCCTAACATAATATCCATGTTAAGGAGTATGTCAACAGATACTTGTGTGCTACGGATAGCTCATGGTGGAAGTGGAGTTCCATTGTTACTAATGTGTACTAACACAATAACGTTTTTTTTTAAATAACTTCCATGCCAGAGAGACGATGTTGATGATGATATGCAGCTCATTCTTTGTAGTGTGTGTGGTCAGGCTGTCACGGAAGGAAGGGTTTATGTTGCAGTTAGAGGTGCAGTCTGAAAGATATGCCACGAGTTTATTCATTCATTCATTTTCTGTAACCGCTTATCCTGTGTAGGGTTGCGGGGGGGGGGGGCTGGAGCCTATCCCAGCTGACTTTGGGCGGGAGACGGGGTTCACCCTGGACAAGTCGCCAGTTCATCACAGGACCACATAGAAAGACAAACAACCATTCACACTCACATTCACATCTACGGTCGATTTAGAGTCACCAATTCACCTCTATTGCATGTTTTTGGTGGTGGGAGGAAGCCGGAGAACCCGGTTGGAACCCATGAGTTTCCCAGAACATGGAAACTCTACACAGAAAAGTCCAAGGTCCACAGTGGGATTTGAACCCAGGACCTTCTTGCTGTGAGGCAACAGTGCTAACCACTACGCTACCTTTCCGTGCCGCCCTGCCCCGAGTTAAGTTTAGCGCATTAAAAAAAAAACATTATCAACAGAATGTGAAGAAACAACAGTGTTGATTTCGGTAAAATATGTCCCCTGGCCCTCCAGTCTTGTAATATCATTTTATACCTCTTGAGGCAGTGGTTTAAACTTGGAGGAGTGGCAAGTTTACTAATTGTCATGTGCTCGCTAAGCATCAAATCAAACTCGCAAAATGTCAAGAACCTACTAAACAGAAATGTACACCGTCTGAATTGCAGTTTCTCTCTCTTACCGAACCAAGACGAACCTTGTGAACTCATCGTAAAGCACACTTCATTCAAAGGAGACATTAACTAGCAATAAAACTCAGCAAAACCATTTCGGTTTGTCTTTCCACAATCACCTCTGCTTGGGTCGAAACAAATCCTCAATTGGCAGAAGAGGATATGTGTAAATATTCTGCCTCTACACGTTCGTGCCCACAGCTGATGCTCGACTCTCTTGCTCCTCTGCCAGTTCACCTCTTACCTGTTTACCCGCCTGCCGTGTCTTCTCATCCTCGGAGTCAGAGCCACTGTATATCACCTCCATACTGTATCTTCTTTCATCAAGCTGGCCTTCGCTGGTCTTGGAGGTTGGTTCCAGTCTGGTATCCAGCTGTTTTCACTGGGAGGTTACTGAGCCCAGTCGATTTGAGTGACTCTCCCTGTGATCCGGGGTCATGGTCCAGTCAGCTATAGGATCAGTAGCTACTAAAGATGACTACGTCAAACAATATAATGAGCAGCACTTGGTTTTACTATAGTGTTATGCCGCCCCTATTTTTGGAGCTACCTTCAAATTCTGGTCCTATATTTTATTTTATTTTATTTTATTTTATTTTACAGTATCAGCTTTTCCATGAAGTTAACAGACAAAGCTTATCTTAGCTTATAAAGGTGAGCGTTTGTAAATGGGATCCATGTTTATTTTGACTGAATAGATGGTTCTTCCACATGTAGATTGTCTTAAGAATGAGCAAGGATAGGAAACCAGACATTATTGAACAAAGTTGATGGAGTGTAGCCTCAGCGTGTAAAACAATTATTATTATAAATGACTGAAGCAGAGATTATTCTTTAAAATCTTAAAAGTATTGACATTGAACTTGATTATAAAATATATATGGGCTGTGGACTCTTAACAGATTCCTGTGTGTTTCTAGAAATTCAAATGTCAAGGTTGTGTCTCTATAAGATAAGGTAACACAAATTTAGACGCAACTCAACTGTCCTTGCAACCATTTGTCCCTTTCAGATGACAATAAACACAGAGGCAATGTCGCACTCAAATTCAAATTGTTATTGAGAAGGATTTCTGCTAAATTTACTCCATGTTTGCAGAACTGGATTGGTAACAATCCAGACTGATGTTTTGTATCAGTGGTAGCTCAATGCTGAAGCTGTATGTTTAGCTTTTAATGGATAATAATGTTACGCAACTCATTAAGCAGTTGAGAAATGTATGTTTGTAAAATGAGTAAGCATAACATTCACAACCATGTCTATTGCTACCATGTTGTTTACATCTCATTCTACCCCTCGTTCTTTATACGCCCATAGAGCATCATGTCAGGCATATACTGTATAACAAAAGTCAAGGTCTGACAGAATGGAGTTTTTGTTCAATGTACAATTGTACAATGTCTGTAATCGTAACCTGTTGTGTCTGACTTTTCATTAGAAGCATTTCATACAAAACAAAGGCCACACATAGCAAACTATTTACAGTATCTACAGTTTCAGACAGCTATTACAAGTATGCACAGCTTATCATAGAAACGAGTGGATTGAACAGAAAAGCAAACAAACACATGGGACATTTGACACCAAAATCAAAAATGTATATTTTACCTGTAGTGCTATTTATCCATCTATATTATTTGCAGTTAATTTTACCAAATTTTGGAGATATCCACCTTCTCTCGAATATAATCAAATAAGATGACACTCAATATTAACTCAGTATGAAGCACGCCCAACTTGAAGATCGTAAGTATTAATTTCCTATCATTTCCAGAATTGGCATTGGAGCGTTCTTGTGAATGTAGTTCATTATCAAAGCATATCTTGTAGTTGCATTACTGAGTCTCGAAAAAAAAACAACCCCTCTTTGCATAGCATTGAACTCACGGAGCTGAAAGACACAAATGGAGAAATCAGTCATTCGATCAACAGAAAGTTAATATTTCATTTTTAGGGAAATTACTACCCTTTTAAATGTGTTTTTATAAATGAATAGGGAAACTTCTGTAAGAGGATTTATTTTTGTTCATATTTATTTTGTAGATTGCCTCATTTGTTTACAGGTTTATGTGGATAATGGAAGTAGTTTAAGTGAAGGATAACTACATTTATACATATAGCATATACACATATACTTTGTGTTCTCTTCCTTTAGTCAGGAACTACATGTTGGGGTGCACCTTGCCCTTGGTGCCACATGTTTGTATAGGCGTGGTGATATTAAGGAGGGTGATGTGACATGTGTGGTGTTACATTGTTCTGAATGTGAGTTTGGTTGGAAAAAAATAAAGATGGTGCACGTTGCACAGAAGAAGTTGTCCCCAAGCTTTTACTTTGCCCATGACTCGAATAATATTTCAAGCTAAAGTTAACCAGGCGTACACATGGATAGCCTTACACTAGTATAAGAATGTTCGACTGTTTGCTGACACATTATAGAGAAAATAATCAGTTTATTCGGAAAATAACAGGTAAATTAATCAATGAAAATAATAGTTTGTTGCAGCCCCAACTGACAATTTGACGTTTATGATGACATCCTGAACATTTCTTTTTCATTACAGCTCTTTTTAGCTGTGTGATGCACACATTTCACTATATTCTTGGCCAAACACGGTTACACAAAAACCCCCCACAAAACTACTTTAGAATGTAAGATTACAACATCTGCTTTTTTTTCTTCTTCTTTTTGGAGTGTGGAAGTCTTCCTTTCAGTCTGTCATGCTATGAAGTGCTGAACTTAAAGCCATTCATGTTCCACGAATATCAGTACAGCCCTTTTCCCCCTCACCAATGGCTGCCATGAGTGTCTGGAAAGTTGAGAGGAGGGTCTCGTTCCCTTACAACCCAGATTGACCTGCTTTTTGTCCAGACAACTTCCAATAAGAAAGGGTCACGGTTCTTTCAGTGGTGTCTTGTATTGGGGTCTTATGCATGCTTCTAAATTGTTCATCCAGGACACTTAAGAGAAATAGTGGATTTATCCCCCTCTATCAGTGGATTTCATGCATGCTATGCATAAATAATCCTAATGTGTAAGAACAGGTTCATTTTGAACAGTCTGCTCATCCTCTACATGCTTCTGGAATAGTTATTATGTATTTCAGAGTTGTGTTCAAATAAGAATTTAATGTTCGCTGCAAGTGGGGACACACACAGATGAAAGCAGGAGGTAAAGTTAAACACATTCATCATCAATGCTGTGGTTTTGTTCTCATATGTGTGCGTAATATATTCCTGCTTGCTGGACAAACCGCAGCTCTCGAGTGTGTGGCTTCCATTCTCTCCTACCCTACTTTTATTGTTATCAGTGAATAATCATTTAGAGCAAGGTCATTTTGATCTTCTGCCTCAATAGGCCTCAATTAAATATTCATTCATTCTGATGTGGCCTCCTCGGCAGCTTCTTTGGTATGTGTGTTACAGAGACAAAAGGCTGTGCTTTTGATTTTCAAAGAGATCAGACACCATTATATAGAATTAAACAATCTTTTCCACTGATCAACAAAGTTGTTAGTAAAATGTTTACTTTGGCTTGGATTCATAATTTTAACCTTGAATATTGAAACAAAAACAATTCAGTTATTCAGTTTGTAATTCAAAGTTAATTGAGCTGTGTCTCCAACGCCTCTGTCGTGCTGTACTGCCACAACATGAACTGATCTACAGCTTCATCTGTTTGGTTGCCTATTGACATGAACATCAGCTACATTTATCACCTCCACCAAGGAGGTTATTTTTCAACCTTTTACGTTTGTTTGTTGGTTGGTTGGTTGGTTGGCTTGTCAGCAGAATTGTGCAAAAATGACTACTACTACTACTAAACTACTAACACTACATGAATCTTTAAAAAAAATCAGGCATATTTAGGGGCTTGGTGTCTGAGTGTGTGTGCAATGTGATGCAGATCCAAATAAAAATCTGGATCCATGTGTCTTTTCCATTGCAGATACACAGCACCTCCTCAGGGTAGATTGGGGCCACGCGAAACTGCCGGTTCATGGTCTTTAAGGCGACACACATCTCTCGTCCACCTCCCATGATCCTCTCATCAGCTGTTGAAGACAGGAACGTCTGCACCTCCTCAATATAGCGGCTGCAATAAATAAAAGTTACGATCGCTAAAGTAGCTTCGCTGTTTGAGTGTGGTGGCCATTGGTTTGCATGTACTCCGTGTCTGCCGGGCTTTGACCAATCAGAGGTCTGTAACGTTTCACGTCACTTTTTAGTACCTGCTTGGCTTGCTTGGAACCGCAGCAGAGCAGGTACTAAAATAGTAGTACCAGGTACTTTTTACCTTGTGGAAATGCAATAAAAGCAAGGCGAGTCGAGCTGGTTCTATGCAGTGGATAGCTGTTTGGGATTAACTCAAATGGCACTCCGTAGAGCACACACCTCCGCCAAGGCCGAACAACACTACACATTTGTTCAGCTGGCCTAACCCATTCCCCACCCCTCCACAAAGTTCCGTGGAAATCAGCTCAGCAGTTTTTGCGTAATTGGGATAAATGCCCTGTTAAGAAAGAGGAAATTAAAATCCTGAATCTGTCCCTTCATTCGGATCTGCACCAATGTTAACTGGGTTCTTTCCTGGCCCATGCCACATCCTTTTACCAAGTTTCATGGAAATCCGGTTTGTAGTTCTTACATAATCCTGCTGACAAACAAGCAAACAAACTAACTGACTGGTGAAATCATAACCTCCTTGGCAGAGGGAGTATTAAATGGATAGACATGACATTTGGTAGAGACATTCATTGTCCAAAGAGGATGAATCACAATGATTTTTGTGATCCCTGACTTAAACTGCCGCACCACCAGCAGGTCTGCAATGTCTCAGTTCATGACAGAATGCCTTTTAAATTTGTGACTCAATACCCATGAGCCACAGCCTGAAACCATTCCCTAGAATCAGCACCATAGAGAGAACACACCCTCTCTGATTTAAGTAACAACATGTCCGTTACACTTGGGCCACTCCTCACACCAAATTTAACATTTTTTTGCATCTCATCTAAGGATACGTCTTTTATGCAGCAGACATTTGACTTGACGTGGTAGAAGAAGCACAGGTGTTACTAATAACAATACAGATGGCTCCATTCTTCATGCACAATACCAAGACTGTGTCCAAATTCCTTCTTAGGTACCTTCCACCATTTTTATTTGTCCTTATTCTTATTATAGAGTGAAATACATGGTATATATATTACCTATATATTACTACATTAAAATTACAGCAACAATAGCAGAAAATTAGTTAAAAAACATACGTGTGTGTGTCTATATATATATATATATATATATAAAAAATCTTTTTTAAAACTGTGTCCACGACAGGTGTACTAGTCCCTGTTAACAATCCCACAATGCAATGTGTGATATACACATTTAAAGATTACAGTCACGTCAAACAAATGACAAGGATTCATAAGTGTCTGAAGTCTCACTTTAGTAGTAGTGAACCAGAGAGTGATTTTGGACACAGCCAGAAATGGAAGTCAGCCATCTTTCATTTCTACACATCTACTTCTCCATACAGTCAAAATGTCTTCCGTGAAAAAGCCTACCTATTTAGAATACAGCCTCATTACATTTACAGCTGACTCATTAAGTGTGGCACATTTTAATTACTAACTGTTTTATCTTGGGTATCCAGCAGATTGGCTGCAGTCACTAATATGGATGTTCAAAGAACACAGAAATATCATATTCAGGTTATAATCATGTTAAACACACTATTTTACCCCAAATAGCTGGAGGTGAAAAGCAACTATTTACAACCACTCTTGTTAATATACCTATAGTAATTATAATAAATATTTACAAAGTCATTAATAATGAGCTATTACCTTATTAGTTGTTTTCTATGGTTTATGTCATACTAATATTATGATCCTAGTTTGTGGCTGTCTAGCTATAATGAGCAATTAAAATAATGCTAGAGACCCTTAAATTATTTTAATGCTGATTTGGGTCTGCACGTTTTGAGAACAGGATTTTGATCGTAATTACTTTAATCATTACCCAAACAAGTCATTATGATGGCGCAAAACATGGAACCGTGTTAATGTGCCACCATTGTTTCTAAGCACGGAAACAGTTCTTATCCTGTCAGCAAAAATGTTACATTCTTCTGTGACATTTTAGACAAAGTTGACGTTTTAAAATAAAAAGAAGGAAATGTTCATGTTACTCCAAACTTAAGTTTGTTTCTACCCAGTTGTATAAAGCTAATTTTCCCCATTTGGACAAATGTAATCACTTGGATTATTTATTTTTCACTCATGTGGAACATATTTCCAGCCCTGCCATTACATTTTTCTCTTGATTCAGCAAGTATCTGAAAGCGCACTGTGTGAACAATAGGTCCAAGGATGATTTGCACATGAATGATGTCTGTGAATGAGAGTGGGTTACAGAGGAAGGCTGTCTCTCCATAGTCGGGCCAGGAAGGTTTGCTCCCCTTTGCCCCCACTCCAAAGACCAGGTGAGATTCTCTGGCACAAAGGGCCAAGTGGAAATCTGTTCAACATGGACGCCTAAAACCCTTATTATGGTGGTGCTTTATGGAGGATTTTAGTGGACGAATATAAAAGCACTGAGTTGCTCCCGTATACAGCTGGATGCCGTGTCTTTATGGATTGCTGTTGCATATCCATAGGGCTCTGATCTTTTCTTTACAACACTATATTTTGCTATATAGTGTAAAGGTATACCACTCTCCATTCATTTGTGGACCAAAGATGAAGGCACATTCCCCCCTGTATGATGGCTGTTCACAATAGGTTGTGTTTTTAATGTGAACTTTTCCCACTGCAAAAATGTATCTAATTCACCCTCAGTTCCTCATTTAAACCCCTTTCAACTATGTTAGCATAGTAAAGATTGCTCATTTAAAACAGTAATCAGATGACAAGTTTAGAATGAGCACATGGAAAAAGTGAAGGTTAAATAATTCTTTAAATAGTCATTTGAAAAAAAAAAGTATGAGGGCCTTCAATTAATATTTTACATGACAGTATTTCGGGAAAACCTTAGCAAAAAAACTATTTGGGTACACTGTAGGCCTACAGTATGTAAATGATGGCCCAACCTCATAAACACAAAAATCCAATCTGAAATTATTAATATTATTCATCATTATACACAGTGGTGAGAGAAGTACTCAGATCCTTAATTTTACATAAGAGTACCCAATTAATTAAAAAAAGTATCAAAATAAATTCAATACCATAATATACCAAATAAAAAGTAGTCTACCCACTTCAGAAAAATAAACATTACATGATTGGATTATAATTATTCATGCATTAATGTTGTAAGCATTGCATATGTTGCAGCTAATACAGTTGGGGCTGATTTTTAACTATGTTATTTCATATAGCTTAATAGATATTGCTGTAGCCAAACCCATAAAGTTCAATATTTGCCTCCAAAATGTGTAAGTATTGCAGAATTGTGCTTATGTTGACTAAAAGTAGACCTATTTTGTCACACTACAACACTGATTAAGGTGCGATATGCACTGATGTAAGATGCAATATATTATAGAACCATACCAAATATGATCAACTCACCAACTTCTTCTTCCATTCAATCCGTGTGCAGCAGTGACTTATTGTAATAAATGCATGCCACCATATTAGCCATCCATGCATCTCTGCATAAGGTGTGAATCAGAATTCAGCTAATATCATGCAAATATACACATTGTTTATCACACAAGATGCAATCAGATGATAATGAAGGTGTTGTTGAGTGCTTATACATGTTTTTACAAATCTTTTACATGTTGGCACTTAGTCTGTTGTTACCACTTGTATTGAGAGCTATTGTCATGTCTATCACAGTGTTTGTCTGTCTGACTTCTCCAATGGAAGCTGAACAAGCAGTAATGAAGACATTAGTGTCTGGTAACCCATTCCCATCCCCCAACATGGTCACACTGTTACAAAATTTAGCTGGTGCATCACCTCTTGTGACAAAACAAATGCCATATTGGGAATGACATCATTTTGTCTGTATGTGATATATTGCATATGATTGACATGAAGGAAGCCGTGACCATATGGAACATTTGAGAGTTAAGGGTCAGATCAAATTTCCCTCAATGGAATACAATTAGTTGTTTTTTTTTAAAACAACAAATACTAAAAAAAAAAAGACAAATACATGTTTTGCTAATTAGAGCAATAGATGCTGAAATTTCCCTGGTTTTGCTGCATGATCTCAGGTTGAAATGTATTGTTCTTATCTGCTGGATTCAAATGAACTAAAGGAGGAAGAGTTCAGGAGTCAGAACAATCTGCTCCAAACATGCCGAAGTGAATGTAAGTGTGCCCCAGTTTTAGTCCTGCGTCTGTCATACTTAGTCTGAGGGGGTGAGAAGGGCTGACGACGCTGAGCCATAATGAAGAGACCCAAACTGGAGCTGTGGTCAGAGAGCCCCAAATCTAGATTGGCAGATTCTTGCTCGAGATGCTTCAAATCACATTATAATTAACCACATTTAGGATGGAGAGCAGAGTCCCTGCTTCGGGCTATTCCCATGGCTGTCTCTCTCTTTCTCCCACCTCACACACACTTCCTCTGTCACTCTCTTCCTCTGTCCCCCATCTCTCGCTGTCCCCATTTGCAGTTGGGTAATTAATATGGAAAGATGGAAAGGCATCATATTCTGCAAATTCCTATGAGATTGGCTTGCAAAAGCTGTTAAAGCCAAGTAGGCAAATTAGTATTCATGCAGGTTTTCCTGTTGCAAGTCATCTTTCCCTGTGGGACCAAGTGGTAGATTGGGTAGACAGGCAAAGCTCATCCTTGATTATGTGAGCAGAATGCCACCACAGAGCCAAAGCCCAGCAGGACGGGCAAAAAAAAATTCCTTAGGCAGTAAATCAATTTCTGTGACCTGCTAAATGTAATTGACTACACTCTAATTCTTTAACCCTGTGTATGAGGGTGAAAACACATCCTGAGGTAAAATGATTACCAGCCATTATACAAATCCATGGTTTCTGTATCAGTTAATAACCGTTTGCAACAAAATTATACATACACCATGATTTAGTGGCAATAAACAATTGCTTTAATGCACTAGTCATGTCTTTGTTTAGTCAATCAACTGGATCTCAGAAAAACCAGCTATTATTCAAAATAGGAAAATGGCTTGGTAAAGAGTTTTTTTTTGCTTTTAGATACGTGGAAATTTGTATGTAAATTGCAATGTTAATATTTCAGCTTGTGCTGAATACTGGATGGCTTTTAATGTTATGGTTCATACCCCATAGGATTCACTGGGAACATTTGATGCTGCTGCGCTAAATAAATGCTTAGGTGATTATGGATCCACATTACTGCAGCTTCAGTGTTTTTGCACAGGATAATAAAGGTTATAAATATTTGATTATGTCAAATACTTGTTTGAAGGCAGATGACAAGCAGGCAACCATTTTGTTGTTGTTTATACCATTCAGTATAGCACAAATAGTGGAAACCAAATAAACACATGTAATGATCTTTTCCCAATAGTTTTTTTTTTGTTAGGGCTCATAATTTGTTTCATCAGTGTGTTCTCTCAAGGCTCACTTTTTTGTGTACTTAGTCTTTGAAACACAAGCTCATTTCAAAACAAATGTATCCCTGGTCTCAGGTTGGCCGGGCCCAGGACATGAGCTTTGACTTTGGCTAGATTAATTAGCAGTTCATCCTCAACAGTCCGTTCCCTCGTTCCTATTAGACCCAGCTCAGCAATCTGGTGGAAGGTAATTTGGTGCTTCATGCACACAGGGCGCAGCATTGACACCTTATGCTTGTGATTGAAGGCAATCTCCTGGGGACAGCGCTAAATTTATTCATGGTACGCTCTCCCACAGCCACTAGAGACGTGGCTGTGCCCGCCTGCCACACATCCACAGATTTCCTGCTCTGCATCTTTCCCTGAATGCACAAATAATGCTAAATGATCTGAGGGAGTTGTTGCAGTGTCTTATATTCCTATCTTTGCATGGACCTGGTGATCTCTGGTTGAGTGACTTGCCTCTGCTCCCGAGTCCCTGAAAAAAAAGAAGAAAAAAGACAACGGATAATGTCAGGCTGGTGAATGTTATTGCATTTACAAATCTTCACCCTTACAACCTCTTCCATTCTGCCTTTCTCCCAGAGGAATACATGTTAACAAACTAAGGCACACACACGTCTGTGCTCTGTGCAGCTGGGTCACAGGGAGAGGCATTGATATAATTCCTTGTTGATGGCTGAAATCTGTTGATAATAGAGATGTTAGCAAAGGTGATCAAAGCAGATTAGCCCAAGACACAGCAGGGGGATTGGTTGGACTCCCTGTCATTAACACCGGCTATTATCTGGGAGCTGGCATGCTCACTAGTCCTCATTGGGGGAATACAGGGTCAGCCATTAGCATGGAGGAGAAATGCTAATGCTCAACTTGAATAAACAGACGCCTGACTGCCTGCCACCATTTATATACTGCCCAGGTTCCAAAGCCGTCATTAGTTAGTGACACAAGCAGGTGAACTCTGGCTCTGCTAAGCTTTGTGGGTAGTTTCTTAAGGGCAGAATGTCACTCGCAACATAACCAAGGAAGGGCCTTTTGTCATTAGCCTCATGCTCTGCAACATCGATATGAGGTTTACGCGTAACGTCACATTTATAATCTGACATGTGACACATTTGAACCTAAAGCTTCACAGATATTGCCAGCTGTGAGCGCGACACAAAGTTCAAAAGGCAGCTTTACACGATCCCTCGTCTCTCGCGGTGATGAAAGAAAGTAGGAGCCGTCACTCCTGAGGCTGCAAACTTGTTTGGAGTTATTGAATCAGCAGAGCAGAAGAGGCAAACAAGAGCCCTCAAGTCTTGCTGCGCTTGAGCTGCAAGAGATATTTTGACAATTAGCTCCATGAATATGTTTCCCTCAGCATCAAAACATGAGTGTTGTCAGTATTTGTCATACAATACACACACGCTGTTCCAAGATCGACTCTACGTGTCCTTTGTTAAATGACCAGGGTAGATAGTATTAGATTACATGTAATCAGGATTATGTCATCAGATTAGAAAAAATAAGTAATTTAACCAGCTCATATTGCATTGAAATATGTATAATTAGATTATTCTTCAAGGATTAAATGATTGCATTGGATTATATTGTTAAAATATGACAGTTTTAGACATATAAATCATTTTTCATCAACATGCCAAATATGTTCCACTATAAAGTCAGTGAATGCTCTCAAGGTGGCAGTCTTGTTAATGATGCCTTAAATAATATAACCCTGTTTCCAAACAAGGAAATAAGAGCAGAATGCATTGTGTTTACAATTCAAAGTGTGTCTGGGCTCCTGTTAATATCCTTTATTCAGTCATGTCTTCCACAAAGTGGTGAATCATCCCCTTCTTTTTGTGAATGACTGAGCCTTTAGAGGAACCCCCTTGCAAACTCATACTATCACCTGTTACCAACCAATCTAGTGTCTTTGAGCATTTTACAACTGTCCCAGTCTTTTGTTGCCCCTGTCCCAACTTGTTTTAAATGTGTTTCTGGCATCATATTCAGAATTAGCAGATATTTACAAAAGCCAATGAAGGTGATGAGGAGAAACATTAAATATAATGTCTTTGTATTGTTTTCAGTTGACTGTATGCAAAAAGGATAAGCTAGTTACCACATTCTGTTGGACTTATGTTCTGCAAAGCTTCTCAGCATTTTTGAAACCGGGGTTGTACAGTATGTGTATATGGAGTTTTTATTTCTTTTATTTACATTGGAAATGAAAGATGAGTAATTTGATTGCACTTCTCTTGTGTTACTGAAGCAAATTACTCTATGTGGCCTTCGATTTAAAAGTAGCAACAAAAACAGCATCCTGCATGTTATGGATTACACACATTACAACTGTAGTTTGTGCCTGTTTGTTTTTGCAGGGGAAATTTGATCAATTTTCAATGCTCAATAGGTAAAAGGTGTTGTTATTGCATTGAAAATGTTAACAGATGCTTAAAGACAAAAAAGAGCTTTTTAGTAGACAATGCAATATTTTCAATGAATGATTTTGAACTAATCCAAATGTATTCAGATCATGTATTTATTTTTATTTTCTATAATCCATTGGATTCTGTTACTAATTACAAAGATTGCCATGTAATTTATATTCAGTAACAGACATTTTAAAACATTTTAAAGTTATCTGACCAAACCTGTAAATGCTAATATTGTAACTGATAAGTAAGTAAGAAAATATGTACAATCAAAACTTTATTTTTGATAAAGACCATATACAGAATGTGTGATGCAATATACTTATAATATAAACCAATATAAAAAGAATGCATAAGGTTAGAGTGAGTATCAGATGAATTGGTCAGTCAATACAAGAGATTCCAATCAAACCTTTTATGCCATAAGTATATATATATATATATATATATATATATATATATATATATATATATATATATATATATATATATATATTAGTCTATGATCAGCAATTAAGAAATTGTGTAAATAATTGTCGTTCTTGCAATATGGTTGAATGCATTTATTGTAAGATGCTGTGGAATAAAGCGTCAGCTCCATGAACGTAATGTAGAAGTGTAATGTAATTCAACATCCACAAAAGAAGAATAATGAACCTAATTATGGATTACGGTGCATGCAGGCAATTTGGCCAATATGACTGAAAACACTTGAGTTTTCATACAGCTGTATTTCTTTTGTCTTTTTGTCATTCACCCAAACACACACACACAAACAGACACACAGTATGCAATAATCCCAGTTGGCTTATTGCAACATATAGTAGATAGATAAATAGATAGATAGATAGACAGACAGACAGACAGATAGATAGATGATAGATAGATAGATAGATAGATAGATAGATAGATGTACAGACAGATAGATAGATAGATAGATAGATGATAGATGGATAGATAGATAGATAGATAGATAGATAGATGATAGATAGATAGATAGATAGATAGATGATAGATGTACAGACAGACAGACAGACAGACAGATAGACAGATGGATAGATAGATAGATGATAGATAGATAGATAGATATATAGATGATAGATGGACAGACAGACAGATACATAGATAGATAGATGGATAGATGATAGATGGACAGACAGATAGATCGATAGATAGATAGATAGATGATAGATGGACAGACAGACAGATAGATAGATAGATAGATAGATGGATAGATGATATATGGACAGACAGACAGACAGATAGATAGATAGATGGATAGATGATAGATGGACAGACAGATAGATAGATAGATAGATAGATGATAGATGGACAGACAGATAGATAGATAGATAGATGATAGATGGACAGACAGACAAACAGACAGACAGAAAGACAGACAGACAGATAGATAGATGGATAGATGATAGATGGACAGAGAGACAGATAGATAGATAGATGATAGATGGACAGACAGATAGATAGATAGATAGATGATAGATGGACAGACAGACAAACAGACAGACAGAAAGACAGACAGACAGACAGATAGATAGATAGATAGATGGACAGACAGACAGACGGACAGATAGATAGATGATAGATGGACAGACAGACAGACAGACAAACACACAGACAGATAGATAGATAGATAGATAGATAGATAGATAGATAGATGGACAGACAGACAAACAGACAGACAGAAAGACAGACAGACAAACAGACAGACAGACAGACAGACAGACAGATAGATAGATAGATAGATAGATAGATAGATAGATGGACAGACAGACAGACAAACAGACAGACAGAAAGACAGACAGACAGACAGATAGATAGATAGATAGATGGACAGACAGACAGACGGACAGATAGATAGATGATAGATGGACAGACAGACAGACAGACAGACAGACACACAGACAGATAGATAGACAGATAGATAGATAGATAGATAGATAGATAGATAGATAGATAGATAGATAGATGGACAGACAGACAGACAGAGAGATAGACAGATAGATAGATAGATGATAGATGGATAGACAGACAGACGGACAGATAGATAGATGATAGATGGACAGACAGACAGACAGACAGACACACAGACAGATAGATAGATAGATAGATAGATAGATAGATAGATAGATAGATAGATAGATAGACAGACAGAGAGATAGACAGATAGATTGATAGATGGATAGACAGACAGAAAGACAGACAGACGGACGGACGGACAGACAGGTTGATTTGGTTTGCTACACAGCCAGCCACAGACAGCCAGGCGTAGCTCTTTGTATGCAAACATTGATGCCATTCAGTTAGTTCTCTTTTCAAAAGCTCCATGCACTGTGAAGGAAGGACAGGCAGTAGGGCTATTCATTAGTCCCTTGCTTTGATATGTGTTTGCTCAATACTGGATAATGCCCTCCAAAAAAAAAAAAAAAAAAAATCCATGGGCAAGCATGTGTTTTTCCTCCATTTAGGTCATCATTCAGTTTGAATAAAAGTAGCCTAAAAAAATGTAGCACAGTCCTTTAAGTAAACACAGAGGCAAACTGCTGTCATGCAGGATTGGTGTGTACATTACATATTTGCAGCTTCTGTTGTTGTTTGGGCCACTGCTCTGTTTATTCACATACCCAATGAAAAATATATGCTATGCAATTGAATGTGAAGAGAATCATTACCAATTAATTCTTCATCCTTCACCACTTTTCTGTAGCCTCCATTCAATATATTTCAAACTTCTAGTTTACTTTTAGTCAAAAAAACGACAAAAAATGACATTCTTGTGTGGTACAGTAAGAAATCAGGGTCAACAAAAGTAGGACAAAAAATACATTTGTATATAAGAGACATTTATGGGGTTGTCTGTTGTAATGAAAAAAACATTTAAACATTTTAAGGCCAGTTTAGTGACACGATGACAAAGTTTTGAAGCATGACTGGAATGTTTTAGAGTTATTATCTGTTTAAGACAAGCAATGTTAGGATGTCCCATGAACAGTTGTTACAACTGCATTTAACAGTTTAGAAAATGTTAAGACTGTTTCAACAAATGAGCCACAGTAAATGACTAAGCATGTGAAATGTTTCCAGTTTAGAATAACATAATAAATGTACAGCTGAGACAATGAGGCCTCATATATGCACATCCATATTTTGACATAATTCTAATAGTATATCACATCCATAATATTACATAGTGGTTGTGCCTGCAGATATGCATCATAGAAGAATGGAGTGCTCTTAGTTTCCTACAGAATACCTTGAAACTTTACACGCACGATGCAGCAACACATTTCCATCTTTCAGGTGTGTTAATATGCAGCAGCTTTGTAGAGATCTATACCTATCTTTACTTTACCAGATGACCTCTAGATTCGTCCTTCTGTCTATCACTGAATTATGTGCATCGCATGAAGGAGGACGACATAGATTTCCTGTCTTTAAAAAAAATATGTTACCGCAGAGTATTCTCCGTCGCCACGGATTTACCATGAATGGAAAGGATTTAATAAATTCATCTCAGGGACTTCAATGTGAAGCAGAAATTTATGATCTGCGGCTGTGATGGACACATTCTGTCGATGCTTGAGAAAGATGAGGTTTCCCTCAATTGCTTTCATGTATTCATACACTAATTTGCAGTGTTGGCCAAATTAATTGAACAAATAATCAATTGCTGTCGTCATCCCTGCACTTCACGGCTGATTTCAAGTCTGATCCTGAGTATGTGGACCTTGAACTCAGTACTAAAAACCAAATCAAACCAAAATCTGATTACAAAACACACGTTTCTAATCAAGAAAAAGCAGAAACAAAATTGTTTCACCAATTCATAGATCATTAGGTCTTTGCTGAGGCCGCCTTACTCTTTAAACTCATCCAGACTATTACAATATGTATTACACATTCAAATTAAAGACAAAGACAAAGACTGTACAGGGACAAAGTGACATATTGGCGATGGCAGTAAAGTGAGTGCTTGCTAAATAGTGTAGTAATCTATAAATCCTATAACAGAGTGTGGATGATCAGCTATGTAGACACCTGTAGCATTTTGAAACTAGAAACATGGAACAAAACACAAGCATGTGAGCATGTACAAAGCATGCTTCTGATAACAAACACGTGTTCACTATTTTAGATTGCTAACATTTAGCACCAAAAACAAAATACAGCTGAGGCTGATGGGAATATCATTAGTTCTGCAGGTATTTGATTATAAACCAATCGAGGCCTATTGGACAAAAATAGCAAAAATTGAAAAAAGATAATCCATTTAGGCCGATTGCAATCATCCTGGGGGAACATGGTCCAAATTACGCAGCAATCTATCAAAGAGTTTTTTTTAGCATGATTCAACATTATAATGGCACTAGAGGAAAAGTGAGGGGATCATCAATGTAAGTGTGATGCATTGTCTGAGAGCTACAGTATGAATGCCTGCTGAGCCATCTACATGATCTATGTAGTTCATATACTGAAATATCTTTTTTTAAAAAGCACACCTCAAACACACTGTTTCCACTGATATCACCATTTACACCAGGTTTATTAAAGAAGACAACATTTTATTGATGGGACATGACAAATGTTACAAACACAGTAAACAATAACCAATATAGGCTACTACTGTAACATGCTTTTCATGACAATTTCTTAATTGATTGGGCCTTCTTGTACATTTGGCAAATGTTATAGACCTACATTAAAAACATTGTGACCATTCACTCCAGTGATGTACTATTTTTCTTTCTTTCTGGGGTTTTCTCTGCATATAGAGGAGCAAAGTTAGATTCTATATGACAAGTGATCACAAGTGACTATGTGGAGATGCATCATGCCAAGTGTAAACTAATGGACTTATAGCTATCCTCTTGTGACTGGATCATAGGACTGATGTTCATATCAGGCATGAACAGACTCCGAGGCTCTTGAGCAGACCAGCTGGTCCAGAGGAGTCATGTATCATTGGTATGCATATATACAAATTATACTCTACAAACCAAACTGGTGACAGAACTGAAAGTTACTGTTAAACCAGTGACACTGGAAACATTCTGACAGTATGGAAAATCCTTTCATTGAAGAAAGACAGACATAAGGAAAATATCACAAGATTGCCATTGACAAACAAGTTTAAAAAAAAAATCAAAATAAAATGAAATACCTTTTAATGTCTTTGTTTTATTTTTGAGTGGAACTTTTTTTGCCAATACAACGTTTTAAATCCAAAGACTGCCAACTTTTCTCTCTTCGTACTGCTGCTCTCATTGGCCTAGCAGACATGAGCCCTCAAGACCATGTCATTTGTTGCATCAATGTCGAGGATTCAAATATAAAGGCATGTGAAATATTTCAATTATTCATTCTTTTATCTCTGAATTAATTTGGATTTTTTTTTAAAGAATAACTTACTGTTTCATTTGCCTCATCACTTTTTTTAAAAGAATATTTTTAGTTTTGTCCTTTGTTTACCATAAAGGCCATCAACCTTGTCGGTGGTGTCCAATGGTTTGAGTGAGGAATGCTCCAAATGTTGGGAAGCAATTTTTAAAGGAGATTGATGGACACAGTTACTTCTTTTCAAAGACGAACTATCCTTTTGTTGATATCAGATTTCTTATTGAATTTATTGTGGAGGATGTATTGACGTGTAAATTTAGAAATTAAGTTTTTTGTTTTGATTTTGTCTAAATGGGTGTATTGTATATAGCACATGGAATGAGCTCATGTCAAGGTTGAAAGCTTGTGACAAATTACTGGTCAAGACAAAGAGGAACTAATACAAAAATGAACATGTCAATTTTTCATGAACCTGAGTTCTTCCTTTTCTCCTGAATGGAAGGCCAGTCTGTAAAATGGTTTCGCTCTATTGAAAATTGAATCGAAAATACACTTAGAAAGAAATTTTGATTTTAATATTTATAACTGAAATATGTGTCACGGATAATTAACACACCATAACGTCTAAAAAAGAGGGGGGGGAGTAAGGTCATAATTCTCTCTCTCTCTCTCTCTTTGCTGAATATGGGCGTTTTCTCTCTCCGTTAAACCAACCAGATTTAGCCAAGATTTCTGTCAGCCAATTGTGTCATTGTTTAACTTAAAATCTCTTCCTCTCTGCGTCTCTCAGCCTACATTTCAGGGCAGTCGTTCCAACCCTCCTCTACCCCGTTTACCTCCAGTCCACCCTTCATCACATCATGTCCTATACTATTCACAGCTTCACCTCCCATCTTTAAATATGATGACATCACGAGGCACACGATTACCAAACACTCGTATTTTCATCTTTATTATTGGCTACACACGCAAGCAAAGCATTAGTCATTCATTCAGTGAATTGGAATTATGTCAGTGATATAAACAACAATCTTATCTTGTGTACAGAGGATGCAGCCATTACTCATCGGCATAATAAATAGAAGTAAAGACCTGAAGCTTCACTATTATAAAATCAACTTGTATTAAACATTAAATGTTTTTGTTAGTATTTCTCCGACCACAAAACAATGATAACCATGATTGGTCACAACATCAACAATAACTATTATCCTTACTTTCATTAATTTGCTCAATTCAGAGCCAGAGTAAGATTAACATAAAGGGAATTAGAATTGTCTACAGGTAAGTCACCCCCACTTCGTGATACACCATGTTTACAGTATGTGTACTAACTACAACAACACTTATGATGTTAGTCTCACACCGGTTGTAATGGCTGATATAGGGTTCCTGTGTGCTCGACTAACTGTTCCATATTGCTGCCATGTATACATCTATGTATTTCTCTGCAAAACTGCAAAGGACAGTAATATGTGCACAATGAAATACACTGGTTGCACTGCTTTCTTGTCTTTTTCTCATATTATGATATATGTCCACATACTTTTTGCTCAATGATAGTACAAGAGTAACAACAAGAGTACTTTAAAAAAAATATCATTGGAAAAATCACAGCATAGTAGTATTAATTTTAATACTAAATAGTATATAGTAGTAATAGAAGTAGTAGTTTGAAATATACATGGTCAGAGTTTTGTTTCTTTTTTCTTATTCCTGCTGAAAGATGTTATACCTGTCTCTGTGCCAATGAAAGCCTAAAGATGAGGACGTGCACTTGTAGATGAAATCCCAGGCAGGAAATGTGCACACTACTAAAAGTGATGCTCTACCCTGCACCCTCCTATTAATGGCTACCCCATCTGTCCAGTGTAAATTCTCTGTGACCCAGAGTAAAATAATATATGTGTAATGTACTAGTGTGAGGCGGAACCAGGACCTTTTAAAGGATGCATTTTTTAACATTTAACACTGAATCATTATACACTCAAGGGATTTAAAAAATGCAGCGCTCTATTTATTAGTAGATTTGCTTGCGTAGTTTGTATGAGAGTAAAAATCAGTATTTTGTCCTTATATACTTTTAATAATTATCTTGATTTAATAAGTAACAAATATAAAGAGACATAACAAAAACAACACCAAATGTGTAAGCACCATAAATTTGTCAGATGTAATATTAATATTCTGTGTCCCATTGATTCCAGCGGTAATCCTCCTCCTAATGGACTGGTACAACGGACTCTGGATGATGTCATCCTGTGGGATGACGGCCCACTTTTCAGTCAGAGCTGCACAGAGATGCTGCTGAGTCTGCGGAGGATGATCACGCTATTGAACTCGCTCACTCAACCAGCCCCACAGGTTGTAAATGGGGCTGATCACTGGCCAGTCCAGAGCTGTGATGGTATTGTCCTTCAGTAACTGGGCTCACACACAAGCCCGGCGATGGCGTATCCCCATCTGTTGCATTCTTACAGATACCATTTTCTCCTCAATCTTTGCCTGTGTATGAGAATGGGTGAGTTCAACAAGGAAGTGGTCATTTGGGATGCGTTGGAAAATTGAATAAAGAAAATTGCCCAAGATTACTTGCAAAAGTCATTCAAGCATGGCCAAACCTTGTATGTTGAGAATGATCGCAAAACCTGCCCTACATATAGTGCAATCAATTTCAAAAACAAGAAAATAGTTTTCTCAAATTGGACCAAAAAGAGAGAGAAAGAGAGTGAGAGTATTTTTATATCCCTTGTCCTTATACCTATAATTAGGTTTGTTTCTAGGTCAGCAATCAGATCAGCTGGTCAGTATTGATGTTAAAGCTGTTAAAAATGAATTCATAGAAAATACATTAAATATAGCCTACTACTAAAGTACTTGTGAAGGTTATAGTATTTATAATGTTTTCATGTTTTATTATGAAGCTATTATGTTTCTTGGCACCTCAAACAACACTGTGCTGCCAGGAAGCTGCACCAGCAGGGGAGGAGAAATGTTCTGCTAACAGTTACAATAAGCCTCACTGCCACACGACCGTACAACCACCAACAGATTTAACTTATTCTTTCATTTATCCATAAAAGGTTTCATAAAACATTTAAAAGAAGTCAAAGTCAATGAATTAGATGTTATTGTTTAGTATCTCACTATATCACTTGAGTTTTAACCAGTCATCCCTAAAGCTAGTAACGATATTTGACCCTAACATACTCTTTATTCATTGTAATAGCTGACCAGAGAAAATAAAGAAACAGCTTGATGTCTGAGACACTGTACCCTGATCTTCCTCCTTCTTTTGACTAAAAATGTTGTGCGGTTTTGTTGTGAAGCCGTTCGAAGCTCTCTGAAAGGGACTGAGCTTGACAGTATTGGGCTGGTGGATTCAGCAAAGGGCAATGCGGTCAATCAAAGGCCATCTTTCCTCTCTCAGCCCTTGCTTTGGGGTCTTCCTGACGGCAAACGCTCTGATTTGACTTTGATGTGCCAATTTGTGCCTGATGAATAATTGTCTGCTTTGCTGATAACTTGTGGGAGTCAAGTGTATTCTGGTGGCACTCAATGCAAATGGGACATATTTGGGCCCTTGAAATCACGACAGTAGCCCCTCTACATTTGCCTCCCCGTTCCGTGAGTAAACTGACCAATTAGCTGTGTTTGAAGAAGCCATTTTTGATTAGAGCAATCAGTAAACAGCAAGGCCTTTACATGATTGTCCCCCTGATTAGATGAGTTGTCACTTGAGAAGTTGCTGGAGATTTTAATTTATGGCCTTATATTGCTGGAAAGTATGGTAATTACCTAATCCATTCTCTACACTTCAGCATGTGGATTAAAATCCATCCATAATGTTAATGTTGATGACCTCATTTTTCCTCCTAAAGTTTCCAAGTAGTCTCGGAATCAAATGAATCAAGCAAATAGGGCAGCCAGTGTGTAGGTGCAGGCAGACAGGAGTGATGTCAGTGGTGCCAACATCAAGATGAGGAGAAAAGACTGTACAAACAGGATATTGAATAAAAACCGAATTTCTAACAGATATTAGTGTTTGTGTGTCTCATTATTCATGAATGATGACAGAATAATCAGCATAAGGAAAAGCATCTTATTATTCATGCCTGTCTTTTGAGTGTCTGTGCATTAGATCCTAATTAACACTATAGACCAGTTGATGACTAAAGGACAGAAATAAGTGACAAATTACAACACTTCTTATGCCGCAAAATTGCCTCCTCCATAATTCAGAAAATACATTAAATACATGTTTAGAATGGCAAAACAGATATGGTACCCGATAATTTCATTAGGTAAGTGATATTAGTAGTGGTAAGTGTTTGCACACTGTAAAAGCACTTTAAGGTATGAGAGGTGATGGATAATAAAGTTCAAGAAGAAAAACAAGTGCCTGCACAAGATTTTCACAACAAATGTCTCATTTATTGAAGACATAGTTGAAGTTGTGGTCTATGTTTGTCAGAACTTGACTCTACATCAAGTGGAAAAAAACCAAGAATGGAATACTCAGGATCTCCCTCCTCGGGTGCATTTCATTGAAGAAAGACTGTTAGAAAGAAGTTATTTAAGTTGTCCCTGTCAATTGCATAAGTGAGAAAATGTTTTTCAAAATGAAAAATATAATTAAAAGATAAAATTCTTAAAAGCTCCAAACTATTAAAAGGCACCTCTCCAGTACATGGATGATATGTGCATGAAGTTTTGTGAAAAAATATTGAACGTTTTTTTCAGGGATGCCCCAAAAAAATCTCATCTGAGACAAATCCCACTCACAGCATGCATGTCAACCCTTCCCATAAGTCTTATGGATTTTCTGCATTTCAAAGTCCCTGCAGAAATTCAAGAGATTTTTTAGGGAAAAATACAGTGGCCACCAGCATTAAAATAATATAGAAGCTTATTTTAGTCTAGAGCTGGTGGTTATTACGATCAACTCCTATGCAGAAGATCAAGCTTTGAATATTGCGGTTGCATTTCTTTATTTTATGATTTGATTAAAACTTTTTCTGCACACGGTATTTTTTTCTTATGGATTTTGGGAAAATCTTAAGGATTTTTCAATACAAGTCTATCAGGTGAGCATCTGATGAGGTTGACATGTATGAAATATGGAATCACAAAAATTCCTGAATATCAAAAGCCAGCATTTCAGTACTCGACTGTTGTGAGTCGGACGTTTCATGAAATAATATTGAATAGTACTTGAAATCTGCTACGAAAAAGAAACCAATCACCTGATTGAGCCCAAGTCCAACTTGTAACCATGGAAACCAAAGAAATACAAATGTAAAAAAAAGGCCCTAAATATAGAAAAGATCAACACTTCAGTACTTGGCTGTTATGTGCAGAAATTTATTAAGAAAACACTGAACAGTTTTTGAGTTATGCTCCAGAAACCAAACGTGATGGACAAACTTTGATCGTGGCAGGGGATAATAAAAACAAAAAGACTCAACATATAGTGTTCATTAATGTAAAGAATAGTCCACACTAACTGCATACAAAAAAAAGATGATTAAAACAAAAATTGCCCAGTAGGCCAAACTGAATAGAAGATGAGGCAGAAAGAATTTTTACAACAGAATCATCCAGAATGTCTGTAATTGAATATATACAGCATATAAAGCAGCAAACATGTTGTCCTACCTATGCAGAGATACATCATTTCATTATTACAGTGTAGTGTTTCTTTTTTTTACACCTTCTGATTATTTGTTATCTCTAGGTCTATCATTAATAGCCTCTATAGGTTTTATAAGTGTTTTACTGACTTCTATTCGTTTGATTATAAAAGTGATACAGTGATTACTTTGGCTACAGTACTTTGAAACGCTCGCTGAGGAGGTAACCTCTGAAAGCTTTACTTCAAAGTTTATACAGATGTCATTGTACAATGTAACAGAGTACACCTACTGCCAATCACAGATTGCAGTGTATTGACCATCAAATCCCCAAATGATGCCTTAATCAATACAGCAGACAGAGTAAGCAGACATGGGAAGGGTGTATGTGAGACACAAAGCCAGGATTAGGCCTGATTAGGGCAGTTTTAACATTTCCTGCTGATTGGGGCCAGTGGAACTGACCGCTAATTAGTTGTGAAGTGTGGCTGGCCGCACAGACAGGACAACGGCAGGAGGAGGGAGGCAGCCCAAACTCACCCCCCTCCTTCTCACTGTCTCTTCCTCCCTCCCTTGTCCACTCACCACCCCCACAAAAGGGTCTGGGGGTCTTTGATTGGCTGTGCTGTATTGTGGAGAGGAGAGTTGAAAAAGAGTCCTGCTTCCCCTTTGCTGTGCCACTACCCCCTGCAGGGTGGAGTCAATATACCCTTTCTGTGCCTGCGTATGACCAGCTGGCTGCATCGGGGCTAATAAACACTCCAGATCCACTGGCCAGTATGACTCCCAGGCTCTCTGAAACAGAGTCTTTGTCCCATGTGGATTGTGCCCTAATTGGTGTCCCGAGACAAATTCTCAGTGTGATTGTTGTTCTTGTTGCACTGATGAGGTTTTAACGGACAGATAATACACAGAAGATACATGTTACAAGTAAATAATAGGCTAATTAACCTGCTGAAATAATAGAGGGATGATGAAGACATGAACAGTTGGCACACATCACAAAAAATCATCCATAGACTAAAATATAAAAGGGAAATTCAGATGATATATCCAACTTTTCATAAAGAAATGCTTGTTCTATCATATTATTATAATATACAATATCTCACTCTGCAGATAGATCTTCTACAGCCTATTTCATCCACACATGTACAGTTATTTGTGTCAAAATAAATGCCACATTTTGGCCCATACTATTCAAATATGGACTAAACTCAAAACCTTCTTTAACTTAAAAGACTGTTCAGATTCCACTTTTCACTATTTCACAGGAAAAAACTAATTTTTTTTTATCCTGTCCTATCTTGGTAATCAACTCGTGACCCCTCAGATTCGTTTCACAGTCCGTTTGGGCAACCTCGACCCCAGGTTGAGAACCACTGCTTTAGATTTAAGTGGGAACCGTATCCAAAACCTTATCCAAAATAATCCAGAAAATGAAACTCAATTTAAAATCTCATGGCTTAAGAAATTCATAGAAACTATACAAACTGGGTATTGACTATGAAATAATGTGTCACTTATAACTGATGTAATTTGTGTCTTTGCAGAATTCAAAGGGAATTAATCTGTGTCCCTACATTTCCCTTCCCTGCCTCCACCCTGAGACCCCCCCCCCCCCCGACTCAAGAGGAGAGCGTAAAGGAACATGGGATTTGGGGCGTAATCCTGTTTGTCCTCGGGGTCACATGCTCTACACAGTTGAGATTGTCAGCTACAGTCTGGAAGTTTATTCGAGGGACAAACAGCAGTCTAATTGTAATTCCCTCTGGAGAGCAGTCAGTGTCTCCTGCTGAATGCTGGAGAGGAGACAGGTTGCTGCAAGATGATAATTGAAAAGAAAGTGGGTGGTCCTCTTTGGCCCCCGTGGCCCTTTGGGACGATTATTTTGAGACTACGGCGTGTTGTGGAGGGACAGATTACAGAATGTTATATTTGAAGAAATGATTATGTCCTTCTGGGCTTAATTTGACAGACGTAGCCATTGAGTGGCGGCTCTCTCTGTTGTCTTTTGCCCTTCCCGTCGATTTGTGTGCTCTGTGTGTGTTTGCCTGTTTGCTGTTGGATCATTGCCTGCCATTAACTAGCACTGAGAACATTTCTTAACAGGCATGTTTAAAACGCAGTCCTTGAATTTTCCAGAGTTATTTTTTTTTTACTGGTATGGCTTCTGACTTTTTTGTGTGTTATGTGTTCACTGCATGCATACTTTTATTCATCTCAAATTAAAATGCATGACCGTTTGTAGCTAAATAAATTGACTGCATGAGTGATTTAGTTGTATCTATACAAAAGAAATGAGACAATAAAAACTGATATAACAACGCAGCACACACATTGATAATATGCCTCTGCCAACACCGATCTTATTGCGTACCTTCGTTGAACTGCTCTTCAGTCCCTAGCCCTATTAACCAGTAATCCGCAGGCTGGCAGCTGGCCATAACTGTGGCAACGGTGAGCTGGGAGAAAACTGCAAGCCAGTTCAAAAGTAAAGACCAGTGTTGTGAAGGACAGAGATGGACTGTCCTGTAAATGCGTCTGTTCATATTTCTGAAAAAAAACCCTCAATGTCTCGTTACTCATTTTCACTTGAACTCTTTAAATGTTTGAAGGTGACGACTGAATATCTTTCATTTCATTCATTCTGGCAGATTGAAATCCATTCCAAGGATGGAGTAGAATTATATCCTGTGTAGCGCTGCCGACAAAACAGACAGTCAGGAGTAAATTTAGGTATTTCAGTGTTTGAGCTGAGTCACTGAGCCAATTTACTGCACTGTTTTTCATAGATGTATGAGGTCAGATGAAAAAAAACAAAAAAACATGGAATAATATTAATTCTACAGGAGCAGACTCAAATATATTAGATGTTTTGTATGAAAGCACATTCCTTTGGAACTCCTGAAATGTCATGAATACAGATACATTCAACACCTTGCAGTAATATTGTGTTTATGTGATATTATTTTAACTTAGTCCAAGTTCATACAGTGTTTTAAACATTTTAAAGTAGAGACGTCAAAATGCATGCAAAATGTAATGTTCATAGAGACGTAAAAATGTAGTGATGGGGTTACAGGAAGGAAAAAGTGTAGATAAACTGACTGAATGTGATGTGCTCAATGTCACATGCTCTCACATATGTCTCAATAAGTTATTAAAACAGGTCTCTCTCCATCCTCCGTGCTCCCCTCCTCCTCATCCTCACCTCAGTAGGGGCTCCACAGCCGTAATAGATTTCAGAATTGGCTAAACCAATTTTCCTAAAGAAGAGTTTGTGGGACTTAATGAGGCATAACTAATGGAGGTCCCACAATCATCAGTGCCATGCTGGAAGCACTGTGGCAGGACAGAGCAGCCATTGATTCTTGCTTCAAACCTCTTGAGTTCCTAATCAGCTTCTTTGGTTGTGCGTTTCAGGCCTGACAAACCTATTGTCGGCCTGTGTCACTGGAGGTCAGTAGTTATTAGTGGCAACTGAAAACAGTTTCTCTAACTACTTATGAGCGAATTGAATAACATGCATAGGGAGACTTTGAGGGGGGATTACTGGCAGTGCAGCGAGTCCAGCCGGCGCAGAAGAGAATGTGACATGGTTTTCTAATAAGGGATGCTGCCCCCCCACCCCCACCACATCCACCACACCCCCAACCACCAGCACACACACACACACACACACACACACACACACACACACACACACACACACACACAAACTCCTAACCTGGTCCTCCATCCTTCATCCTCTGCATCCCTTTTGCAGACATTTGTGAATAGTCTTCAAATGATTGCTTTGGCCCTGCAATGCCTCATATTGCTAAAATGCTATTCATAGTAAGCAAAAGAATTAGCCGCAGTATAAGTCCTGGAATAGCATGTAATTGTGTGGGTGCGTGTGTCTGCGTGTGTCTGCGTGTGCGTTTTGAGTTCATTTTATCATAAAACTAAATGCAACGGTAAAAGTGTGCCTTCATGTATTTAATTTCATGGAAATCTATTAGTGTAAGAATTGCTTTCAGAGTCCTATGACCTTCTTGAAATGTTTTTCCCTATGTAGGAAGATGATTACTTGCAGGCTATTTTTTTTCATTTGAAAATGACTGGAATTAGGGAACTTTTTTTTACCCCCTATAGGCCAAGACTTGCAGACTTGCAGTGACTCATTCTGTGGAAAGCAAACAAATCCAGCAGGCAGGTTTGTCATAGAAAAGAGAAAGATCGTCTCTCCTTGGCAGAATACGATGGCAATACACTAATTAAAATCTCGCTTGGTGTCTCTCAGAACTTGCCAATTCAATGCATTCATTTACACAAAGAAATGAAAAGCAAACCTCGCCTCCCCAATCATTTCACATGGGGCAAGATCTGGAGACTTTTTCTGGAGAGAGGAGGTGATGGCACCTGTTGAAGTAAACTGGATATTGCCTCTGACTTAGTATCTATCAATGATGTCTATATGACATGTATTTGTTTATATTACCATATGAAATATTTTACCTGTGTATCTTCAGCAAAAAATCTCACTCATCCTCTGTATTCCATTCAGAAACTAGGCTAAAAAACTACGCTTTTAGCTCTCAGTTTTAATTGCTTTGTAGTTAATATCAACAACATGAAACAATTTTCCCTCCAAATGTACAGGCAAAACTAAAAAACAACAACAACAGTGTCCTGTGTATGATGAGGGTTATATGTTTGGCCTGTTTCTGTGTAAACTATGCAGGCAATAATGTTAAACCCTTGCCAATTAGCGCTCTCTAGGTTGCTAGGTCACCATGGTCAATTGAGGAACACATCAATAGGACTTGAAAAGGTTTCTCTGTGATCAGACCTTCTGACATATTAAGTAGAATAATGGGAAGGAAGGGAGTTGGGGGGGGGGGGGAAGGGAGTTGCAGAGCAAGGCTTCCTTCTATATTCACATTATTCAGTACAACCTGCAATTACCTGAGAAGAATAGTGTAAAAATTCTTTACATCGGTGAAACAAAATATCTTCCTCCTCATGCTCTATGCTAACAGCATATATGGCATTGAATTCTGCCAGCTCTGATGGAAAAATGTGTAAGAGGCAATTTCATATGAGATGTTTGTGTATGTGAATGTGGGCTGCAGGTACATCAATTTAAATTCATGCACGTGCACATGTGTGTAGGTAAGGTTGTCGTTAACACAGACAACCTTTAAGCAGGTCCTGCAAAAACACAGCAGCTGCAGCCTCCAAAACTTTCCAGACAGAAATGATGATGCTGCACCAATTACAGTGCCCAGGCTGTCTCATATATCCTTACAAAGAGAGGGACCCCCCAATAAACTGAGAGAAGCAACAGGCACAATAGCCAGTGATTACCAAGCATAGCCTATTAGTACACCATAACTATGGCTATTCAAAAGAGAAAAGAATGGTTTCACCTCCACTTTCATTTCATGTGGTACACCATAAAATTCAGCCCATTCATGCCCTCAATTTAGAGACAAAATCTATTAGAAATATCTTGCAGCATCAAAGTGTATATTGTGGAATGCATTTCTCCTTTTAATGTTCATATCAAACTCCCTCCTGATGGAGTTGTAAAGCTCAATTCCAAATGTCAGGTGCATATTGGCTCTGGTGCTTCCTTCGAGTGTGGGGATGATAGCACATATACATACAGCTGCCAGGTATGTGAAGGGTTTGGAAATGGGGGCTCTCCAAGGTCTCCATTGAGACACACTGATAGCCATCATCATCATCACATGGTGTCATCAGCAAGGGGATTGAGAAGTCATTTTCGAACGTGTTTAAATGACCACAGGAAATGAAATGTTGCATCCTATTATTAACAAATGCTTGTGTAAAAAAAAAAAAAAAAGGTTTTGGAGGACAGAAGCAAAGGGGAACCGACGCTGATGCTAAGTGACCTTAAACACTTTGGAGTTTGTTTGCACAAATCAATCATCTACTAAGGAGATTGATCAGAATGAGGCTTGTCTTGTGTGTGAATGAAAAAGAAAGTGTGTGCACTGCTGGGTATTTGGAATATCCGCCTTAGTACCTTTCCATGAATAAAAATATTACTGTCATGCGAAATCAAAATAACACTAAATACTAGTATTTGCATTACCTTGAGGGTCATACTTTGAGAATCTTTGAGAAGATTTTTGAAATAATGTCTGTGATAAATTTTGTCATATTTGATTTAAATATTTTTTAGTGGATCAATAATTATAACAAAGTAAATAAAGCAGATTTAATAATAATTTCACATATTGGAATTCATTTAGATCATAGTAGCATTTTCTCATTTTGTTGTCAAGGGTCCACTAATCCTAAATATTAATGCCCCCAAAACGTTTATGTGTACTAACCCTAACCCTACCACCCAGATTCACTCCTGCACAAACTCAATTTTATGTAAGAACCGAGGAACTTTACACAATTCACAAAGTTAAATTAAGAAATATTTTTATATAATTTTTTTTTCAAAGTGAGGTTGAAAACTGCTATTTTGATGAATGTATAATTTGACAAAGCGACGGAGGCCTGTGCATAATAATAATAATAATAATAATAATAATAATAATAATAATAATAATAATAATAATATGCAGTATAGAAATTATGCCTGACATGATCGTTGATTAAAAATTGTGTTTTTATCGAAGCTCGCATTAACACTAAAATTGACCAATTCCACTGCGGGCCAATAAAAGACAATAAGATCAATATGTTTGATTAGTATGTTTGAAAAAGAATTACATCCGTATTAAAATGTGTTATTTAAAGTTGATATTAAACCTGCTGGACAGTCTTGATGTTTTTTTTTAAAGGGTGATTGCCCGGTCTTAGAGTCTTGCAGACATTCTCCATGAAAGGCGGCCTTCAAAAATGTCACCTGAACAATGCTGGCTCCCTCATCGACCTTGCTTTCCAGCTCAATTTGGTCTCAATCACAACATAATGAAAATGCACTCTAAAAATTACTTCTTCAGGAAAAGCGCTCACACTTCAAGTTATTTATTGTTAACGTTCACTTGGTTTTGAAACATATACAGCAGCCATCACGCATTTGTTCCTTTTTAACTTACAAAAGAATAAAGAAAACATGAAGGTGGACGCAATAACGATTATTATACAGTTAAACGTATTCTTGTGTGTTAGCCAACTATACACGTCCCTACTTTATTTATTAAGTCTAAATGAATACATTAGTTTACAATATTAATATGATAAAATACCAGGTTATCACCGCAAATAAGGAGTGGTGGCTAGTGTGCTTCAGACATGATCCCACCTTTACCCCAAGTCCGCACTCAAATGAAGCAGCATTCCTTTTTGTTTCAACAACATAGACTACGTTTATAACATCATGAGGAAGGTCCAAAACATGGATTACAAAAGGTCCAGGAACGACATAATTGCTTTCAAGGGCAGCCATTTCTGTAACGTTCAAAAATAGGCTCCCCTCTTAGAGATGTCAAGAAAATATGCCCTGATCAGCTGGTGCGCCTCTGTGCGCCTTGTCCCCTCCAACCACCAAAGGCCCACATTTTTGTGTGTGTGTATATATATATATATATATATATATATATATATATATATATATATATATATATATATTCAATGGGCTCATTCGCAGGTTCTCATAGAAAAAGTGACAGTACTGTATTAAGTCCTACCACGTCCTGCCGTACAGGAGGTTTGAGCTGACCATGTTACTGGTGTAATCTACAGCAGATGTGTCTATTTGAGCCATGTTGAGCTGGCTGTGCAGTGAGGGGGGGCTGGGTGACAACTCCTCCAGGTCCAAAGCGTTCACCTGCTGCTGGTTTTGATGCTGGGTGAGGCTGCTGGTCGGGGATGCGAGCACAACTCCGGCCCCGTTCTGTTGTTGGCTTTGTTGTTGGTTCTGTTGGACCTGTTGCTGATTCGGCGTCGGCGTGTTAGAGCCGTTCTGGCACGGTTTACCGTCCTTTACCAGAACTGGCACGGCTACGCGCCTCGGGGATTGCGCCTGCTGTTGGCACAGGTTACCGTCCTGTTGCTGCTGCTGTAGCTGTTGCGCTGCCTTATCCTTGGCCTGGCGCTTCATCTTGTACCGGTGATTCTGAAACCAGATCTTCACCTGGGTCGGCGTCAGGTGGATCATACTGGCCAGGTGCTCCCTCTCGGGCGCCGACAGGTATTTCTGCTGCTTAAACCTCCTCTCCAGCTCGTAGACTTGAGCCTGCGAGAACAGAACGCGCCGTTTCCTCCTGGGCGCAGCGTGGAGAGCTGGCATGGATTTGGTGGCGTCTGCCATTCCAGTGAGACCCCCCATGCCGGTCATGTTCATACCTGTGGAAGGTCCCATGAATCTAGAAACTTAAAAATATACATACATATACGTGCATTCAATAAACAGAAGAGGAGAACACTATTTCGCCTTTATTGATTATTGGCTTTTATATGCATAAATTAATTCAATTGGAAAGCAGCAGCTTTAATATAATAATAATAATAATATAATAATAATAATAATAATAATAATAATAAAAATAATAATAATAATAATAATAATAATGATAATATATTTACTAATGTCAAAGACAAAAAAAGTCTAGCCATACTTGAAAGAATGATCTCCTTTTCAGTTTAATAGTCATAAATTGTTATTTAAAATTAAAGATTTCTCACAATAGTGTGGATTATTTACATCATCATTTTATTCCAGACGTAGGCTAAATTAAATATTTTTCAAATATTTAAATATAAAATGTTGAGCATTTCCTCTCATTCCTGATATGTCAATTTTATTTTTTGATTACGATGACATTAAATAACAAAAATGTGTAAAAAAATGGAGCAAAGAACTTACTTGTGGAGTATCTTGGATCGGGGTTGGCGCTGTACCACCCTGTTGCTGCTGCACTATTCCGCATGCTTTCCTGGTACGACGGGAGGTCTCCCATGTTGCCAATGCTTCCATTGCAGTATCCCCCCATTGCGCCGTGGGAGAACTGGGAGACGGCGTGCGGCATGTGGTAAGTGGTGGCCACGGTAGCGTTATGGCCCATGGAGTGCTGTTGCATGCCGGTCTGAGACACCTGAGGCTGTCGGTAGGCTCCCAGTGGAGAGGTTAGATTCCCTGCGCCGTCCATGCCACTAAACTTCTTGTAGGTCTCCTCGATTGGACTCAAAATATCTGTCACTGAAAAAGGCGTTGTGTGCTTTGGGCTCAACGACATGATTCAGAAAGCAGGTAGATTTTTGTGTTTGAGCAGATCAACCGTGTTGTTGTATCGGCTCTCTCCTTAGTGGATGTCTACGTAAGAGAGTGCTTGTAGTGCGCCTGAGATCCTATTGATCGCCTTGGAGAAGGAGGCGAGCCCAGGGCGCTCTTAGCCCGGGTTTATTGGAGCCAGGAGCCAGGTTTACGACAAACACAGGGGGCGGAGCAAAGCTCCTAAACCAGCAAACAATAGGCATTGACGTTTTAGAGAAATTACTCATGAAAATACACTTTGTTTAGCTTAACTTGGATGCATAAATAAATTGACGCTACATATGAATGATTCTGTCTTTTGTGACAACTATACGCAGCTGAGAATAACCCATTATGTTTTGCACATCAGCTGATCTGACAACATATGACTATTTTGCGTCAGTAGGGAATTCCACTCTTTCTAGAAACTTTGAGAGCACTTTGAACAGACATAAGGGCCACCGAGTATCATCAAAGAGGTACAATGAAGTTGTATGACCAGCTCATTTATGCTTCTTAAGCATCATTTTTACCCCACCAGAGAGGGACAAGTCCAATAAGCTCAAAATGACTAAAAGCTGAGAGGGAGCGGCGGTAGGGACCCAACCTGTGAGTACACCTATACCTAAATTCATGAACAGGAAAGGCAATGTTTATAGAGTAGATAGACTCTCCCTGGCACTGATTCCTCCAGGGAATAATTTAGGAGAGATCACTATTTCATATAAATTTCTTTGAGAAAAAAAAATCAGCTGTTTCATTAGACTTAATGAAATTTGGAGACAGTATTGTAAACCTCAAACCCTCGAGTCTGGGCACCCCGCATTAATGACACTTTGCAATCTTGACCTGACATTGTAATCTCTGAGCAAACTGACTGGCGCCAGGGGAGGAATCAGAGGAAGGGAGGCACAACGGGGAGGTCATGCGAGAAAAGAGGTACTACAAATTGTAATAATGAGTTAAACAGCTAATATAGATTCGCATTATAGCCTAACATGTGTCCCTTATGGATTTATGACATATTATTTAGCCTATAGCAAATCTATCATGCTGCTCATCACTATCAACACCCCACAGGAGCAGGTGTGCTGCAGTGAAGTTGTTTTCCAGACGTGAAATGTTACCATCTTCCTTCGGAGGAAGGACACACTCGTCTGCCTGATGCCACTAATGTAATTTGGCATAGCATGGCACCAAGTAGCTGCCTTCCCTAATTGAGCAGTTGAAGATGTGACATGGTCAGCCATCAATTATAGCGACATATCAAGAACACCAATCTCCGGTTAAGTCGATAGGCTGATTGTAATAAATTAGTGTTCTTATGCAGATTCCAGAAGCCGAATTACTTCTATCCTCTCCCTCAGATGCCTGGACTCCGCAGCGGATTTGAAATGAAGTGGCTGGACTTTATTGTTGCTGAGGAAAAGAAAACAACGCGTGTGTATTCCAAAGTCAGCTGGAGATGTCAGAAAGACACTGAAGGGGAGAAAAACAAACATGAGCCCTGAAGGCTAAAAACTAAAGGAGAGGTTTAAAAAGGTATAAACCAAATACTCACAGTAAAAAGTCAGGTTACAAACAAATTATCAATATTAAGAAAATCAATTCATTTCTTAAAGAATTTTCCTACAAGTATTCCTCTTCTTGTCCAGACTTCTGTGCGCCTTTTCCACTCTTTTGAACCGAGGCAGCATGTCGGCTTTTCAGGGCGAAAAGAAAGGTAGGCCTCGGCCCAGACCTCTAACATTATGTAAATGAGACAAACCTCTCAACCTTGTGGATTACTGAGTCAGAGAGCAGGACCCTGGTCCACAGACCCTCCACATTAGGATCACATAAAAATCTGGAGCTGGTTAGCTGCATGTGACGCTTTATGAGAGCCTATAGTCCACATTAATATAGTTACCAAACGAGTTAACTTCTACATCAGGTGAATATGATGTGATGAAGGCAGCGGGAGCGGGACAAACGGACGTGCCAAGGAGCTATGAAGAGGGCCTGCAGCAAAGGTGTGTTTATACATCTGACACATTTTTCGACAAATCATTTTAATCACCAAGCCTTTTTGGGTCTATTTATGTTCATAGTGCATCTTGATGCTGCATTACAGCATCTAGCCATGCGTGTGTGATACGTATTGATAAATAGCATACAATTTATTCATTCAAATTAGCCTACATGCAGCTCCAAGGAAAATACCTTGATGATGGCGAGGACAAAATGCATAGCGAGGACAAAATATATTTTATTCCCAGAATTACGCACGGGGACGGCGTGTTGCCTCGCATTGTAACTGTCTCGGTGTCACCTGCAAATACCTTTTAAATTCTGTGCTTTAACTTTCAGACAACTCAATGCAATTGTTTCTCGCTGATTCCACATGGAAAATTTTACGCAAGCTTTTTAGAATGACTTAATTTCTAACCTAAAAATTAAATGACAATCAGCTGTACAATTTTTCTGCCTGCATATGCCAATAATTTCTTGCTACCCTTACTAAATCATCTGGTATTGTATGCATTAATGATTAGATGTATTGGTGCAAAATAGCCTTATGTATCAATGAAAAGGGATATTCTATACCGACATTATAAACAATTTCCCACTATATGATGTCCAAGCGTTCATCCGACCACTTAGGTGCTGTTAACCAGAACAAAATAATAACCCATTTAGGCTTATATAGATATCATACAGACAACCTTTTTCGATATCATCCTTGCTCCCCATCCCCCCTACCAAAACACAACAGATGGACCAAAGCGCCTGGTTGGTGAATTGCTTTTTTCCATCTCGTCCTTGCTAGTTCAGTACCCTGAGAGATGTGGAGAGATTGTTGAAGCGCCAGGGTCCTGACCTGCAACCCGTAACCTCACACAATGGCCGTTCACAAAGTGCAGAAGACATGGTGATTTATTTAGTCCTACAGGCATCAGATATTTGATCTAACGTTTAAATTATGAAGCGAGTAAAATTTCCAGAAAAAAAAATGTCGAGCTTTGCAATCGTCTCTTCTTTTTTTTTCCATTTTCGAGCAGCTCAGATGGTCTTTGGCAAGTGAAAAAACAAAAATAACTAAAAAAAAAGTCTCAGTATCACCGTTACAGATTAAATGTTAGGTGCACTACTATGAAAAAGCAAAAAAATCCAAGTTAATTTTTGTGTGCTTAATTTACGCACGACCTGTGACCACGCTTTTCCCTTTGTCCGCGCCACCTCGGTCCACTTAGCCTATAAGATTTGTAGGAATTTATCATTTATGCGTCTATGTTTTCTAAGATGGCAATGGACTTAAAAAGTACACGTTTTGGCGGGGTGTGCTTTTAAAAAGTGTGTAATTTGTCTATCCCCAAATTAGAAGAGACACATAACTCTCTTCCATTTGATAAGAAACCAAAGCCGAGTCCTCTAATTCTTATAGGACTTTTAAAATTCTTTAATGTCAGGCAAAAACAAAAATAACAACAAAAAAAACATTTTTATAATGAATTTATTTGTCAAATAATAAGCGATTAAGGCCAGTGATAGAAATTTAAGATGAAAGCATGTTGGAAGTTCTGCAAAACGTTTTCTTCCAAGATATTGGAAGTCTCAGCCGTGCGTTTTTACGCATGAAATAAAACGCATTTATTTTGTTTTCCGTGAAGCAGAAACGAGACCAAAACTTCGATTATTGACAATGACACCACTAATCTTGCAACGAAAAGACAAATTAACTGTTGCATTCACTCCAAACCAACATTGAAACCACATCTGTCTTATGGCCGCGGCCCAATGTTGAATTTGTCTGGAAATATGTGGAGAAAATTCCACACCTGCAGTCAGCGGAGTACCATTTAGATCAAATACTTTCTCTCCTCTTAAATCGCCGAGCAGTGTGAGAGTGAAAAGCGGGCAGGTGCATATCTTTCAGCTGCACTACTTGAAACGGTGCGGTTCCTTAGCTAAGTAGGTTAAAGGTCCTCCCAAGAGGAGAAAGTATGTGACAGGCCTCTTGAAGACTGTATTCTTCTGCAGGAGTTTTCATTCATTCACAATTAATGTCGCTTGATGGACGAAATGATGCTAATAGGGCGCCAAAAAAAACAGTATGGACAGTATTTTACAGGATGCTGACCAGAATCTATAAGCGCTGGAGAAAAAAAGTGGAGCATTTCTAACAGAATTAGAGCATTTAAGATATTCTTTAAGTTTCACTGTAAAATGTGCTGCAGTTCATTCACTGACTGAAGGTTATAATCTGAGAACTGCACAGACTGTAGGGGGTAACGTGGACCTGGCCCCACGTTATTTTTCCACTACTTCATAATACTGTTACCAGTCAAAACTAAGAGTGGAATTTTGTTAAATCATGTTCCACCTGAGAAAAACAAAGGTTTTTTGAACTTTCAAGCCACCATAATGAAACACCAAAGAAAAAGTCGAGTGTGTGACACAAAAGAGCACGATAAAAAAAGAATATGACAACCAGTTGTTTGCTCTTTTTGAAATAGACAATAATATTATATAACTCATTGCTTTAGAAAGTAATTTCCCTGCTCGCAGAGTAGAACATAAAGTCAAAGCTGTTTGAATGTTTTGAGTTTACGACAACTACAGTCAGTGCATCTTGAAGCCACTAAATGATGATGTGCACTTCAGGTTATCTGCTTGGTTTGTCTTGCTTCACAAAGGATTAGACCATATGTCAGTCTCTGCACCTATATGTCACGAGTTCTATTGCTTCTAAAGAAAACTAAAATGAGTTGCATTGATTTACAGCCATTATGTTGATCAAATATTGTGTTGATCATGATTTTAATCATAAACTGAAACATTTAAATCATCCCCAAACCTCCATCCTGTCATTTCACTTAACACACAACTCAGATGCATGCTTGGAGCTCTTAGTTTCCTTGCTAAACATTAACGTAATCATCTTAAAGAATGATTAGGAGATTAGATTTATAGATCTTAATATAAATATGCATCAAACAAATGAATAAATAGCAAATGAATAAATATGCAATTCTATCATTCTTTTTGTCACCTTGCACAAGTTTTTCAAAAAGCCAGTAAAGTTCTGCCTTTCTGGGTTTGTAACAGATTTACCTGAAATCTTTGGGACTGTGAGTGCCGCCATCCTCTGCATTGTTTGGAGTGGCAACAAATTTAACAAAGATGCTCTCTTCTGTAGCAACAATTAAAAAAACACAGCATCAGATTAGTGCAGATTAACAAAGTTCCAGGGGTGCCTGGTTCATCCACTTTTTTGCTGCATTAATTGTGGCAGCAGTGAGGGCAGGTAAACAAAGCTGTTAGGGAGAATGGTTGTGACTCAGCCACGGCTCATTCTAGCTTTGTCGGTTACTCATATGGCAAAAGGCCTCTTCCAATCTATCCCTGTGCCTGTTGCCCTGGGCAAGCAACTGTTGTGATGAGATGAAGTCTATGTGATAACATGTCCTAAAATGATCTTTAAAGTTTACAACATTTTATACAATTGTGTTTAGGCAGTGGACGGTGTCTTAATATGAGATCTCTAATGACATACTGGCTGTTTGATAGATTGAAATGGTGTTTCTTGACGTTTAGTTTTAGCTAAATTTGTGGCACTAGAATTAGATCAAGAATGCAGGCAAGAGTGCTGCGATTAGTTAGAGACACGTTTTTCTATTTGTGCCATTGAGACAGGTTTTTATATCAAATAGTAACAAAACTATTTTCAAACGTTTTGGATTTTTAAGCAAGATACCAGGTAAATTTCCCCCCTTTTTTTTGCATTTGCATATATACTGTGTATTCCTTCATCTCAGTTCTATTATCTTGCCTGGAAGTTTGAATTTTGATGTCTCACAGCACCACATATGGTAGGAGATATAATAATAATAATAATATAATATGTTTTACACCCTGAATGCATGCAGATACCGGCAGCTGCAATCTGTACCAAGTGTTTCCTGATGCCCATTTATGACAGGAATTCATTTATTCTGCTTGTTTTTTTTATTATCATAACTGTGAAGAGATGCATCTTTTAATCAAAAGTTTCAAAGCACTTTGAGTGCTGTGTGTGGAGACGGAAACTTTTTAAATAGCTTCACAGCTCAGCAATGGAAATGTGAACAGAAGCTGCATATCAATGCCGTATTTTTACCTGTGTGTTTATCCCCACTTTGGGATGCTTTTATGCAGTAGGCCATCTGATAGCCTAGTATTATTTAGATGAATCCAAATAACAAATCACAAAAGTACTTCATATTCTGAATGTATTGATCCTGACAGGTACAAGCACTATTCTACAATTTTCAATGCAATTTAGAATATAAAGTCAAAACCCATTTTTACTGCCCGGTATAAAAGATTAAAATATTGTCAGCACTGCCTAAATCAACTGCTGCCTGCTAGAGGGAAGTGTCAGTTAAACCAAACCCTATTAGGGTGAGGCATTACCTGCAGAACCATAAAAATAATATATAATTTTAGATTATATATATCTAATGTAAATATATTACATTTTTGGTATATTGTAAATTGTTGTAGCCTATTACTAATGTGTGCACAGAGTCATTGATGTAGTATTTTTTTATTCTACTGTATGCGTATGGAACATCAGAATATTTGTCCAAATATTTATTTGTATGTTTAATTCATAATTATATTTACCCCATGATTACTAATGGATTCTATAAAGTCATATTTGCCTCTGTAAAAAAAACCCCAAAAAAACAGATTTATTCATATGACCAATTTCAAATAGTATTTTTTTGTTGTTGTTTTATCCCAGGATTGTTTTGTATACAATTTTTAAAAACTTTTATATTATTTTTCATATTATCCATCTAACTGCAGTCATCAACTTTTTTTCCTCTTTTGCCCATTATTTAAAATACATATTATAATACTACAAAAACTACAACAAAGTCTTTATTTGTGGATTCTTTGTTTTGTTTTGATGTCTTTTTTTAAGTTGTTTACCAAGATTATTCTACTTCAAACCCAAAAATAAGTCAAGAGAATGGCACATTATGTTTATCAGTGGCTTGTTCAAGTCCATGTTCTATTTTGTCATGTTGACTTTGCCCAAAGAACAGAAACAATTCAGCCATTTTTCTGGCAAATGGCTGCTGCTGCAATAATCATTGTTTTTTTGTTTTTGTTTTTTGGTTGTTGTTATTTTTAGCAGCAAGATGTTAGTTCGAAGTTCACTTAACAGCTTGCTGTTCAAGGAGACACACTGTTATAAACTATGTGCACTGACGTCTAAAACAAATTTAGAAAATACAACACCTTATATGACAGGACAGCAATGACACTGCTAAAGGGTGGCCAGTGTGCCCCCTGCCCCAAATGACTGCCCCTTGCAAATTAATTGTGTTAGCTGTGCTAGTTTTATTATGCATATTTATCCTTATTTATCTTATTATCATTGAGTGTCTTATCTCTTTTCTTATGGTGCTTCCCAGCAAACGTTTTTGACACGATTGTACTTGTATAGTGTGGCAATAAACATCTTGAATCTTGAATCTTAAATCTAGCTGATAGAAATCATGTAATTAGTTACATTAGTAGCACTAACTGTAAAATCTGAAACCATAGTATATTAGTATGCAATTCCTTAAATCACATATTAACATAGTTTTCAACAATTCGGTTCTACAACAGCCTAACAAAATGCCGGAACTTCAATAGCTTTTGGTTTTGGGTGTCAACCCCTATACAAAAGTCCTTGGTGCACCACTGTATAGTATAACAGTTGTCAATTTGAAATGGTTTCAGTTCAAGTCATAGCCAAATCAGGAATTCTGTGTAAAATGTTCTCATGTAGCCTCTTTAGATTGTGCTGCATACTCTAATATTAACATCCATACTGTACATGCACAAAATTGTTAAAATGATTTGTGAGCACAGTACAGCAAAATTCCCTCAGTGTTTCTTCAGTGGCCATTTGAGGAACTACAGCTGGCTAAAGTCTAAGCCACTGATGTAGAATGCCTTAATAAGAAAAGCCCTATATCTAAGTTTTTTCCTCACAAACTACAGTGGAGAGCATTCTCTGTGTTTTCCTGTGGACAAGACGTTGTCTGCCTAAAACTGTATTTGTGGCGGGTTAAATTGAAGTTGTCACTGTAGTAAGCGAGAACAATGTGTGCAAAACTGCACCAAATTACAGTGTCTTAGCATCAAAGCACCAAAATGAACTATAATGAGGTGACATTATTTATTGTCATCAGTGACCTGAATTAGTTTTTTTTTTATTGCTATGAATCAAGCAACATTTTTCCTACCATTTGCATCTTTTTTCTAATTACGTTACTTACATTAATTACATAACAAGAATAAAATTATATTAATGTGTAATTAAATTAAAATTCTTTATTTTCCTTAAGGTGAAATAATTAGCTTGACCCTCCTCATATGAATAGTTATGTCAGAGGTGACACATGCAGTTCAGTCTGATTAAGTTTAAAAACATCTTTACAGCTGGTGTTAGTGTTATCTTCCAACTTGTTATTCAATTTAGTCATTAAATAACTATTAAAGGCTGGCATGTTTCTCATTTTATGTGGTAACATTAGAAATGTTGTAAAATATTCGACTTATAATACAGCATTAACTCTATTAGTGTAGCTGTTATCTCACTGTTTATATTTATATTGTAAGAAAAATAATATAAACACACAATAACACACAAATTCTAATTAGTATTAACAAAATGTAAAAATAGATATTGTTCAAACTGTTGAGACTTAAAGGCAGAGCCATTTAAGATTGAAATATTGACATACAGTGTTTTAGTAGTTAAAGTCACACTGAAGGTGTTATTATCATGTTATTATTCATTGTCTGACTAATGCACTACACATCCCATAGTTCCCGCAATTCCTTTAGACAAAAGTATTGCAGAAAGTGTATTAGAAATGTAAATGTTATTTTACAGACCATGCACAAAATGCAATGTTCTTAAAGAATTCAATGCAAAAGCTAATGATAAAAGACATGTTTCATTTTTTTGTACAGGTTTCCTTTGTCTAAGACTTTCTGCTGCTCTATAATTACAAGTCCGTCTGGGACTAACGGTTCTCTTGTTTGTTGGTTTTGTCTCGTCCTGTTTCAGTGGTTCTTTCTGTGTGGAAGGATGTCAGCTCTCTGTGCTTGGCCATCCCTGAGGACGCTTGATGTCATCTTGTCTACCTGATCATTACACTACCTGCTCTCCTCCACAATGCTGCCCTCTCGCTGCTCAGCCACTTGAAATGCTTGGCTGGCCTCTTCTCTGAAACCATCATGAAATTGTGTGCTAAAATGTTGCAGTCTGTTACTCCTCTCTCCTCCCTCCAGCCATGTGTGCAGGAGCCAGAAAAAGATTCCTCCACTCGGCGACTGCTGCTCAGTCAGACAGAAAAACACACAAAACATCCTTCAGCCATTTGCCAACACTCTCAGAGCTTTTATGTGATTTATTGATCTTGTAGCATTTGGTATTTTACACACTGCACACATCCAAGTAAATTTAATGCACACAACAACAAAGAAAGTTTGTGGATTTCATGATTAAATTCTTCATGTCAGACAGGTTCACTTGCAGTGTTTATCACTGGGAAAAACTCTTAAAAGATGTTACACTTTACATAGACAACAATGATTTCTCCTCCCGCACCTCTAAATGTAATGCTTCTATGCATCAAAAGAAATATGATAATATGGCAAACTGTGTTTTTAACACAATAATAATAATAACCTTATTTAATATTTCAGAACTTCTATAATACAAACTGCATTGTATCAGCCAAGTTCTTTTGCTTTCTTGTCCTAAAAAAAAGGTAGAATAAGTGTTCATGGATGGCATTTTGATGTGTAACAGCAGAAAAAGCACAGGTGTAATAAAATTGTGGCTGAATTATTTTCAGGGTCCTGGTGTTGTGCATGCTGGCTCACTGTCACACAATCACGGCTATCGAAGTGAAACTGTGTGCTGTATAATCTAGAGTGTGATGTACAAAGTCAGTATATGAAAGCAGAAGTCTGCTTAAATGGAACACTGATTATCCAAGTGTCTGTCTATAGCTACCAAATATTGCATCTATTGTCATTTGTAAAAGTACTGCCAGACATTTTCTGGATGTTGACCACGAGCGACTGTGTTGCATCTTTCTAAGTGTCTCCTACATGCAGCTCAAGCTAATGCTTCAAATGATGCAGACAGATGAATCAACATCAAATTGTATGTATGTATGTATGCATGTATGTATGTATGTATGCATGTATGTATGTGCTCTGGATCTTAAAGGATATGTTCACAATTTTCAAGTCGGTCTTAAAGCCACAGCCAGGTGTCTGCTGCTGAAGGCCCATGCATGAAGACAGTGGATTTTGTCCCCCATCACTTACATTAGGACAGGATCCATTACAGACTTGAAAAGGAGAAATTATTATGGTAAGAAAAATATTAAGACAGACTAGGAAAAAATATGAACCTATCCTTTAATGTATACAATGCTTAGCAAGTACAATTACACACTTTTTCCACAGTGTAATTACTCAGCTCATTGAAGTCAATAAATCAACTATGATGTCATTTTCATTTTTATAAAAAAATAAATGATCTTACAGAAAACACCAGTTGTTTGCATAATCTTTTACCATTTGAGCTAGCTAGTTCTTGCTGTTTTATAATGTCTATATTACGTGTTATGTAACATAAACATTTCTTTCCATGTTAGTAAATCAGTAGGTTGAACTGCAGTGTCTCAACAGTGACTGGGCTAGCATCCATATGGTGGAGAGGTAACACACACACGCACACATAGGAGAGTCTGGTCCCTGTTCCGTGTCCACTGCATGGTCCCACAGTGCTCTGCTGGACATCAAGCAGCCGAGGGTCAAGTGTCTTGCTCAAGAGCACCTCAGTGGCGTTTGCAGCTCATCCACAGATTGAACCGCTCACAGATGTGCTTCTGTTATCGGTGGCTGTCCCAGTTCCATTGCATGCTTCACAATAAAAGTTTCATATAGTAACATGATATTTATGTTTACTGAAACGGTTGCATATTATATAAACTATGTACATCATGCATTGAGTTTAAAAGACAAAAAATGCATCTAATCCAGCTGCTACACCTACCATTGTATGTGTATAGTGTAAATACACTATAAATATCTGTATGTCCTGCATTGTGGCATTCTGTGGACTCCTGTTTACATGATATCACTCATTCTCAAGTCAGATTTGAAGTATCAAACATGAGCCTGTTGTTTGTTTGCACACCTTAAGTAATTAAGATGAATAAATATCTGAGGGGAAGACACATGACTCAACACTATAAAATCCATCATTTAATTACAAGGTAGAATTCAAACAATCTGCTCGGTTAAAGATTCCAATAAAACAATGTAAAAAAACAACAACAACCTTAATTCACTGCATACAGTCGACCTGCATTAAAATCTCACCAAGATAAGTGATGTTCTGTCTGATTTACTTTAATGCCACAAGTTAAGAATGCAGTTTATTGAGAGTATGTCTGGGTGAGTCAACTACTTTTTACTGCTATAGCTGTTCTTAGCACCTTGCTAACTACTGCACATACTGCTGAGTAGTTTAAAATACTATAATGTGGTACATCTCATTCTTCGAAGTAACTTTTAACACCTACAGTCAGATAAATGGGATAAAGTGGGAAGTGTTTCCCCCTGAAATGTAGAGTCAGTCTAGTATTACATGTATTCATCTTATATGGAGTCACTCTTCCTATAAATGGACCATGTACTGTACAGTGTGTCGATTACTACGTGTGAATTAAACTTTATGTCCTGTTTTTTATGAATATAAAAATGATACAATAATTGTAATGGCGGTATTTGTTTTACTGAACAAGTCAGAATTATTCACTTAAGAACACCAAACTCAGACCAAAGAGCTGTGTAGATAAAATACATTCAAATTATTTAAAGAAACAATAAATTTAAAAAAAGGGATATAGGAAAGATAGGATATATATTTGATTTAGAGGAATCAGACTGATACAGGAGGCGTGATTCTGACTGATAAGTTACTTACAATGAAGAAATAAAACCAGGTGATAGTCAGTGCATGTCAGAATTCATGAGTTTCATTAAAATGTCATAAAATAATCTGTCTCTTGTTGTGCGGTGTTCCAGGGTTTTCATCCCTTTCTCAGGAGAACTTGGGCAACAGCAGCCGTAATTATGACTCTCCCCTTTGTACTAGTCTCAGCTCAGATACTCATCTGACCGTGAAGTAAGGAAGTGGGATATTTGGAGATGAATATGGGCATCACTGATTGTTTCGTGGGGTTTGTGGTTTTATTTCATTTGAGTTGATTTTCTTCCCTTAGAGTACCAATGTCAAACATTCCCAAAGGACAGTGGGCTGAATGAAAGCATGGTCAGTGGAATGTACCTGTGACCTCAGAAGATGAATAGACTTAGAATTACTCATGACAGGCAGCATAAAGACTCAATGTCATACATGACACAATGATGTCAGACAGTTGCATCGACCATATTGAAATATCGCACCTATTCAGCAAAGCAAGTCCACAAAAGGAAACATCATGGAGAAGCTTTTTATTATTTCTTTTCCATTCAGTGAAGAGAAGCTCTGAAAGACATTATAAATTCACCACAGGGTACAAGGTACATATTATGGGCACAACTTCCTACACATATTTGATATCCTCCTTAAACAGGAAGCTAATTAGGCAACTTGAGTTGGTAAAACATGTTGCTGCCACATTGTTGCTCTTTGATCATCACGCATGCTGATTGAAGCATGTCTGAAACAGATGACGGCCGGTTGTTATCAGGCTCAAAGCCCAAGGATCCATTCGCGGTGCTGGCATCTCAAGCACCTCATGTTCATCCTCTGAAGAAGGTGAGACAATCCATTAAGTAAAAGGCATAAACACTCAACTCTGGGAACCTGATAGTTGGCGCTGTCCCCCATCCAGCCCATCTGACTGCAGCGGACTGTGGGTTTTATACAAGACAATTCAAGTCCTAAGATGGAACATTGAGAAAGAGAAGACAAAGGGAAATGAGACCATATGGCACTTTGCATATCATAATACAGCAGCACAACTTTTAATAGAAGTACTCACATAAATTCTAGACAGAGGACTTTGACCTGAGTTGGATTTTTCTATTAATTATCATTCAATATGGCAAAATTAATTTAGCTTCAAGAGATTGAAAATGTTCATAAATTTAAAATATCCATATCATCACAACTTTAAATTAAAAAAAAGTGAGCATTATGTTTTGGTACATAACATGTTTGTCACGTATTTTGATGCTCTTTTTCTGTGCAGCATAAATTCATTGTCTGGGCTAATAGAAAAGGGTAATGAATTACATTAATAATAACAATGGCAGCATGACCATCACTGATCTTGTAAATGTGGTAAATTGGGATGAAAAACACAAGTTTGTGCGCCACTAACGCCAATGGTTCCCTCGAGTTGCTTTAATTTAGCTTGGCTGGACAGCGTTATTAAATGGAGCAATATATTCAAAGTGTCCAATACACATCAAGTCTAAAGTACCACAAAAGTCAAGCTGAACAAAATCTTGTTGAATGAACATGCTTCCGAAAATTTAAAAATGATCCAGAGGATAGTAAACGTTGGGTTGCTGTTTTCATGAACGCCTCGCAGAGTCTCTTCTTATCATGTTTGTTTTTTTTTATATTCAGGAAAAAGTCACCTTGTGTGAAATTAAATTATATGTTGAACTAACACTGTCAGCCTTTGCCTTTGTCGCTGTGGGCCAGTGCGTAAGCTAACCATAAGAATAAACGCAAACATAATGTAGACAACTTAAAACAAAATTGATCCACTTTTTTCTTATTTAAAGTTTCTTTCAGGGAGGTATAAAACATCCTTCTACATTCATAGCTTATTGACACGACAGCAGGAGAACCATTAAGTATAGCTAAACTTATTCCTGAAGAAATATTTGCCCTAATGACAATTTGAAAAACATTTATCATAATAACTGAGACTAACTTTTCTAAATTAAAAAAAGGAACAAATTAAGAATCCCCATTAAGATCTAACTTCATGACATAATTAATGTTCACTATCCTGTATGTTGTCTCACTGCTTGCATCTACAGAGGTCATGGATGGATGGTTATATATTTATCTTGTAATTTACACCGTGCTGCGTCAGACACATTTAGTTGTTAAAGCTCTCAACAGCCTTTTTTGTATCCAGTGTAGACAGAATGAACAGCTGCTCTATTGATGCATAAACTTTTGAATGTTAGTTGTGACCATTTGGTACATTATAAACTCACTCTGTAGAAAAAAAAAGGAGCAAAATAAAAAACACCAGTATCCTCTGTAGTCCTTTATTTCATTCACCATACTTATTACAATTTGACTGCACTCATAGTATACCAGTAGGCAAATGGAGTAAAAGGTACCTGGGAAGAAAAAAGTCCCTCTCTGTCTGAGCACTCTATCATGGCAGTCTCCAGCTGTACTCTGCAGAATTGCTGCTTCTCTAATCTCAACATTCAGCAAAGTCAAGAACCTTAACACTCAGTCCTTTTCTCAAAGACGACTCAAACTGGCTGCTGATCTTCTGTGGAAGGCCGACAATTAAAGAAGTGCACCATCAGCGTCTCCAGCAGAAAAACAATGCTGCCTGTTCTGTCTTGTCCAAAGAGACAAAAATGGAAGCTGAACACATATCTGTTCATCTCATAGTGGAGCACTTTTAAGATAGCATTCACTGATAGTTTTAATATTACTATTAGCTTTTTAGTATTCTGAAAAATGTTAGGAAGTCAGTGTCAGTCCTGCCTTTAGCTTTACCTCAGTTTCCCATTCGGAACAGGAAAGAAACTGAAAACCCTACTTGTCTACTTACGCTCCTTACAAATGAAGCTTGTGAAAAATGACCTTACATGGAGACAAGGACGTTTGAGCAAATGGGCTCTGCACTTTCTCTCAGCCTTGTTTTTGTGCATGTGAAAGGACAACATTGTACACAGCTGATGAGGAAAATGAGTTAAAAGCAAATGTTTTAACACCCCAGAGAAAGAAGAAAGAGAGCTAATTGTAAAACCAAGCAAGCAATATTGTCAGGATGTTTTTTTTGGATACATGCAAATGATTCAAATAATACAAGTCATACAGATGTAAAAAAAAAAAAAAAAGTAGCCATATGAGACATGATATGATGTTAATCTCTGTTAAACACTACAGTCAACATTAAATTATTTCCCTTTAAATTTCAAACACTATATTTCACATTCAATTTAGGCTAAGAAGCCAAATTAACGTGGAGAATTTTGAATGGGATCCTGACAAATGAAGACATGAACTGTAAGCAGACAGAGGGGTTAATTAGTGAATTTGCAACCATACCATAGATTACATAGGAGAAATAAGCAATCAACAACAAACTGTGGAAAAATCCAAACAATGCCGAATATGAATTTAACTCATTTGTCTTTAAATAAATTGACTTCGTTATATTTTCTCCTGTATAAAACATACATAATACAAATTTGATACAACTCAATTTAGAGTTGACTAAAAGAATCACGTTTTTATTCGTGTTATAAATGAACACAAGTTGACAGAAATTGGAGATGCTCGTGGATGCCGCCGGTATTCTCCTCTCTCTCCTTAAGGTTCCACAGAAAACTGTCTTCAGGCTGCAGCTCTTCTGTTTCTCCCTTGTTTTAAACCACAGGCAACTGGTGTGCTCTCAGCTCAGCAGATTCTTCTCGTGCAGATTCTTCACGCGCCTTGTCGCAATGAGAAAACTTGTGGGTTGGCTCTGATTCACACAGCAATCATGAACCCGAATAACTCCACCCTGCCACTTTCACATAATGCTGATGTCAGCAGCAATTAGAAAATAGGCTGGTAATTAATTTAGGATGTCTTAAAGAGATATTGAGATATTTTTTTCCATGTCCATCTTTGTCTTCCCACAAATGCATTAAAAAGAAATCCTAGACCTGATTTTAAAATATTTATTGTAGATGTGTCTTCCCTCGCTGTTAGAATGTTCACATTGGTTGCAAGCTGTGTATTTCCCCTCAGACCAGCCTCGTTAAAGTGGTCAAAAACTCTTACAGATCAAAACATTTCTTTCTCACTCCTCCTCCATCATGTCGAGCAATCCCTCCGCTTCATGCTGATGCAGCTTTTTTAACCCAATGAGGCCCCCTGCAGGTACGAGCTCGTGATGCTGAATTTAGCAGGTGCGTAAAGATGGCAGCCCTTTTTTTTTGTCATTTGACCCGTTTCGCAGTGCTTTGCATGCTTCCTCTCCGCACGAAGAGGTGCAGTGACAGACATTAATAGGAATTGAATTCTGTCGTTAAAGACAGCATCACACCCAATAGATGCTCTGTTTTTAGTGATACGTGGCGCTCCAGGGGGATGTTTGTGGTCTTCTTTATTAGATATGATGCCTTAATATTTGACTCAAAGGCTCTTGTGTTGTGAAGGACACTGATTGAGCTAAGACTTGGAAAATCTCCCTTCTGTTCTATTGTTCACTGTCACTCAAGTGAATTAATCTGCACCATATTTGTCCCGCTATCCAATTGCGCCACACCGTGGTGATACTCTTTCTCTCGCGCGCGCTGTGAAATGAAAACAGTGCCACTCGGGTGTGAAATGTTTGCGTTGAGTTTAATAAAAAAAAAAGAAGAGCGACGTGATTTCGCTCCACAATGATGTCATCCCCCGCAGTCGTGCATTTAAAAAGACGTTCTAGTTTGTTATGATTGCATGTCTGTTTATTTGAAAGAAAACCAACATGCTGATTTCAGCAGTACGAATAGAATTTTGCTGCAGTATTTTGTGACCAAATGCTGGAATTAGATGAAGTTGGACCCTCTGATATTCAGACTTCCCAGGTTAACAGCCTCATGACGCCAACTGAAGACCTCTGCTTCCATCTTGTGGTAGCTCGGCGCGCCAAAATATTCTTCTCTGCCTCCCCCTCTCCATCACTCCCTCTCTGTTTAATATCGACACTGTGGCGAATCTAATCTGGATCTGGATCCCAGATAGCTTCCTTTAAATGAAAAGCGTCGCTTATTATAGCTTTGAAATCCTCGTTTATTTGGAGATGTGCGTGATAGACAAATGATTCATGTTCAGGTTCAAATGGCCAGGATGACGAAGATCCATGGTGTCCCAAGTGCATATTTCCTCAAGTATTGTATTCCCAGGTATATAATAGTGTTATCCACGCAGGTTGAACTATGCCGCACGCCAAGATGCTTGTTTTAATGCCGCCTGCTTTATCCCTTCAAGCAGCCAAAAGCAATTTCCGATAAATCTGACCCTGTTGCTGAGCTGGTAGAGGGGTGGTGTCATTTTCTGGTTTGTTAATGACAAAACACGCTTGCAAAGCGAATACGGTTCACCATAAAAAGTTTATCATCAGGCTTTTACACAGCTAGCATTTTTATTTTGCTTGAGTCTGGAGATAAACACAACAGAGCATGACCGGACGCACAAATTAAGATTAATGTTGACTTCAAAATGTGTTTAAATTTACAATAAATTGTGACATAAAAGATCCAGATTCGAGGGGTCCTGAATAAATACAATATGTATAATGCAATACAAAAACAATCTAGCTATGAAATGATATTTTGAGAGGTTTTCTATAAGTTAATTTCTAAAAAAGTGGATCTTTGCGCATTGGTTCACAAAATCCCCAGTTTTTGCTCACATGGAAAAACATCTGCATCATACAGCATCATGTCCAGATGACTGGAATAAAATTTAGAATGTAAATGGATGCTTCAACCTTTACCTCTTTAATTAATCAGTTGTACTATTTGCATATTTCTCCAACTCCAACCAGCACGAATTTACAGACTAAGCTGGCGTAAAATTCAGGAACGGTTTTGTGAAATTTTTAATGGCTGCAGAATGTGAGTAGTGGCTTAGTTTTACACCTGATATGGACTTCCGTACTATGTACGAACTATTTTCCATGTGTCTATTTTAGAAACAGGCCTACGCATACCAGCGGGACTCAAAGCAAACAAGGAAGAACAGTGTTTGGTATTAAAAATAGTTTTTTGCGCTGTGACGAGCGACTTTTGAGTACAGACAATAATCAGCCTTTCACTTTAGGGCAGAGAGGGAAAAGAGAAATGAGAAGACTGTTGTTGGCATAGCTCTATCAAGGAAGAAGGACTGCCTGTTATCCGTGAATGGGGCTTCTTTTTTGTCCGGAATAGATATAGCACGAATTTTTAATTCGTTTTTCTTTGAGAGACAACAATGCTTTATTTGAAAGCTTGACACAATTTGGGGTTTGTAAGAGATCCCTTTCTCCTTGTCCGAGCCCAGCTGCCCATATGGGATACAACGTGTGCAGCAAAGATCACAATGGCACCAAGTGACAGGCAGGACAAAAAGCCCAAGGATGCGTCTCCCTGACTCTGAACAGCACCAAGAAACTCTTCAGCCTCTCTATCTACACTGTCTGCATCCCCACTCCTGCTGCTTGTTAACATGCACGCCTGTAACATCCAGCAAAAAAAAAAAAAAAACAGGCAGAGGCTTTTTGTATCTGTGTTGCGTCGTGTACGGTCTTATGCAATAATACAGCCTGGTTACAGAAGTCCACAATTGTCTTCTGAGGTTTGAAATATTCATCTTGACTTTAAAACTATAGTTTTAATTTTAAAAAGTCAGAATATCAAATCACAGTCGGACCTTTATCAACTCCCTTTGCAGTTTAGTGTATAATTCCAGTCTCTTATCATATTTCTCCTCCCATCTGCTCCTCTGCGCTACAAGCTATTATGTTGTCAAGCTGCAAGCAACGCTGCGTGTATCGACAAAGACTCTAAAACTATGAGCAAACCGGTGATTTATTTGACCTACAAGCTCAACCAGTGGTGGAACACAAGCCCTTTCTGTCAGGGACAAATTGAGTCTGTGTCGCCCACAAAAGCAGTAGCCCCTTGAGACTCAATTCTGTAAATAATTAGCAAATCTGGCCAATTTAGCTGTTTGTTCAGTGATGATAGGGGCGACTCTAACATCTGTTGTGGGGTTTCTGTCCCGGGACAAACAAAATGCATAGATTTTCCTACTGGGTTATCATATTTACCCAAGATATTGACTGGAGTCTGATAATCCGCAGTGCGCTGCGGATCACTGAGGAGCCATTTGCGCTGGTTTTGGTTGGTTTGTTTGTGACTGTCAAGGCAAAGTATATTCCAATGCAGAATATCATTACTAATACATTATATGAGCATGTAAAAATAACTTTTATGGGGCGGTCAAGGCGTCTCCAAGCCGTGCGTTTTTTTAGTTGGCCGTGGTTAAAATGAGTTAAGAATGACTCATTGATTATCACTTCTCTATTTGGAGTTTAGCGACTAACAAGATAAGAAAGCGTCTATTGCATTAAACGATTTTTACCCCCACGGTCTACCTCTTTACACCCAGAGCTGCGAGCTGCTGGGGACAAAAATGAGAGCTTTTGACTCAAAAGCTTCTTATGTGGAGAAGTCCTCTTATATTAAGTGAGTGGATTTTAGTCCCATTTCACAAGTGACTTCAGGCTATTAGTGAGGTGTTCGGATTCTGAACAAAATATTCTCCGGATTAAATTTGCTTTTGGAGAAAGGACTGAAGTGTGCTGGAGATTGAGTCAAGATCCATCCCGTACCACAATGCAGTTTTGTCTCCTCGGATGTTTAGCGACGGTTTATCAGAGGTAATCAGATCGATGACACTTTATATAAGCCAAACCTTCATTTGAGAAACACAGCATTTTATTTTAAAATCATTATTAAGGTTTTGGGATATCTAGCATCACCTCGCGGCAACACTGCTATCTAAATATGTGCTCTGACACGACAGTCATAAGGCTTTGTCCCAAATCACTCCATATTTTTTTTTTTTAATAGGCCAATCTTCAGCTTTGCGCCCCTGAAAGCTACTAGGTTGCAAACATGTGCCACAAAATATTTACAGGAAATAAAAACAAAAGGAAAATTGCTGAAAAGTTGCCATTGTTTATTCATGGCCATAAATATTTTTTCGGTTCATAAAAGAAGCAAGAAATTAAAATTTCTATAATTATAAAGTGGTTCGTACGTGCTGATAATAACACGAAGGGACAAAAGAAGAAAAAAAAAAGGAAAACATCTCTACAACCAACACACAACATACTTTACAAAAAAAAAAGAAGAAATTCACAAGAAGAGCATTGACATTCTTAATAAAATCTATAAGGGAGAGGTTTGGACCCAGTTCTCTTAACGAAAACATGTAAACACGGCGCACACATGAGCCCCGAATAAAAATGGTAGTATATATATGAGTCAAGCTGCAAAAACGAAAAGTCTTTTGTTTTTTGTGGGGGGTTTTT